>OY754972.1:30725889-31325889 GCA_963576475.1 Molanna angustata
ATTCTGTATGTGCAGGACCTTTTCAGGAGTCACATTAAACAGGAATTAATAAGTAATTGTTTTGTTACCAGCAGTAACAAAACAATTACTTATTCCTGTCTAATGCACGTACATACATGCAGCATAAAATCAAAGGTGGGCTGATTAAGTTACAATTATATATGTTGTTATTCTTATTTATTACTAGCTTTTATGTCCCGCCGTTGGCCAAGAATGTAAAATTGTGAAAGAAAAAGCAATCGTTTTTATAATATTGTCACCCAATTATTTTGCAATATCGGACTATGAAAAGTGTTTGTATAAAAAACTATCCCAATGGTCTACATAAAATAAGAAAAAATACATAAAATAGAAGAATTAGACTATTGGAAATAGATTGTATAAAAACTGACTAAAAGGTCTTCATAAAAGAAGAAGAAGATTAATCTATATGAAATAGTTTGTATAAAATTCACCAAAGTTCCAACTGGTTTTTTGGAACTTTGGTGAATTTTATACAAACTATTAATTCTTGGTTTTTCAGAAGGCGTGAGACAATCACACACACACACACACAGACACACACTAACATATTGATTGCTTTATTACTTTAGATATTTGTTTAAAAAAATATTAATGTATAACCATTTTTTTAAATAAAAAAAAAATCAGGTATTTTTAGTAAAAAATGGTAATCGAATTGATATTGAAAATCAATTCAATTCCTGGTCAGAGAAAATATTTCAGTATAAAATAATAAAGTTCCAGCTTTAAAGATCAAAGATTATTATTATTCTTGGATCTTAACGTAGGTACTATCAAGTAAGTTATGTCAATAGTATTATGTTTATGATTTTCATTTCATTGTATTGCATAAAATATGTACATGAAATAAAAATCTCACAATTAAAATAAAAATGGAGTATTTTCATACTCTCGCTGTCTTTCTTCTAACGATTATTGATGCGCTTTCAGAGTACCTACCTAACAAGGTAAGATTTACAGCAAATGAAAACAATGCCTATATTTACATAGGCTCGCGGTGTGTGAAACAACGGTTTTTTATAATATTTTAAAATCTAACGGTCAGTTAACTTCACCAGCAGATTTCGATAAGATTACCGCCAAAATACAAGCATTATGGCTAAATCGCGATGATAACGGAATAATGCGGCGGCGTATAGCAAAGGTAGGATGAATAAATAATTAAAGATCATAAAATCAGAGGTTGATATTTTACATTACAATCATCTCCTACTGCATTATGTTTTCCTGTTACTTTTTCGAATAAAATTATATCTTTACAGCATATCTGCAGTTCTCATGTTTACATTTACCCCCATATGGTTAACGTAGCAATTCCGTTGTTCATTCATACGTCATATTAATAATTTTGTACAATACTCTCTGATCCAATATTTTGATTAATGTTATAATTGCTAATTGAATTTTTTTAAAGCTTCAAACAATAATTTTATCTGCAACTTTGAAGAAAGGCCGCCAAATCACAATATAGACATTACGTTTTTATCGTAAATCTATGACATTTTGTAGTAGGTATATCTTAAAGTACCTAGGTACCTACTGATCATCATTATCACGATTTTAAAATCTATGGTTTATTGAGTGAAGGCCTTAACGATGTGGAGATTTAATGTCTATTTTAACGTTCCATGGATATTTACTTAATTTATAAATTTGGTTGATAAATTTGTTTTTTTTATTTGTATAATTAAAAACTAATTGTGCAACCAGGGGGGCTACTCATGAGACATTCTTAATACATGCTTATCTTGCCTTAATCTTAAAAATGTATAAATCTTAAAAATTTGTTAATATCAACGTTTAGTATGAAATTGTCATTAATTTTTGTATAAACAATTACATTCATTAAAACTATGAAAAAATTTTATATTTAATTTTACGTTCTACTTAATTTTTTTCGCAAACGCGACTCCCATTCACCGGTATCGCTCTATGATGAGCATCGTCAGAATGGTGAACAATAATGATGAAGACCATCTATATATAGATTCACAAAGAGGATAACAATAATAGATATGGAAGGGGGCAATTCTAAGAAAAATTAAATACCCGAAAGACATTAAGGTAAATATGTATGCAGGTATAATAAAAATAAAATTGAAGTGAAGGAATGAATATACAAATATTGTATTAAAAGGACAGCAATTATATTGAATAATGGCCAACAGAAAAACCCGACATTAACTATTCTAATGGTAATAATAATGGAGAAGTATTAAAATCTATTTGTGCGTTAATCAAAGCGATACCGGTGAATGGGAGTCGCGTTTGCGAAAAAATTTAAGTAGAACGTAAAATTAAATATAAAATTTTTTCATAGTTTTAATTAATTATGGAGTTCTACCACGAAGTGACAGTGTCCAATATTGAAAAAATTAAACAATTACAAATATTTAATTAATTTGAAGCTTAAAGATTTCTAAAGTCTGAAGCTGATCTTAAACTTATGTTGATCAACTTCATGAGTAGCCCTGCAGAGCTGGATAAATTAAGGACAATGATTAAATTTCACCGGATGAATGTAGTATCGAGATTGATTGGAATGACTTATGCGAGCTTGTAGATATATTTTCTCTATCTGAAACTTATACATACATACACACATATATCTTAACCTCGCACATGCATGCATACACACATATACTATTCGTATAAATAAAATAACCAGTTAAAATTCATGATTATTTCTGTGGCAAATTTTAATTTTTTTCAAAAATGTTATTATACTGTAAATTTCCCGAATCAATAAAATAAGAATAAATTAATGAGTAAAATAATTTGTTGGTACTCCTCTTTTTAAAGTATGAAAATCCAAGATTCATATCAACCCAAGAAAATAAATTACTATCTAACATGGATCATCAAGTATAGACAATGTATGAACCTATGAATACTCAGTTGCAATATGTTATGAAAACTAGTAATACAGTGAATTCTTTATCTTTTTATGTTGAGTAGATTGATTATATAATTTCCTGCAATACCATTAGTTGAAGTTAAATATGTAAGTGCATTTAATCTAGTTAAAAAGTATTTCACTTCTATGTAAGTACATTTCCGGTATTCACTTCTATGTACCTAAGTACAATACTTGCTTGAATTTTCTAAAATAGTTCAATTGTATTAATTATCACAAATATTGAAAGTATGTAAGTTCCTACCCATGAATCTCTATTGCATAATGTGATTGAATTGTATAGTATTGCAAAGGTGTAAGAATTGATAAAAAATCTTATTTCCTTAAACCTAACTTATAAGTATTTCTTGATCCATTCTAGCTAAGGAATTATTTGTTTTCGGTAATGTTGAGCTTAATAATGTTCATTGTAGCCTGTTAATATTATTATTGATAAGCGGATCTTGAGCGAGATGTTCTTTTAAAATATTCTATAAAAAAAAATTCATGCTCGTCGATTATTCAAGCTTCTTATATTTCCTTCTTTCAAAATATCATTCACATGGTCATGCCATCCCTTTCTGGGGTGGCCCCTACTATTCACTCCATCTCTTACACCCATGTATATTTTTTTGGTCAGTCGTTCATCATTCATTCTTTCAATATTTCCAAACCACCTATGTATGTCATTCATCGTCTCATCCATGCATGTATGAGACGATGCATGGATGTAAAGGAAGCTAGGAATGTATGCAAAAATAGAGGAGTATGGCGCTCGGTTCTCTCTGCTTACCCCGTAAGGGATATGGCGTGATGGTATGTATGTATGTATGTATATAAAAAAAAATACAAAAATATCATGCTTCTGAAATACACCAACCATAAAATATGAAAATTTCAAATGAAAAATATGAAACCTATAAACTAGCTAGCTACAAACTAAAAACTAGCCTACAAACATTACGATATCAATTTATTTTCTTTAAGAGCATATTTTTTTAAATACTATGCCCTGAGTACTCGAGAGTTATGATTTGACATCTTTCGTGGTTATATTTTTAATGTTAGTACTTACTTATTTTCAACGGGTGTTTTAAATAAATTGAATACAAAAAGCTTCCTCTTAATGTTATTAGCATGTAAAGTGCATCGAGAATTAAACAGAACACATTTCGGTGCTAATAACATTTAATAGTTGGATGAAATTGTAGTTTGGCAATGTATCCGCCAAATGCACTGGGTGTAAGGAACTATTTACTATACACTATGTCGCTTGTTATTCATTCCTGAAAATAAGATTTTTTTTGTGCCTTAAGAATATTAAGAATTTTAATTATTTTTCGTAGCGGGATATTTTGTAAACTGTGCCTTACAAGTTAATCTGAATTTAATGTAATTTAATACTTTTAATTGGTTATTCTAGATAAATTTGTTGTAATGTGTAAAAATAATGGAAAATAAATCATTTCAAAAATAAATAACGGTAGGTACCTACTATTAATTAAGAGTGAATAAATAAATTTCGAATCAAACATAACCTTGACAAATTCTAGGAAGAGTATATTATATTTACTATCGAAGGGACATAAATTTACACGAGAATCTTAAATCAATTAAGACGTGTGAAGAATAAATGATTGGAAGTCAATATGACAATACTAATACATACTCCTATTGAGACATAAATATACTTAAAATTGATTGAAACAAAAATATATAGCATCATACATGCTCACGGCTCAATAACTATTTTAGCTCATGACTCCTTACTTGAAAATATCACCCATATGATTATTGGCCTTCGTGGCTCAGTTTGTTAGATATCTAACTTCTGAGACAAAAGAACCCGGTTTCGATTCTCGATGTAGCTCCAGTTTCTCCTGTGTTTTTAGTTTGCACTTGTGAGACGAATAACATCAAAATTATTTGACAACTTGTTATTAGGTGCGCGTTAAATTAATATTTGACCTAGTACCTATTACTTTCCCGAGAATCAACAAGAAATAATAAAAATAATTGTTAGTAACTCGATTAGCAATACAATTAATATTGGTTAGCAATAAATTTAATTTTCTTTGGGCTCCCGTGGCCTCTTATCACCATCGTCAAAACTTTAACTTCGTGCAAGTGGCTATAGCATTGTCTGATGGTAATTTCTTCCAACAAACAATTCTTTCTCGTAATAATGCCTCTCTTTTTACTGTACATATTATTGATTTATTATACTATCCTATTACGTATTTTTTATTATTACGAATTAAGTGATATTTAATTTGATAAATAGAATGTAAGTAGTTCTCACAAATCTAATTATTAATTTTGGGATTTTCAATCAGGTGAAAATAAGTCTGAAGAGAGAACGGATAGTTCCAAAAATGGTCGCATAATTTCAACAAATAGTGCTGTTTATACAAATTTCTTAAAAATATCGTTAAATGTATGTTCCTATTTAGATGTTCGTAAGTATTTTCATAATAAAAAATATTATTTTCGAAGTTGTTGTTATGTAATTATTGAGAATTAAGTACCCATAAATAACACTTGAATCAGCTACAATTTTAATATCATATCCTCGTTTATACGAGTTCATTGCATTGTGTTAAATTTACAAGTAACATAAGAATAAACGCAGGTAAGATTATCTTTAAAATTTCACTTGTAAATCATATTCCAACCATGAAACCATGACAATAATCTGTAGACTTATGATAAAAAACATTATAAATTTCAATTCAAAGGGTTATGAAATTGAATTATTAATCAGATTATTTTGAACATCATTTTGTAGTCAAAAACCTGTATTTATTCCTAAAGATTAAAATCTACAAGTGCCTAAATATGTTTTTTGTACTATACCTAATTTATAATCTTTAAAATTATATATCAATAGATCAAAAAATAATGTCGGATTTACGGTTTAACAGCTGCTGGAGCTGGTATTATTATTTGCATGTAATAGAAATTAATATATAATATGTGTAGTTAATCTGACAAGTTCGAATTGTCAAAGAAATTTAAATCACTATCATTGGATATGTTGGTGATAATATGGTTATTTCTTTCAGATTTGACAAATTGCGAATTTTATTGAAATAAAAAAAAATACATACATGCCTTGATTTCATAACTATGTTTCTAGGTACTATAAACAAGATCGACTCAGTTAAATCCTACGCTGTATATGTAGGTACCAACTTAAAAATAAAAGTATTTAATAAATGAACAATAATAAATAAAGAAAATAAATAAATTCATCAAATCAATAAACACAAAGAGCAATAAAGAAAACAATGATCAAATAAAAAAATGTAAGTGAGTAAAAATGTTAAAATAATCACTCAATAATGTTTTGGAGGTCCGACATTTAGTAACAATTTAAAGGTCTTAAATTATCTCGCTTCACAGAACCCTATAATGATAACGTTGGTCCGATGGATATGATCAAGATGGGAAGCTGATTTATTTAAAGATGAAGCACTATTAAGTGCCTACCTATCTACCATGTATCTGGATTTAATCCGTTCATTTTTCTTGAGTGTGTTACCAACAACACTATCTCTTCTGTAATGGTTAATGTCCATTGAACTGAATAAACTCGTTTTATGTTGATGTGTTGCGTGGTAATGGTTGTAAATAGCGAAATTGTGCGTTATAATACAATGATATTCTCTTCATTGTTTTATTGCGCACAAAGTCCAAAAACTGCTTCTAATTAACGAATTATCGGAATGTGCTCCAATGGTTGAAAGTATAAATTGTGTTTTCCAACTGACGATTTGTTCAAGAGAATTTACTATCGTAAAATATCGACAAATTTTTAAGCCAATATATGCGAGATTCATATGCTGTTTTCATATTCTGGGTAGAAAAAAGGCTAACCTCCATACTATCCTCTCCCGACATACATACATATAGAAAACAAAATATCTTAAAATATTTATCAATTTGTGTTTAAGTGTTTAGGTATAGCTTGGTACGTATTCTTCAATTATAAAAAAACCATTATTTAGAATTCTAACAACTGTAGATTCATGAGAATGCCATGTGTTCTTTGTTGAGCAGTTCAAAGAAACAGCTCAAGATTTGATAGAAATCAGAGTTTTCTAGGTATCGCACAGAACAGGGAATAGGTAGGTATTGTGATCATTGGGAGTTATAAATACTTTATAACTCCAAATCATTATTATGTATGTTAATGATTGATTTACACTTGACGTTCTCATATCTGTAGTAAACAAAGTTAATTTCGTTAAGTGCAAATATAGCTTTATTTTTTTTTCCACAAATTTACAATCTCAATAGAGACGAAGAAGAAACATAAAAATAATATGCCGTTTGAAAATAATCTTGAAACACCATTGCCATCTTTCGAATGAAAATGAAACATTTTTCTTGCGCAATCTATTAAGAAAATGATTGGTAAGCAAAGAAAGTAACTATCCTTATAGATGAGATGACAATACCCCGTATTCAGTAACTATTGTAACTAAAATATGAACATACTAAAATTGTAGATTTTAGAAATACGGTCTTATTTCAGCGTTATAAAATATCAATTTGGACTAAATGGAAAAGGAACGTATCTACCTATATTGGCCGGAACATTCTTAAAAAGTTACTGAATTAGACTTATTTTGAATAATTATGAAAATGATAAAAATTTCATAATTTTTATAATTATTCATAATACGTCTGATTCACTAACTTTTTAAGAACGTTCCGGCCAATATAGGTACGTTCTTATTCCATTTAGTCCAAGTTTATATTTTATAACGCTGAAATAAGATCGTATATCTAAAATCTACAATTTTAGAACGTTCCTATTCTAGTTCCAATAGTTACTGAATACGGGGTAATGCTGTCACATCGCCTGAACCGCGCCAGAATTATTTATTTAAAATTGCTTCTCGTGCAACTAACAGGTACTAAGTTCATTTTTAGTTTATTGACATACTTGCGAATGTGTATGTTAATCGAATACTTTTATTTTTTGCATATAGGTATATTAAGTATATTAAGTATATTGCATATACATACTTAATATATACGCAAACATTGGATTTTTCCATTACCGGGAGTCAATTATATATTTTTTACTCCTCACTAACCCAAAGGGATGAGTTCTGATTTCGCAATATTTAATTTTTTTTATTGCAGATTATCAACTAGTATCATGCTGTATTCTGAGAGTTTCATCACAACGTATATGTGTGTATGCTATGTGCTATGTGCTGTGTGCTATGTAAGGCGTGTTTATTTTACTTTATCGATTATAGACTAAAGTACTCGTTCGATTCTTTTCAAATTTTGAATATAATGTATATCTAATATTCGGTTTGACCTCATTAGATTTTGAAGGATATATAAATAGTGCTTCTCAATTATTTAAACTGTCAAATATTTCAAAGTGACCCCAAGCTCAAGAAACTTAAAATTAGAAATTTTTATTTTCAAATTGATAAAAAGGCACATCACATTCATAAAATGGCATTGAAGAAATATCATGTTTCCGTAATAAAATAATTTAATAAAAAAATATCGTAATAACTCATTTTATAAAAATGTAGAAAATATTCCATACTAAATTTTAATTCTTTATGGAATGACTTGCGACTTGGTAGTGAGGAGTATAGCGTTGGCCACAACCCAATCGTTTTATTTTTTATTGACGAATATCTCAATAGAGACGACGTGGGAATATTATGTTAAAAGGAGAACTGGTAAATCAAGTATCTATAGTCATTTTTATATATAGTTTTATATTTTAGAATCTAATTGGATCTACGATATTATTTAAATGTAACTTTTATCAGATGTAAATAGAATAATAATAATTTTATTGAAAAATGGTTTGTGATCCTGTTATTGTAGTCGATTTAAACTTGTTTTAGTTATTTCATTCGTTAGATAGGTACTAATACTTACATAATTATACAGTTTAATATAAAATTGTGATTTTACGCTGAATGATAGATAGACCGTGGTGAGAATAATACCTGTTACTTGAATTATCTCCGATATTATGGACTATTTAATATTCTGAGCCATTTGATAATTCGAGTTATTTGATAATCTGAGTTATTTGATAATGACCTTAATAATTCGCCTCGGGCATTGCTCTCTTCTCAAGTATACAGTTTTACAATTGTACAAACTGACAAAAATTACAATGATTAAATAAATTTGTACGTAGACATATGAATAATTTATTGCCAAGACAAGTTGAAGGTATATTTTTTATAATTTTATAAATCCCAATGATTCCTAATAAGTAAAATACATAAAGAAATATAAAACTTTAAACCGTTTGTTATAATTATTGTAAACCGGTATGTTTTTAAAATTTATTTAAATTAGTTTTGAGGAAGTAACTTTGTGTTGTCTTCTGAGAACTTCTTTGAATTTCACGAGAGATAAATAATTCGTCTTCTATTAGGTATCAAACCCAGGATAACAGAACACAAGTTTAATGACTTTTTATAATGCCAAGACGTATCAATTTTTTATTTTATTTCATTTCAACAGATATTTCATAAATTGCTTAAAAACATTACACATATCAAAGCCAATTACAGAGATGTCTTAAATTATTTTAAAAATAATGCTGAAAAAGTAAATTTAGTAGGTAGATATTCACTATACTTATAAATTGTAATAATTGTGCCTATACGGTTGCCATAAGTCGATAGGTACTCAGTATGGTTAGGTTTTATTTGTCATTGGTCACTGTACTTTTAACGCACGGGTGGTCAATCCCCACACCGGCGCAGGCGGCCACAACATTGCAAGGAAAAAAGTTAAACGCTATAATATGGTGAACAGATAATAGAGAAAAATTGTTTGCATTTTTTTATGCCTTATAGGATAATAGGTTAGTGACCGGTATGGGGATGATGAAGTAAAATATGGAAGTATGTGTGTGTGTGTGTGTATGTGTGTGTGTGTGTGTGTGTTTGTGTGTGTATGTGGGTATGTGGATTTTGTGGGAGGGTGTGTGTATATGTGTCTATGTGTGAGAGTGTGTATGCAGGTGTGTGTGTGTGTGTGTGTGTGTGTGTGTGTGTGTGTATCAAGTTTGGCATTACAACATTGCAACGTTAAATCTAGTAGAATGGTTATATTTGTTTTATAGATATCTGCCTATATTTCTTTTATTTTGTATTTTACTGTGAAACAGGCTATAAAATTAGTTATTCGATCTTTATAATAATCTTGTTATCTTTCAAGTTGGATGAACTGCCGTTTTCATACACCATTTTTATAAATTTGATACGTCAATAATGATTTAAAATTTAAATAATGCCTTATTTGTTTCCTAGAGATTTCAAGCCATTAGAAGAACCTACTATTTAATCATTCAAATTAGGTACATGTCATAAATCTCTCGTTGCTATAATTACCATATCCTTGGGGATCTTCACTTAATATATATTATGATATACCTATTGCTGAACATTCTACCGTTTGTATTTAATGATATATTTTTGACATGTAGCAATTATACTGTATGTTGCTATTTCCATATAATTGTAGTATCGCGCCATTTCCTAGGGTAATCAGAATTACCTAATGTAAAATTAAAATAAGTACCTACCAGCATTCCTTTTTCATACAATTTTTGATTCACTGACGTCTAAACATTATTTTTCTGTTGTTTTCATTTCTTTGTATAATGTAGTATACAGCTATATCGTAGAATTGAATATTTTTATAGTTGCATATATACATAGTTGCACCTGTCTTGGGTAGAACCCTCAGAGACAGAATTCCCAATGAGGAGATCCATAGAACCTGCAATGTGGAGGATATTGTAACGTAGAGCAGGCAAAGAAGACGATACAGGAGAGATCATGTAGATATGATGAATCCAGAAAGGCTGCCAAAGATTGTAATGCGAGATATACCAGAGGGACGCCGACCACCAGGAAGACCATCAAAGAGATGGAAGGAGAGCTGGACATCCTCGTCCCAGGATCAGTAGAAACAGATCATACACCTACCAAAAGATGAAGAAGAAGCATATAATATACAAACATTGGGTTTTTTTCCGTCGGGAGTCAATGATATTTTATAAATTTTTAACATCTCAATAGAGACGAAGTTGGAATATTATAGGAGAACCAGGAACTCAAGGCATCTACAGGGTTTGCGATCTGTCATCGACTGATTTGCGTGATCACTTTATGCGCTTGTGCATCGTTCACCAATAATGCCTTCTTATTAAGTTCCCTACCGCTCAACACCAATTTTTCAATCAATTACAAAAAAGTTTCTTCGTCACCTCATAGATGGTGATAATGTTTCAGCTTATTTTCAAACGAAAAGATTTACATGAATAATATATCGAAATGTATGTAAGATTATATTAATATATAAATACATACCATCACGACATGTTCACCATGGGGATACGCAGAGAGAACCGAACGCCACATTTTTTCTTTATTGACACACATTTATTTGAAAGTCAGTTTTACTTGCAATAAATAAAATTATTTTATTCTTATAATCAAGAATTATTTACTGTCAACTGATTCCCAATATTATTGAACAATGCGTATTAATCTAGTTGTTGACTTTGAAGATTTATGAGTTTCAATTAAAGCTCAAATTACGTATACCTTCTAAAAACCTTGATTCCGATACACTCATACGTGATCTGTTCAAAATAATAAAGACCCAAAAAGATCACGGAGCATGCTCTATATACATTGTACAAAATAATATGTTAAAGGTATCTTTTATGCGTGATAGTCTAATCTAGGTCAAAATTTTGATTGATTTCATTTGTTGAATGCATCATGATTAGATTTACAAGGACATACCATTTTCATACCTATTCCTATTACTTAATAATTTGATTTGACACGTTCCAAAGCAAAAGTAATATTTATGAACTTTGTGTTAGAATAGGGACTGCCCCGCTAGAACAACGAAATCAACACTTGCTATAAAATGATATTTCTCCAATAAATAATCAGAAATTATGAACAAACATACTCCCGTGGTAAAGTTGGTAAGCCGCGGGTTAGTGATGAACAAAAGTCTTACAGGCTTGGTCTTGCGAGACTTGTAATACCAAGACCGCATGTGTCGCTGCAAGACCAAGGCAAGGGGGTGCAAGATCAAAACCTTGCGGTTTTGCTAAATAAACTTCAATAGAATACTTTTAATTGATGTTTTTGTCATATTTCATAATTACTGAAATAAAAAAAAATTGGAAATATAGTAAGATCTGCAAAACCATGATCAAGACTGGGTGTGCAATACCAAGACCAAGACTCGGTTGAGTATGCAAGACCAAAATCAAGACCTGCCCGGTTTTGGTCTTGCATTTGCTCATCATTATTGCGGGCGTTCTGGGTTCGCTCCCCAACAGAGGAGAAATTTATTTAAATTCATTTCTCACTCAAATATTGCTTCTCTAGGCTGGAAATACTGGTTAGTTGGAAGAAATTCCCATATGGCAATAAAATCATCAATTGAGCAGGGTGCAAGATTTTTTTTACATACCAGTATTCCGTTCTAAACGACGAATGTTTTTATCCTGATGCTGAATAATTTTGTTTTGTCATATTCCTGAATTTTTTCCTCACATTTTACAATAACTTTGACATTTTGATGTTGACGTATTGTACATATATTGAATCACAGACACATATATTCATCAGATAATGTGTATTTAATCCATGAACAGATTATATTTCTGACTACTCTTTGAAGCATTTATCGCAAGCAAACAATGTTTCTTGTTAAAAAAAATACGTTTATTTAAATAAATATCTCCTTTACCAGGAATGGAACTCAGAATACCGGATATAAGTAAACCATGGCTCTCAACATACCTCTATCGAAAAATATAATAATTTTACTTAAAAACGATACTGTTTAGGTATAATATGTGTGAAGTAACAGTAAACATTAACCCCAGATAATACTTTAATTTAAAAGTTCACGGTAATTGTTAAAGACAATGGTTATTTCAACTCTAAACATGCGGAATTCCACATATTTAGAGCAACGGTAAACAAACTCTACCAGACAGATGACATCCGCTAAATAAACAATGAAATTAATTAATTTGATGAAGAAAAAAGTATTACAAGATGAAAAATTTTCAATGATGCTTTGTTTTTGAACAACGGGTGTCGTGTCATGTGGTATGTACAATATACATACATACAGCCAATAACGAACTGCTACAATGAAAGTCAGTCAATATTAATAATATTTTATCAGGAGAAAAAAATATGAGTGAATTAGTTGTCTAAGATAGGGTGCAATCTTTATTTTCACTAAAGAGTGCACCCTGTTCTGTTCTATCCTTCAGTCAAATTATTCGTACAGTATTTGGTTCCTGCATCCAGGTGACAACTAACTCACCATAATATTATCTATCAAAGAAGATCATTTTCTTAAGAATAGAGCCATGTTCAGTTATGATGTTATCGTACCTACAATTTACAACTTATATTATCTATGAATTGTGTGCGATTGTTATCGTGTATCAAGAGATAGGTAATCAACCAATTATTAATTCTTCAACTGTTATATTATGAAGACATCACAATAATATAATATCTGATGACCTCCGGGGGACATTGCTCCATCAACACGTTGTTATCAAATTAGTATGAATTATTTAAATTTAAAAAAAAACAACGGAACTGGCTGCATGTCTTGGTCAGGACCGGTTCAGTGATCGGCGCACTAATCTAAATGCGTCACATTATCCCCTTTTTATGCAAAAATATAACTAAATAAAGACTAAATAAAAATTAAAGATAATAAACCGATTGCTTTTTTGAAGCATGCTTTGCTTTGAAAGAAAAAACTTATTAATATTTATTAATAAGTTTTTTCTTTCAAAGCAAAGCATACTTCAAAAAAGCAATCGGTTTATTATCTTTAATTTTTATTTTCTCTTTAATTTTGCCGCTCTTTTTATGTTCAAAATTGTCGTAAATATGCGGAAACTTGTAAAAGTTAGCCTATTGAATAAATATTTTTCATAATTGTATTCATCGGTTTCAATGCAATACATACATTTTAAAAACAATTTGATCTTTTTTATCCAAAAATTTACCAGAGAGACATTTTAATGCAATTACAGCAAGACGTTCGAACGAAACAAAAAAAAATATACAGTATAAAAAATGAGATTTACTCAATTCATCTTAATGCATGTCATACATCCATTGTAGCTGCATACAGTGATGGAAAAAAGTACAATATCAAATAACTACTCAAAAAGAGGCAAAATTGTACCAGAATTAGAATTATCGGGATATTTTTTTCCATTACTGATTTATTTTCCTAAATTTTTTCCCTCATCTTAGTTATACAGCGCCGTAAATGTATTTGCGCACGTTGCATCTTACCATTTCAAACAAATGTAATATCTGGCCCTGTTTAATACCGTGACTAAAGTCATTTGGTTCTGCAATAGAGAAAATACATCTGACAGTTCGATTCTATCTGACAAATAATAATATGATATTATAGAAACAGTTATAGGTATTGCATATTATAGAATCAAATAATCATATGAATCATGGTGACAATTTATGTAGTATTTCATTCAATTGTGAAATTAAAATATGTACTACAGCCGGTAAACCTTGTTCTTTGTGTCAACGATAATTAAATTTTGTACCTTTTGTTTTCCGAACTAAGAGGTCAAATATCATTTCACATTCACTCAATAACAAGTTGTCACATTATGATGAGATCCAAACTGAAAACACGATTAGGTAAATACTGTGTCTCCACCGCGAATCGAACCCAGCACAATTGGTTTAGAAGTCAGATATCTAACTTACTAGGCCACGACAACCAATATAATTATCAGCTGGAACTCGGTTCTCCTTCATAGGTTTCTTTGAGATAAGTTTTTCATCCAGCAAGGACTTTAACATTAATTATTAATTTTATAGTATTCATTTTATCCACGCTGAAGAAACTCAAAGGCAGTGGATCAAATGGAAAGATATTAGAGACCAGAATTAAGATGCTTCAATGGAAATTAATTAAGATGCTGCGTGGAGGTCGACTTGTTATCTCTGCTGATACTGGGTTGCAACCCCACAAATTCTTATAATGTCCTTGTAAAATGAAATAGTTTTCGATAAAAAAATGAATTAAATAAAAAAAACGAATAAAAAATTATATTTTTAATTCATTCTATTTCAGCATATTATATTGTTGTACCACTAGAGACAATTTCCACTGCGTTAAATAAAAAAAATATTGGCATAGGAACAGAATAATGAGTTTTAATTACATAATAATTATCTCTCGTGTCGAGTGTATAACCATTAACGTAAGAGGAAAAATTACTTGCGAATCCAATATAAAAACAGTACACATATATTATTGTTTGCTTGCACTGTAATTTGTTCACAGTTTACGTATTTTTTTTGCGTATTGTTTTACAAGTCTAATTCGATTATAACCTCTATTATTGAACCTACCTATTTCCAAGAATCTAGAAAATTTAATCGCGATGAGAATAACAATCAAATCTTCCTATGAAGTGTCGACCGCCAGTGAATATTAAAAACCACATCTAAGAATTATTGCGGTTGTGAATTCCATTAATTCTATATCAATTACATCTGTATTAGGTACCTATAGTATCTCTTCCTTGGAATTTTTTTTGGCCTTCAATGCATATGAAATGATACTTTCACTTTTGATTAGGTTCCACTTTATTAGTGTACTTATTTGTCATATCTTGGTTTGATGGAGTGTCCCAAATATCAACGACATCCTTTATCTTATCTATATGTTTTTTTATTCAAAATTAAATAAAATTCACAAGTTCACAAGACTTATCTTAGTGTCAATTGCAATCTCTTGCACTTGGTCTCCATCTTTAGTAAATATTTACTATAGTTCTTCTTCTGATGTTTTCAAAATACATCTATTTCTTTAGCTTTAACCGTATTATTGAAAATGTATAATATGCATAAACGAATACTTCAATTAATTTTATGTAGAATTATGTTTCCATAAATAATTTGTGTCCAATATGCTTGACTGTCAGAAATTGTCTACGGACAATCAGTCAGGCACATTTTGTAATAAAAAAATAGATATTTGTTTTAAAAATTTTAAATTGTTTGCTATGAGGACTTCAACTAGGTACTTATACCAAACTTTTAATATTCAAATTCAAAGTAATGAAACGGTTGTCAAGTGAAAGCAGTGGAGATTTGTTTTGACATCTAACGAAATTTTTTTTTTCCATAGAATCGTTATGTTTTTTGCTACTATTCGACTTATTCGACTATATGCTATATCAGCTCTTATACACGCTAAAAAGACCAAATAATAAATAAATACCACGAAGAGCATCACATATTGGTAATAGTCATCGGTAATCTCGACACGAATAAAGGAATACTAATAATCAACGAACATGAATAGAAGATTCATATTCGTGTACTGTCATCTTCATATTATTAATCTATAGATACTGATAAATTGGTTCTATTATATTGTATTCTGTAAATTTCTCCTAATAAATATGATTAAAATAAAAAGATGACAATACTATATGAACGCTAAAAACCGTTATTCGATGAATTCACATATATATATATTTTTTACATTTTAATGAAAATCAATTTTCTCGGTGGCCGCTCTGATGTAATATGAGAATATCAGAATACCATTAGCATCTCGTAAACAACAACGCAACAACAACAAAAAACACCCGTAAAAAACATCGGCGTGCGTAGAGCAACGTTCAATTTATCGAATAAAGCGGTGTGACCGCGCACAGAAATTGTAAATATCCATTACATTAGTTCAGACCGCAGAGATAATAAGTTGGATGGTGTGGCGTGCCTCAAGGTTCATCTGCTGGACCGCTGCTATTCATGTTCATCGTGTGTCAATTTATTGTTTCTATTTGTATATCATTGTACGAAGGGATCAATAGCATTGCACATATCGGAATGTTTAACTAGTATCTTCTTCTTGTTGTGCTATCTTAGATTCCTCCAACTTCTATCACCTAGTGACTAGTATTGTGTAGCGGCATTTATTTTCGCGACGCGACACTGGGATTAAACAAATAAATGAAGTTCCTATTTTACTTACTATATAGATACAAAAAAATAAAATTCCGTGTTCAAATATTTGTTATTATTATTTATCTTATACATATTATTTGTAATTTATTTCTCTTCATGTTGTGTGTTGTTTGTATTCTTTGGTTGTTTATCTATCTATGAAGTATGTGTTTGTTGATAATTGTAATGTTTTTTCGTTAACCCAGTAAGTTCACAATATTAAGTATATATAATATACTAAATAAATTTATTTGTAAATGTTATTAGTATTCAGTGTACATTTTTTATTCAAACTGACTGATTATTATTTTTTTCTAGAATATTGCAGCAATTCTTTCAGAACTTTACTTTATCTTGAAAATAGTATAAGAAAAACATGGATTTCCAAAGAATGCAAGTTAATAAGATGAAAGAAATTAAGTGGCATTGGGGGGCGCCCTAAAGCGGGAGGCCCAAACTATTTGTAAAGATATTTTTTTATTCTACAGGCTTTATTGAAAACAATATTTTCTATCGTTTGCTTTTTTTTATTTGTAAAAAAATAACATAAAATGATTTTAGTTGGTTGATTTGATTAACTCAATATAAAATTTCACACTCAATTTAACTTCACTCATAATCTCACGTATTTTTTTCCTAAATAATAAGAATTGATTATCTTTGCGGTGTTGGCAAAAAATGGAATATCTGATAATTTTACGGTTCAAAAAATACATATTTGATTGAATACTAATTTCATTGCATCATTTTGTGTATTGAATTAAATGAATTCATGTACAAATACTTTAAATTCATTTTGTGTAATGATCACTAAAATAATGATAATTGATAAAAATAATGGGAAAACGTTCACATATACAGTCCCACAATCTCACAGATCCAAACAGAAAACACCATGAAAAATCGTGTCTCTATCGGGAATCGAACCCGGGACCTTTGAATCAGCAGTCAGATACCCAACCAACTGAGCCACAAAGGCCGACTATTCATTTTCTGTTGAATGTAAGCATGAGAATTTATTTTTCAAATATTACTTGAAATATTTTGTAGAACTTATATTACTTAAAATTTTGATGAATTTTGACTACCTGCCTAGTAGAAAAGTCCCTTTTTTAAGTACAAAATTGTAACATACTTATTTTAAAATGAAGAACATATGTATATTGTAGAAAACTCACGTACTATCAATTTCTTTCAAAGATTTTGAAATGCACAGTAAAAATAGTATAATTAAATGTCAACTTTTGGTTAATTATTAAGTACCTAATTTCGAGAACGTTTTTGAATTTAAAACAACCATCTTTAAAATAGGTACTTAACAATCTTGTTCTACATTCAAATGTAAAATATTTCTTAGATTATTGATTCAGTCATTAATTTATAATTTACCGTTATAAATAATTAATTAAAAACATGTAAATCCACCTTGTTGTTTAAGTTTTAAAGATATTCGGGTGCAATACACTCTTTCGTTAAAAACTTAGCTGATTCGGTAAACTTGGTTTAAATTAGTAGTTTAATGTTGGAAATGAATTAGTTATGAGAGTTTGCACGTACCATCAGCACCGTACCGAATGTTTACAGTTAACGGTTATGTATTTTACAAAAAAAATACCGGTAAGTATATTCGCTAAATAGTTAGATCTTCTCAACTACATGATTTCAAATGTAGTCTACTAAAGATTCGAAATTGGAACAAATTATGTTTAATCGATTGCATAGAAGAAATATATTATTAACTAGTTGCATGTAACACATAAGATCCAACTGTCGATGGCGATAGTATGCATAATGAAAGAATACGTACCAAACTATAAACAACACAAATTAATAAATATTTGAAGATATTTTATTTTCTATATTAAACATGTAGGTAAGTTTGTCAGGATAGGATAGTATGGAGGTCAGTCTGTTTTTCCTACTCAGAATATGAATACAGCATGATGGTATGTATGTATGTTTGGAGATTTAAGTATCAAACTATTAAGTCTTCTTACATATTGTGTATAGGCGACTACCATACAAATTGTATGAAGTGATGTCGTCACTAAATTCAATTTTTATAAAAACAGTTAAATAAAAATTGAGATTTACTTCTACAATATTAATATTTTTTATAGACAATTAAATTATCTAGTTGGGGTGTTTCGGCTTTTTTCGATATTTTTAAAAAAATTGGAAATATAGGCAGTTAAACTCATAAATTTATTATAAAAAAAATTTTTTCTTAATAAAAAGTGTTTGAGAAACCCTGGAATTAAAAAAAAAATTGTTTTGAGATTTTGTATTTGTCTATGATTATACCAATTTTCAGCGTTCTAGCTTTTACGGTTTCTGAGATATATGGAAAAATAAACCAAAATTTTAAAATTTGATAACCCCTGATTGAAACAAAAATTCACAATTCTGAGTATAAAAGTTTTGTAGGCCTATAACTGTCTATATATTTTGAAAATTTGGGCTGTGTAAATTGAGCGGATTAAAAGTTATAAGGCGGGACGGACACACAGACACACACACAAAACTCACATAAAATGTTCTACTCCGAATTCTGAGTAAATCCATGTATGGGAACATATATGCTGCGAAGCCTCTAGTTGGTGTTATTAGCATGCAAAAAGTCCACTACGTCATACAAAATTTTCCTTCGTACACGCATCTTGGCTTAATAATGTCGATTCATTAAGAGAATTGAATTCTCATGAACGAATCGACAGTTGGATAACTAAAATAAACAATTCTTTCGGTGGTTTAGTCACACGGAAAGAATAAATAAAGAACGACTGATAATGAAAATTTTAAGAGTTCAAAGAAAACAAACGATAGTTAGAGGTCGGTCAAAAAAACATTGGCACGACCATATGAAAAATATTCTGAAAGAAGAAAACGTTTCGTATGTAGGTAAATGACAGACGAGCATGTATGAAAAGATGTTTGTTCTCTTTGGCTAGCCATATAACAGAGACATGACATTGATACATACGTATATACATACAATGTAGGTACATAATGATAATCTTATAAAAATAATTTATTTAATAAATTGATCAAGGTATTCTAAGGATTTTCATCCATTATCACCCTCAAGTGATCAGAGCCATCGAAAAAAAAATAATCTACTGCTCTATTAAAATGTATGGTTTATAAATGTTGTATAAATCGCAATCACACGACTCTTTACTTTTATTATACTGATGGAGATAGAAAAGCTTCATCACAAATCATTTAAGGTTGACAATGGATAATTATTGTCATTTGGGATCTCGACTTTTTCTAAGAAATCCGTATTTCACTTAACGACAAAACCGAAAAAAGAACCACAGCGAATCAATTGTACGAGTTGTAGTAAAAATACGAAGAAAACAATTTCATTCAATGCACTGCACGTAGATAGATGTAACATGCCAACGGAACTGTTATATGCGAAGCTATTTTGACGACAAATAACAATAATAATAATGAACCTCTCAAATTCGCGTGTCTTAGAGTCTTTTTCTATATAACAAGAAGTTGGCTCGATCCGGAATCGTCAAACTCGTCACGATTTTGAACCTTGCGGAACAAACGTCGGATTCCTGTTATTTTAACTCTTATATATAAACTATTTGTTGCTGAGTAACTTTTAGGGACGAGCGTAGTTCAGACAAACTATATTTATGTATTTATGTTTCAAGTCAACAATTATATATAATGTTTAGGAATGAAATAGCCGTCATGACATAGATACTGATTTCTACGTCATTATAATATAATGGGTTCAATTCTGAAAACGCACCAAAAATAAAGGATGTTAAAGATTTAAATAACAAAAGAATATCACTTGTGTATTATAAAATGAGTATAGTTTCTGGTGAAAACCTTTTTGTTTTTAATGACTTTAATATTCATTTTATTTTATTCGTCATTTGAATTAAAATTATTATATGCATAAAAATGTAAATAAAGCTGTAATCTTCACTGATTCTGTCAGTCTCGTACAATAACTCATTGAAAACAATATCAGTGATACCCGTGATGATTTATTTTGGACAATAAAGTGTTTACTGTGTGAATCTTCAGAATATGGATATCAGTTGGAAATAGGATGGATACCATATCACGTGGGTATTTCAGTTAATGAACGGGCAGATCAGCTTGCTAGAGAAGCGTGATTAATTCCCCGGTGTTTTCTTCACACCGTAGGTACTTGAGAGGATGGTACATCTTGACAATGAAGTGAGAGAAAAATGGTTGCAAGAATGGCAATCCTCTACTAAAGGGGCCCATTATGGACTTTTCATGACCATATTCCAATAATTCCATGGTTTTAGAGCCAAAAACTCCCCAAAATTGACGTTTCCCTACTTTGCTGCTTAAGAATTGGCCATTGCTCCTTGGCATCTCATTTATTTAGGATTCAGGTTATTCAATCCCCAATACATGATTAAATAAATATATTTTCACTGTCCTTATTGTAAACAACCATCCACACTGAGATAGAAAGGTATTATTATCTATTTTAAAACCATAATTTCGTATTCAATCAAACTTTTGCACAGAGCACAGTTATAAATTTCTTCCTAGAGTGACACGATTTATCAAAATTTGGCTATTGTCAAAGCAATCTCCAATTTTTCTGTGTGATTGTTGTTAGAAATTCTTTAGACAATAAGTAATATTTAACTGATTTTTCAAATTAACTACATGCTGTCTTTTTGCCTTGTTTGATAATTAAAAAATGAAAAGAAACAAATGAGAATAATTTTTTACTCTACTGACGTAACGTCATGTGCTTTATAGCATTTTCAAGAAATATTCAATGCATTATAAAGTTGAATCCAAAACTGCTATTTTCACGAGAAACCACTTAAATCACTCAACCACCGACCTTCTCATAAAAATTAAACGTTGACTGATATAATTGATTGCTTCTCTTTGATAAAAAAATCGTGAATTCAAAAATGTATTAAATGCGTTAATTTTTTGAATCCATTCAATTATTTCTTCGTTAAATTGTGAAATGAAAAGAAATGAACAGATAAATTAGCATCAGTTAATTTATTTAGACAGTGAATTAAGATTGTATTTAATTAAATATCTCCTCCATTAGTTGTTAATTAAGGTATGGGAAACGTGTTACCAATTACAATAAATTAGCTTCTCATCTTAACAACGATTCGCAGAAAAAAATCCCAATTAATTTGATTCGCCAAAATTTATTGAGATGAGAAATTTAGAAAGTATATACCTACCTATCAACTACAGGTTAACACATCGGTCAAAATGTAGGTATTAACACATATATTATTATAGGTATTAACGTACATAAGTGCATTCAAATTTAAAGAAATTTTTAATGCGAATATAAAAGATTAATTTATTCGTATTGCAATAAGTTATTTTAGGCGCAACCTTTAAGAGGTATTCTATATATGCAGTATAGTTTGAAAACCGTTTCCCGAGAACCTTTAAAAATACGTATTTGAAATAAAGAGCAGTTCGTATTAACGTCTTCATGTTAGATCATGACTTTTTTTTAAATGTTGAATGTGTTCAATACTATTCTTCTAAAATTAGTTTAAGTAAAACCCTATTTCAATATTTCATTGTGAGGAATTAAAAAAACTACATTACTTCAACTATAAGAGAATATGCAAATCTACCGGCTGAGTTTCCCCACTGTAGATTTGTTTAAGAGAATTTTATTCTCTTAATATATCGACAAAGGAACAAGATTTTTATGCAGTGTCTATATTTTTCACGGTTTTTCCAATAAAAAACACCAACATAGAGGCTTTGCAGCATATATCTTCTATATACGGATTTACTCAGAATTCCGAGAAAAACATTTAGTGTGTGTGTGTGTTTGTTATGTTTGTCTGTCCGTCCGTCCGTTATAACTTTTGATCCGCTCAATTTACAGAGCTCAAAATTTCAGATAATATAGATAGTTATATGCCTACAAAATTTTTATACCCATAATTTATAATTTTTGTTTCAATCAGGGGTTATCAATTTTTAACTTTTTACTATATTTTTCCATATAGCTCAAAAACTATATAAGCTAGAACCCTTTAAAATGGTGTAAATATAGACACATAAAAAAGTTGCATGTAAAACATGAGATCCAAATGTCGATGTCGATAGTATGCATTATTGAAGAATACATAGGTACCAAACTATAAACACAAATTATTAAATATTTTGTTTTCTATATAAAACATGTAGGTATACAGGGTGTATCATGAGGAGTGGATCAACAATTTTTATTACCCATTTAACAAGTCTCTGTCTTAAGGAAAAAATATCGATTTTTGGTACTCGTACAATTTAAGTGAATTTTTCAACATGATCAACATACAAGGCAAATGAAATTTGCAGAGTTGGCTCTCTATGAATGGTAGTAGTTTTTAAGATAACTTGTGGAAAAAAAAGTTATGTGAAATTATTGTTCCAAGAGCCTTTGAAAAGTTAGTGGAAAATTTAGGCTTGCAAAATTTTTTAAGATTTTTTTGTTTTTAAAGTTATTAGGTACTGACTCACAACGGTATTATTTTCCATAAGCATCACTATTGAACTATTTCCTGAAAAAAAATCATGATCGCACACCTAATAGTTTAGGTACAGTGATGTAGTTTAGTATGAAATCCGATTTTTATTCAAATTTTACAAAAGTGTACATAACTTTTGAACCACCCAATATCGCTGAACATACATGGGTATTAAATCGATAGGTATTGAGGTCCTCAACCTCCATGCTTCGGTTGATCCACTCCTCATGATACACCCTGTATATGTCAGAATACGATAGTATGGAAGTTGTCTATTTTTCCTACCCAGAATATGAAAACAGCATGATGTATGTTTATAGATTAAATAGGTATCAAAACTATTGAGTGAGATATTGTGTAGTGTTTACTGCCTTACAAATTGTATGAAACAATTTCGTCATTAAATTCAATTTTTATAAAAAAAATGAGATGTAATACTACAATATTTATATTTTTTATAGAAAATTAAATTATCTATTTGGGGTGTTTCGGCTTTTTGCGATATTTCTAAAAATTTAGGATATGTAGGCAGTTAAACACATATTATCAGAATATTCTTTTTTAATTGCATATACGCAAACATTGGATTTTTTTCCCTTTCGGGAGTCAAATGATAGGTATTTTTATTGACAAACATTTTTTTTTCTATTGAGATGTTGAAAAAATGTTTGTCAATAAAAAAAATATATTATCAGAGTACTTGTCGTACAAGGTACAAGAATTTACCTATCACAACAATATAACGTACCTATGAACCAACATAATGTGGAAAAGACATGAATTTCTAATTGAAAAACACGTTTTATGCCCACAAATTTGTAGATACTATTTAACATATGTACACTACTTAAGTAACTAACTAAAACATAGGTACATATGTACAATAACGGTATAAGAGCAAAAAAAACATATGGGAGTCAAACAACATTCGTTTTCTATATGAAACACTATACTCTATGTATACTAGCCCTGAGCAAACCATGGGCCGCGGGCCAGAAATACGCGTCAAATATCAGATAAAAAAAACTTTGGCCATTTAAAAATAAAAGTAGACTGAAAATTACTCGCTCCGCGGACTAATTAATTTAATTGATCGAAATGAACACATAAAAACTGTAAAATTTATTACTTTGATTTTTTTGTTTGATTTAACGAAATATATAAAATAAACTGCTCAGACTTAGTTTGATTTCATTTACAAAAAACTGTGCTGATTTTTTAAAAAATGTGTTTTAATTTTTCGAAAAAAAAAATAAAAAGAATGAATATTTCTTGTTGCATGCAATTTTTTTTATTTGGAAGGGAAATTGAATTTTTTTAGAAAACGAATTATAAATAAAACAATAAAAATATATCTACTCTTTTTCCATATTCATTAAATTACACAATTATATTATTTTTTATGAAATGTAAAGAGGGAAGTTAGTATTTTACTTCTGCGGCCCGCCTGTTACTTTGAATTTCTGAATCTGGCTCGTTATCCCAAAAGTTAGGGCACCCCTGCTGTATACACACACTTCCCATATTGTTATAATTTATTTGATTGTCTGTGTTCGACATACCTAGTATTTTTACATGGCATATATTACATTTATATCTAAGCTGTCTGTGAGTTGTCTGAATTTGATTGTAATGTAGCCATTATCAGTAAACCCTGGCTGTGATTTTTCTTTCAACAGTAGAAATTTACCTTGTATAACAGTGCGTAATATATAATTGAGTTATTTTTATAAGCCAACGTAACAAGTGAACTTTACATATATATTATCTTAATAAATATTTTATGAAAAAATTACGGTGCAAATATAAACGTACTTTGAATTGCGTTATCGGGCCAAGTTGAAAACGCTTAACGATATCACCAAACGGTATTTTTTTGTATGGTATTTGACGTTTGTTGTAGAATGTTTTTCTACAATAACAAACAACAAACGTAAATCCCATATAAAAAAAAGCGTTTGGCTTTCGATTTGACTCAGTAGCCAGGTATTGTTTTCACTTGTATTTTGTATAAATTGCTCGAGAATCAAGCAGACAAACGTACTTTGTTCTAAACCACTTGGCGAGTTTAGAATTAACACGAATAGTTGTTATATTTCTGAATATTTCTGTGTCGTGTCTGTGTGTCTGTCTGTTGCCGCCCCACCCAAAATAATAAAGAAAAATTAAGACCAAAAATATTTTTGTTTTAGTCAGGGGTTATCAATTGTTTTTTAATTTTACTTTATTTTTCCATATATATCACTAACCACAAAAGCTAGAACGCTGAAAATTTCTATAAATATATTCAAGTACAATATCTCAAAACTGTTTTTACAAATAAATTCAAGGGCTATTCCAACTTATTTTAAAAGAAAAACATTTTTATTATGCTACATTTATGTGTTTTACTGCCTATATTTTCCCAAACAAGAT
Organism: Molanna angustata; assembly: GCA_963576475.1. NCBI lineage: Eukaryota > Metazoa > Arthropoda > Insecta > Trichoptera > Molannidae > Molanna > Molanna angustata. The sequence goes on from OY754972.1 coordinate 30,751,836, forward strand.
AATTTAATTTCCTTCAAAATTAAAACATTGTAGAAGTGCATATTGAAATTTACTGAAATGTTTTTTGTAAAAAAATAATTTAGTGACATCGTTTGATACAATTTGTATATCATATCTACATAAGGGTTTATTGTTTGGTAGGTACGTAATCTTCAAATATCACTATCGCCATCGAGAGTTGTATCTCGTGTGTTACATGTAACATATTTTATAATACTTAATATGTCGACCACCGTGGCTAGACATTTGTATCAAAATTCGACATCATAATAAGTCTCCAGAATGCTGCGTTCATCATCAATGAATATTTTTTTTATGTAGGTACTAACGAGTAAATAATGTTTTATTCAATCTATATATTTTCCGAAAATGATTTTAATTTTCATTGTATTTCACCAGACACTGTCTGGTAAAATGACTCACCACATTGCTACTGTGATTGCTAGCATTTTTATCACATTTTGTTTAGCGTGACACTGCGTCAGGTATACTGGTACATGCTTGCACACACATTAGATTTTTGGATGTTCTTATTTTTCCAGGACGCGTGAGACAAACACACACACTAACACTATCATTGCTTTATTACTTAAGATGACTGTGCTTTATGCTCGCTTGGTACTCGCTTGGCGACTTGTTTCTACTGTTCCACTAAGCTAAACCCCCCCAGAAATTATTTTCTGGCTACGGCCTTGGCGTACATTATCAACCATCATATTTCTAGTTGTTTTATTTTGTTCAAGGTTATTTGTTAATTTAATTTATTGGTTTGATGCGAGGAAAAAATATACATGGGTGTAAGAGATGGAGTGAATAGCAGGGGTCGTCTCTGAAAGGGATGATAGGACCACGTGAATGATATTTTGAAAGAAGCTTGAACAATCGACGATCATGTATGAGACGATGCATGGATGTAAAGGAAGCCAGGAATGTGTGCAAAGATAGAGAAGTATAACGCACGGTTCTCTCTGCTTACCCCGTAAGAGACATGCGTGATGGTATGTATGTATGTATATGCGAGGAATCGGCTTAGAATAATGCATCCATTCTTATATGCAACGGTGTCCCAAAATACAACGATAAGCTGAGTACTGGATTTTGGCTAGATTTACACAATTTATAAAAAAATATAGAAAAAAAATTGTCTCTAAGTTTTTGCAACAGAATATTTTTTTTTTGAAAACCGTGAAAATCGACACCCTGGACCACATCTTGAGTGCTGTGGCTACAGGATTTCAATTTTTTTGGTTTTAAATTTTGGTGCATACTTAATCCTGAATAACCACGTTATTAGTCACAGTTGCAATTAAAACCATGCATGCTTAGTTTTGAGATAAAATTATTTTTGTTTGAGTAAAATGTCTACAATTTTTTTACAGGGTGAATAGCCCAGTTAGATAAGATTTTATGCTATTTTTTAAAAACTGTCATAACCTAGCCCACGTGCAGTACTCAGCTTATCGTTGACTTTTGGGACAACCTGTATAATCATCGTTTTCTGGTTATTAAACAAATTAATAAATAATAAGCACTGCGCAAGCGACGAATTTATTGCCACATGAGATTTTTTTCCAAATAACCACTGTTTTCAGGCCAAAGAAGCAATATTTGCCTGAGAAAATAAATTAAAATTTAATTAATCCTCAATTTCAAATGGTTAATAAATATATCTTGACTATCGTGGCACACTGTGCCACGATAGTCAAAAATACAACATACAAAATAACATCATCTCATATTGTTTAGCAATCACCCCTTATATGCGGGGATACACGCATGAGTCGTGTTTCATTTTATAAGGTACTAGCTTTTATGTCCCGCCGTTGGCCAAGAATGTAAAATTGTGAAGGAAAAAGCAATCGTTTTTATAATATTGTCACCCAATTATTTTGCAATATCAGACTATGAAAAGTGGTTTGAAATTTGATTGAGTTTAAGTATTGTAAAATGTTCAAGTGATGGCCACAACCCATTCTTTTTTATATATTGCTATAAAGTGTGAATGAAGTATAATATTTATACAATTTCTGCTCGCATGGACTATGCGTAATGGTTTTAAATATGACTGTTTATCAACGTTGTAAAGAGATTGGTTTGGCCACAACCCCCATTTTTAAATATTATCATCGAAAACAAATTGTAATGTGTACCTATTGAAAATTTAGTAATTTTGGATGTTGGGATGTGGTTAAAATTTGATTAAACAAACGTAGGTACTGAAAAGATCTAGTATTGGTCACATCCCATTCGTTTTTATATTTTTTCATCAAGTGTGCATTATATTTTTGCTCAATTTGACTGAAAGTCTTCATTAACGAAGAAGAAGAAGACTTGAACTATAGTAAATAGTTTTTAATTTGAATATAAATGTTGTGAAGAGTTCAGTAATGGCCACAACCCCCATTCTTTAAATATTAGGTGTTGTAAATTATTCAAAATAGGATGATATAAATGGTTTAAATTTAATTAAACAAAAGTATTGAAAAGATTCTAGTGCAGGTTATATCGTCACATCCCATATCCCATTCATTTCATATGTATTTTCATCAAGTGTGCATATCGTTAATAATATTTCTGCACAATAGACTATTAGACTTAAAACTAACCCAAAAGACTAAATAAAAAAGAGAAAAATAAGTATAAGACTATAAGAAATAGTTTGTATAAAAAACTATTCCAATGGTCTACATAAAATAAGTAAAAATAGATATACCTAATAGAAGAATTAGACTATTGGAAATAGATTGTATAAAAGCTCACCCAAAGGTCTACAAAAAAGAAGAAGAAGAATATTTAGACTATTGGAAATAGTTTGTATTAAAACTCTCCCAAAAGTCTACGTACTTAAATGAAGAAGAATAATAATTAGACTAAAGGAAATAATTTTTATAAAAAAATGACCCAAATGTATACATAAAAGAAGAAGAAGATGAATTAGACAATAGGAAATAGTTTGTATAAAAACTGCCCTAAAGGTCTACATAAAATTAAGAAGAAAAAGAATTAGACTCCAGGACCCGCCGCTTCAGGCCCTTCAGTACCTCCCGTCCCTTTAATCCCTCATTACGTCCCTTCCCATCAGGCCCTTCAGTACCTTCCGTCCCTTCAGGCAGTTTTATACCTCCCGTCCCTTCAGGCCCTTTGGTGCCTCCCTTCCCTTCATTACATCCCGTCCCATCAGTCGGTTAAGAAAAGTTTAAATCCAGAAACCATCCTGGAAGAACCGCGAAGAGATGAAAGAACCTTCTTTTCCCAGGATGCTCTACTTAATAGGTAAAATGACTAAATACACGAAGAAGAAGAAAAAAGTTTAAACCCAGATACCTGCGAAGAGATGGAAGGACAGTTGGACCTTCTTCTCCCAGAATTCTCCAACTTCATAGGTAAAATGACCAAAAATACACGATGAAGAAGAAGAAGAAGAAATAAGTTTAAATCCAGATACCTGCGAAGAGATGGAAGGAAAATTGGACATTCTTCTCCCAGGTTAGTCCACCTTCAAAGGTAAAATGACCAAATAGACGATGAAGAAGAAGAAGAAAAAAGTTTAAATCCAGAAACCTGCGAAGAGATGGATGGAAAATTGGACCTTCATCTCCCAGGATAGTTCATCTTCATAGGTAAGATGACCAAGTACACGTTGAAGAAAAAGAAGAAAAAAGTTTATATGCAGAACCCGTCCTGGAAGACCTGTGAAGAGATGGAGGGACAGTCGGACCTTCTTTTCCCAGGATACTCCCCCTTCATAGGTAAAACGACCAAATACACGAAGAAGAAGAAGAATAAGAAAAAAGTTTAAATCCAAAAACCATCCTGGGCATACGCTCGACAATTCACCAAAGTTTCATTATAATCGGACAAACGGTTGATAAATAAATAAATAAAATAATTTTCCTATAGGAAATCAGTATAGGTATATTATTGTTGATTTGTAAGTAAATAGTATTAGGTAGGTACCTACCTACAACAACCTTCTAAATAAATTCGATTCCTAACAAATTTTATTTGAATATCACATTCTTTCTGTAGCCATGGAAACGATTCGAACACGTAAGTAATATCGAATGGTTCGGATACATTTTTTGAATATGTAGGTACCTACATTGGTTTGTTCGATGCCATAAAAATGAAAATTGTCAGAAAAATCAAATATTATTTACAAATTATGCAATTTTATTATGCCTATATCTTTACTAATAAATAACACATTTTTACAATATATGTCTTAAAACTTGCCGTAATGTCTTGTGTTTCATTTTATTATTTCATAATTACATTTATTTCAAAGGTTTATTATTTTCAAGAACATATTCATTCGGTGGGAAAATGAAATATTGTATGAAAAGATATTAAAATGGCGGCGATTATGTACAAAAGGCTTACTTTAAAAATAAGTTAAACATTATAATTATACCAAATATTCACCATGTTTTTCACTTAAACGCTAAGTTATACTTGAAAATATATTTTCTTCGTGTAAATACGTACTTCTAACTTTTAAACTAACAGATATTTGCGTGCAAAATGTACACTTTTTTGACAGATACGACTTGGAAAATTTTGTATGAAAAAAATAATTATTGAAATATTTTTAAAATTCAGCATTTTTATCGCATTATTTTTAGCGTGACACTGCATCAGGTATACAGGTACACGTTCGCACATAAATTAGATTTTTAGATGCTCTTGGTTTTTCAGAAGGCGTGAGACAAACACACACACACACACATACACACACACACACACACACACAAACACTAACATTTTGATTGCTTTATTACTTTAGATGTAACAAATTTTTCGGTATAATGTAATTTAGAATCATTTTAGTAGGTACTGAAGACCAAAATTATAAAGACTTTTTTTTTTTTTTTTTTTTTTTGTTGGCTCTTCACCCGTTAAGAGTGTTCTCAGCCATCTAAGTTAAAATATTAAACTGTCAAAATAGAGAAACCTAAATTATTTTTGTATATTTATTTCACTTCGATCAATTTAAATTTTATGAACAGAGTTAAATTTTAATGTCATTAATTTTGATGAATTTTTTGAGCAAAATGTTTACCTGCCTGGAATTGTAGCTCAACAATGTCCTCACATTTGTTGGCATTGGAACCCCAATCTCTGTGAGGTCGGTAAAAAAGGATGGATACCTATCGTTTATGGGGCATTCAAGAAACAAATGATCCAGTGTCTCATCACCAATCATACATTCGCAGAGACTGCTATCAATGATCCCTATTTTTTTTAAATGCTCTCTGGTACAACAGTGTCCCATGCGGATACGACACATAACGCTGATGGAATGTTTGTCAAAAGCTTTATCATGGAACCATGGCTTATTGACAATTGTTTGTTGGGTCGTTTTGTAAAGTCTACCTTTTTTATAAAGACTTACTGATTGTGATTGCTCTAACCCCAAGAAGGTGAAGGACATTGTGTTTTGCAAATTGAGGACAGTAAAATATTTGTCATAACAATTTGCACTCCCAGTCGGCACGACTAAAGGTAAACTTATATTGACTCATCTCTAAAAGTTGGCAAATTCAATATGTGTTAGCATAGAGTTGGTAAAATGTGCTAATTAGCTTGTTGAATTTTGCACAAGAATGCGAAAAGCACGATTGAAAAATGTTGGATTTATTGATTTTTTCGCACATTTGAATTCGAAAGTGGTTTTTTTGTTTAAATCAATTCACACTGGACGGGAAAAGTGTAAGTCGTCCCGATGTAATGTATGTTAGTGACACATGGACTACAACAAAAGTAGAATAGACACATAAAATCAGGTTTCTTGATATTTATTCAATACATTGTATATGTATGTAGGTATGTATATGCTTAATACATTTCTTCCTTCTGCCGTAAATGTTATTAATCAACTAAATACCTATTACCTAATACATCATTAGTGTTAAGGGGTCTATTATGAGCGAATTTAGATATGACTTGACAGAAAATGTCATACCCTAATACCTTGTCAAATGTAATTTAAAGTTTGACAACGCGACTCCCATTCACCAGTATCACTCAATGCATCATCAGAATGGTGAACAATAGTGATAAAGACCATGTATAATATAAATATTCAAAACGACGATATGAATAGTGGAGAAGGAAGGGGTGATACCAAGAAAAATAGAATTCAATAAAATACAATAAAATATATATGTAATAAGGGAATGAATATATATTATTAGCATTGAATTGAAAGGACGGTTATTCAGAATATAATGAATTATTCATGTAAATATATTGAATAGTGGCCAACAGATAAAGATCCGATATTGCCTATTCTAAAGGTAACAATAGTAGAGAAGTATTAAAATCTATTGGTGCGTTAATCAAAGAAATCTTACTGTTACCTTTTATTCTATTTATCTCCAAAATTTCAAGTTTATCTAAATTTTTTACCCCTTTTTAACGTTTTGAATATATGTTGATGGTCTTCATCACTATTGTTCACCATTCTGACGATGTTCGTCATTGAGCGATACCGTTGAATGGGAGCCGCGTTTGCGAACTTAATTAAATAGAATGTAAAATTATTTATACATTTTTTTTTTATGATTCTATGTGAGTTTGAAGTAGGTAAGTTAAATCACACTACCTAGATATTTACAAACATGGATGAAACGTGGCTTCACCATTATGATTCAAAAATAAAATTACAGCCTATGAATAGGAAAAGACCATCATCTCTTACCCCTAAGAAATTAATGGGGGAACTTTCCACCGGAAAGATCATGCGCTATATTTTCTGGAATAGTAAAGGGGTGGTCATGATAGAATATCTCGACCATGGAGCTACTGTTACGGGCTCTTTGTATGCAGGATAAATATAAAATTGCGTAACGAAATTCGCGAGAAACTAGCACAAATTGTTTTGTTCCATCAAGAAAAATCCCCGGCTCACAAGTCTGCTGGTGCTATGGCTGCAATTCAAAATGCTGGCTTCTAAATCATTGAGCATCTTCCATATTCACCTAACCTTTCCCCTAGCGTTTTTCCTATCTTCTTCAAGTTTGAAAAAGTGTCTTAGAAGATTCGAAGATGATCTTTCTTCTTTTTCGTGTCCGGCTAAGCTCTACCACTACAATAAGCAGCGATTGACATCGCGTTGTCATTTCTCATAATCAGATCCCCAGGAATACAGAACACTCCCATCAGTGGGCACATCAGCAAGTGGCTGTCATCCTGGGTTGCGCCGCATTCGCATCGGATGTCAGCTGATGCAGACAGGTACCCCCACCTTTGCAGGTTTTTTTACTTCTGGTGACGCCAACCCTGAGTCAATCGTCATATTCTATGAAGCATATGACAATGTCAAACAAAAAGTAAAGTAAGTAAGCAGTAATCACTGCAGTACAGGAATTTTCAGGGGCCCAGGAGAAGAGTTTTTTAAGAAAGGAATTTTGAGCTTAAAAAAAGATATTCCAAGTATACGATGCTAAAAGGCGATTATATCATAAAATAAAATGATATTTCATAAAAGTTACTGGCATCATACTCATTCTCTCTTTTTATTGTACGCCCCTCGTACAATATAAATTTTCCACAAGTATGTATTGTATATAAATTACATAATCCAACTGTCGATTCGTTCATGAGAATTCAATTATCTTAATGAATCGACATTATTAAGCCAAGATGCGTGTACGAAGGAAAATTTTGTATGGTGTAGTGGACTTTTTGCAAGCTAATAACACCAACTAGAGGCCTCGCAGCATATATGTTCCCATACATGGATTTACTCAGAATTCGGAGTAGAATATTTTATGTGAGTTTTGTGTGTGTGTGTGTTTGTATGTCTGTCTGTGTGTCTGTCTGTGTGTCCCCCCCCCCTTATGACTTTTGATCCGCTCAATTTACAGAGCCCAAATTTTTCGAATATATAAACAGTTATAGGCCTACAAAACTTTTATACTCAGAATTGTGAATTTTTGTTTCAGTCAGGGGTTATCAACTTTTGAAATTTAGATTTATTTTTCCATATATCTCAGAAACCATAAAAGCTAGAACGCTGAAAATTGGTATAAACATAGACAAATATAAAGTCTCAAATTAGATTTTTTAAAAAAATTGCAGGGTTTCTCAAACATTTTTTATTAAGAAAAATATTTTTTTTATGATAAATTTATGAGTTTAACTGCCTATATTTCCATTTTTTTTTAAATATCGAAAAAAGCCGAAACACCCCAACTAGATAATTTAATTTTATATAAAAAATATACATTGTACCAGTACATCTCAATTTTTTTTTAACAATTTTTATAAAAATTGAATTTAGTGACGACATCGCTTCATACAATTTGTATGGTAGTCACCTATACACAATATCAAAGAAGACTTAATAGTTTGATACTTCATCTCCAAACATACAATACATATATACCATCATGCTGTTTTCATATTCCGGGTAGGAAAAAAAGACTGACCTCCATACTATCCTATCTTGACTACCTAGATACATGTGTTGTATAGAAAACCAAATATCATAAAATAATAAATAATTTGTATTTATGGGTTTGGTACTTATTCTTCAACTATACATACTATCGCTGTCGACAGTTGGATCTCATGTGTTACATGCAACTAGTATTATAATATTATCTTATAAATGTAGAGAATTTGTTTGAATTGTGTTTCGAATAAACCCAAATATTTACGAAACGCACATAAAAACATGCGTATTTTGCATTATTCAAATTATCCTTGGTATTAATAAATCGTTCCAAACGAGAAAAAAGAAAGTTTATACAAGTCACTTGTTTATTACCATTTTGAGATCGCACGACGCGACGCGACGTGTCCAATATGGTAAATGGATCCGAATGGCGGGCAGAAGAAATTAATGGTCAATGTGCAGAAAAAGTACCTATCCTCTCTAAGAATTTTATGACAGTGAACTCTTAATGGTAATAACATTTCTACGAAATGATTTATATTGGTGAGAAATACAGAGATATGTATCTCTATTATCAGATCCAATGTAAAAGTAAATTGGTTGTGACCAACACTCTATGTAAAATGTATATACACTGCATCGTTTGTGTACACTTTTTTCTTTTTGAAAATTTGATAATATCTGAGTACATTATTATGATGTACATATTTTTTATGTACATAGATTAACATAGTTTTTGAGACTTGTCATTTTCACACATAGTAGGTAAGTGAACGTCTTCTTTGAGAATAAGATATTTAAAACAACACATATAATACATTTGAACTTCTGTATTTCATTTTTTTTTTCTTGTGAGGCTAATTATCTCTTTATTCTTTTTTATACGGTACATCTCAATCATCTACATTCTTTTAATGAAAATTGCATTTTTTTATTATCTTTTTTTTTAGAAAAAAAAAATCTATTTTTCTGTTTTAACAAATGAAATCATTGTGAAGTAATGAACACACGCATTTGGAAAACTAATCGGTTCTGAGTTAAATGTATTTTACACATATCGAAGTCGTTCGAACTTGTAGTTTGAGCTGTACCTATATGTGCATATTGTGCATACGACACAACATTTCATAGTACACCATACCTTTTACGCCATATACACAAAAAAGTCATCAAGAAACTCATTTTCTACACCCTCTACATTATACGTATCTATTGAAATTATTGTCAAAGATGCATTCAAAATGAGAAATCACGACTCTCCACTATTCAATAGTAGTTGAGATTATAAATATATTTAACAATGACCAGATAGATCACTGTACCCAAATTATCATAATATTTGTATGAATTGAAATGAGATCATATATTTTACTGGTAGTATCATGATATTATTATTATATATAATACATGGATGTCAAAAATAACGGAAGTTGTATGAAAAGACGATATTATCGCTACTATAGAAATTTGAAATATTGTTTCAGCTGGGAATTTAGGACACCGTAGATAAAACGGAAGTATTAATTCATTATATTAATGCATGTTTTGTTTTTTTTTGTTTTCATATGCTAAAGATCAATGCAGGTATACATTATTTTGTATCTGTAAGAAGTTTAAAACGGTGTTATTTATTTCCACGTGGCTGTTTCTTCCAACCAGGTACATGGAAATTTAGACACTCATTTTCTCATCTTAATATATATTTTTGATTGATTCGTCCATTTTACATTAGGCAAATGACAGTAGCGGAATTGCTTATAGAAGCCGAAAATTTTGGCTTTGCCGATGAATATTATGTTAAGAAATTCAAGACCAAATATTTTTTGTGTCTTATTGAAATCATACTACAAGATTAGAAAATTGAACCGTTTGTAGATGCTTGACAGGGCAACAAATGTAAATATTATTTTGGAATGTGATTTTAAAATATTTTCATGGCCATTCAAATGTACAACGATGCTAAAAAAACATAAAATTTTCGACATTTCCCAATTTTCTTTCAGGGTGTGCCTCATTCGAAGGTTCTAGGCACTCCCCTGGCAAATTATGTTGATTCGAATTTTATATCAAATATCTTTGATCCAGTAAAATTTTAATATTATTTTTAATTATATATTTTTACTCAAGAGAGAAAAATAAATTGTGAAGTTATCAGCTTCCTTGACCTGATCGATCCATCTCATCGGTGATCTCTGCCTCGGTCTTCTTCCTTTAACAAGACCGAATAATTTCAACATATTATAAATGAATTATTTTATATTAAAACAAAATTATACGAATTGATCATAGTTTATCGACAAACTTTACATAGATGTTGGAAATGGTTGAAGTTTAATATATATATATATATATATATATATATATATATATATATATATATATATATATATATATATATATATATATATATATATATATATATATATATATATATATATATATATATATATATATATATATATATATATATATATATATATATATATATATATATATATGTTATATTTGATGTTTTCACGGGTGAAATATGTTATAATATTTTTATCTCGGTTTTCCCGTGTCAGTAGGATATTCAGGCGAAACGTCGGAAGACAAATGGTCTTAGTCAAGACCTACTGACACGGGAAAACCGAGATAAAAATATTGTAACATATATATATATATATATATATATATATATATATATATATATATATATATATATATATATATATATATATATATATATATATATATATATATATATATATATATATATATATATATATATATATATATATATATATATATATATATATATATATATATATATATATATATATATATATATATATATATATATATATATATATATATATATATATATATATATATATATATATATATATATATAATATGAATACATAAAGAAGATACCTCAATTAGAATAATTCGCATATGTTATTCTGCTAAACTAATTCACAAACAGAGGATATCCTGTACAAAATTGCCATTATATTTGTGATTTGTTCTCTTGCGAAATAATTTCATACCCATTATTGTGTAAATACTATGGTTATATTCGAGGCAAATATATTTATCCTGAAAAGGTTTAAAACTAAATATTCATAAAAAAAAATAAGCTGGTTCCGTCCACTATACCTACATTCAAAATACAAAAAAGGATTATTTAATTAGTCTTCTAATGATATCGATATCGGTTAGTACCATTAATAAATAAATGGGAAAACTAAAGGTGAAATTAATATTTATAATACCTGTGAGTTCTGTAAAAATATTGTCATAAAAAACGCATACATCCATTCAGTGCAGGCGGTATCGCGAGCCATGACAATAGTTTCGCGTTGCGTTTACAAGGTAAATTAGGTGCATGATACTTGTTGCGAAACTATAATAGTGTCATAAAATTAATGCATGCATTATAAAACTATACTTTTTTACACGTGAAATTATTGACGAAAGTAATTTCATGAAAGTATTTTTTTATTATATATTTTTATTTTAATCCAAATTTACCTCAGTATCTCAAAGATACATACATTCACTTATCTTTCAAGCCACGGGCGTCCACTTCAATCTGCTGAACGTGCTTTACTATCTATCCCTATTTTTATTATATATTTTTATTTTAATCCAAATTAACCTCAGTATCTCAAAGATAAATTCACTTATCTTTAAAGCCACGGGCGTCCACTTCAATCTGCTGAACGTGCTTTACTATCTATCCCTATTTTTATTATATATTTTTATTTTAATCCAAATTTACCTCAGTATCCCAAAGATACATACATTCACTTATCTTTCAAGCCACGGGCGTCCACTTCAATCTGCTGAACGTGCTTTACTATCTATCCCTATTTTTATTATATATTTTTATTTTAATCCAAATTTCCCTCAGTATCTCAAAGATACATACATTCACTTATCTTTCAAGCCACGGGCGTCCACTTCAATCTGCTGAACGTGCTTTACTATCTATCCCTATTTTTATTATATATTTTTATTTTAATCCAAATTAACCTCAGTATCTCAAAGATAAATTCACTTATCTTTCAAGCCACGGGCGTCCACTTCAATCTGCTGAACGTGCTTTACTATCTATCCCTATTTTTATTATATATTTTTATTTTAATCCAAATTAACCTCAGTATCTCAAAGATAAATTCACTTATCTTTCAAGCCACGGGCGTCCACTTCAATCTGCTGAACGTGCTTTACTATCTATCCCTATTTTTATTATATATTTTTATTTTAATCCAAATTTACCTCAGTATCTCAAAGATACATACATTCACTTATCTTTCAAGCCACGGGCGTCCACTTCAATCTGCTGAACGTGCTTTACTATCTATCCCTATTTTTATTATATATTTTTATTTTAATCCAAATTTACCTCAGTATCTCAAAGATACATACATTCACTTATCTTTCAAGCCACGGGCGTCCACTTCAATCTGCTGAACGTGCTTTACTATCTATCCCTATTTTTATTATATATTTTTATTTTAATCCAAATTAACCTCAGTATCTCAAAGATAAATTCACTTATCTTTCAAGCCACGGGCGTCCACTTCAATCTGCTGAACGTGCTTTACTATCTATCCCTATTTTTATTATATATTTTTATTTTAATCCAAATTTACCTCAGTATCCCAAAGATACATACATTCACTTATCTTTCAAGCCACGGGCGTCCACTTCAATCTGCTGAACGTGCTTTACTATCTATCCCTATTTTTATTATATATTTTTATTTTAATCCAAATTTACCTCAGTATCTCAAAGATACATACTTTCACTTATCTTTCAAGCCACGGGCGTCCACTTCAATCTGCTGAACGTGCTTTACTATCTATCCCTATTTTTATTATATATTTTTATTTTAATCCAAATTAACCTCAGTATCTCAAAGATAAATTCACTTATCTTTCAAGCCACAGGCGTCCACTTCAATCTGCTGAACGTGCTTTACTATCTATCCCTATTTTTATTATATATTTTTATTTTAATCCAAATTAACCTCAGTATCTCAAAGATAAATTCACTTATCTTTCAAGCCACGGGCGTCCACTTCAATCTGCTGAACGTGCTTTACTATCTATCCCTATTTTTATTATATATTTTTATTTTAATCCAAATTTACCTCAGTATCTCAAAGATACATACATTCACTTATCTTTCAAGCCACGGGCGTCCACTTCAATCTGCTGAACGTGCTTTACTATCTATCCCTATTTTTATTATATATTTTTATTTTAATCCAAATTTACCTCAGTATCTCAAAGATACATACATTCACTTATCTTTCAAGCCACGGGCGTCCACTTCAATCTGCTGAACGTGCTTTACTATCTATCCCTATTTTTATTATATATTTTTATTTTAATCCAAATTTACCTCAGTATCTCAAAGATACATACATTCACTTATCTTTCAAGCCACGGGCGTCCACTTCAATCTGCTGAACGTGCTTTACTATCTATCCCTATTTTTATTATATATTTTTATTTTAATCCAAATTAACCTCAGTATCTCAAAGATAAATTCACTTATCTTTCAAGCCACGGGCGTCCACTTCAATCTGCTGAACGTGCTTTACTATCTATCCCTATTTTTATTATATATTTTTATTTTAATCCAAATTTACCTCAGTATCTCAAAGATACATACATTCACTTATCTTTCAAGCCACGGGCGTCCACTTCAATCTGCTGAACGTGCTTTACTATCTATCCCTATTTTTATTATATATTTTTATTTTAATCCAAATTAACCTCAGTATCTCAAAGATAAATTCACTTATCTTTCAAGCCACGGGCGTCCACTTCAATCTGCTGAACGTGCTTTACTATCTATCCCTATTTTTATTATATATTTTTATTTTAATCCAAATTTACCTCAGTATCCCAAAGATACATACATTCACTTATCTTTCAAGCCACGGGCGTCCACTTCAATCTGCTGAACGTGCTTTACTATCTATCCCTATTTTTATTATATATTTTTATTTTAATCCAAATTTACCTCAGTATCTCAAAGATACATACATTCACTTATCTTTCAAGCCACGGGCGTCCACTTCAATCTGCTGAACGTGCTTTACTATCTATCCCTATTTTTATTATATATTTTTATTTTAATCCAAATTTACCTCAGTATCTCAAAGATACATACATTCACTTATCTTTCAAGCCACGGGCGTCCACTTCAATCTGCTGAACGTGCTTTACTATCTATCCCTATTTTTATTATATATTTTTATTTTAATCCAAATTAACCTCAGTATCTCAAAGATAAATTCACTTATCTTTCAAGCCACGGGCGTCCACTTCAATCTGCTGAACGTGCTTTACTATCTATCCCTATTTTTATTATATATTTTTATTTTAATCCAAATTTACCTCAGTATCCCAAAGATAAATTCACTTATCTTTCAAGCCACGGGCGTCCACTTCAATCTGCTGAACGTGCTTTACTAGCTATCCCTATTTTTATTATATATTTTTATTTTAATCCAAATTTACCTCAGTATCTCAAAGATACATACATTCACTTATCTTTCAAGCCACGGGCGTCCACTTCAATCTGCTGAACGTGCTTTACTATCTATCCCTATTTTTATTATATATTTTTATTTTAATCCAAATTAACCTCAGTATCTCAAAGATAAATTCACTTATCTTTCAAGCCACGGGCGTCCACTTCAATCTGCTGAACGTGCTTTACTATCTATCCCTATTTTTATTATATATTTTTATTTTAATCCAAATTAACCTCAGTATCTCAAAGATAAATTCACTTATCTTTCAAGCCACGGGCGTCCACTTCAATCTGCTGAACGTGCTTTACTATCTATCCCTATTTTTATTATATATTTTTATTTTAATCCAAATTTACCTCAGTATCTCAAAGATACATACATTCACTTATCTATCAAGCCACAGGCGTCCACTTCAATCTGCTGAACGTGCTTTACTATCTATCCCTATTTTTATTATATATTTTTATTTTAATCCAAATTTACCTCAGTATCTCAAAGATACATACATTCACTTATCTTTCAAGCCACGGGCGTCCACTTCAATCTGCTGAACGTGCTTTACTATCTATCCCTATTTTTATTATATATTTTTATTTTAATCCAAATTTACCTCAGTATCTCAAAGATACATACATTCACTTATCTTTCAAGCCACGGGCGTCCACTTCAATCTGCTGAACGTGCTTTACTATCTATCCCTATTTTTATTATATATTTTTATTTTAATCCAAATTAACCTCAGTATCTCAAAGATAAATTCACTTATCTTTCAAGCCACGGGCGTCCACTTCAATCTGCTGAACGTGCTTTACTATCTATCCCTATTTTTATTATATATTTTTATTTTAATCCAAATTTACCTCAGTATCTCAAAGATACATACATTCACTTATCTTTCAAGCCACGGGCGTCCACTTCAATCTGCTGAACGTGCTTTACTATCTATCCCTATTTTTATTATATATTTTTATTTTAATCCAAATTAACCTCAGTATCTCAAAGATAAATTCACTTATCTTTCAAGCCACGGGCGTCCACTTCAATCTGCTGAACGTGCTTTACTATCTATCCCTATTTTTATTATATATTTTTATTTTAATCCAAATTTACCTCAGTATCCCAAAGATACATACATTCACTTATCTTTCAAGCCACGGGCGTCCACTTCAATCTGCTGAACGTGCTTTACTATCTATCCCTATTTTTATTATATATTTTTATTTTAATCCAAATTTACCTCAGTATCTCAAAGATACATACATTCACTTATCTTTCAAGCCACGGGCGTCCACTTCAATCTGCTGAACGTGCTTTACTATCTATCCCTATTTTTATTATATATTTTTATTTTAATCCAAATTTACCTCAGTATCTCAAAGATACATACATTCACTTATCTTTCAAGCCACGGGCGTCCACTTCAATCTGCTGAACGTGCTTTACTATCTATCCCTATTTTTATTATATATTTTTATTTTAATCCAAATTAACCTCAGTATCTCAAAGATAAATTCACTTATCTTTCAAGCCACGGGCGTCCACTTCAATCTGCTGAACGTGCTTTACTATCTATCCCTATTTTTATTATATATTTTTATTTTAATCCAAATTTACCTCAGTATCCCAAAGATAAATTCACTTATCTTTCAAGCCACGGGCGTCCACTTCGATCTGCTGAACGTGTTTTACTATCTATCCCTATTTTTATTATATATTTTTATTTTAATCCAAATTAACCTCAGTATCTCAAAGATAAATTCACTTATCTTTCAAGCCACGGGCGTCCACTTCGATCTGCTGAACGTGTTTTACTATCTATCCCTATTTTTATTATATATTTTTATTTTAATCCAAATTTACCTCAGTATCTCAAAGATAAATTCACTTATCTTTCAAGCCACGGGCGTCCACTTCGATCTGCTGAACGTGCTTTACTATCTATCCCTATTCATAGCTCTGATTTTTTTAGCTCTTCATTTGAAGTACATTCATCTAGGCTATGGAATAGCCTAAGTCCTGATATTACGTCGTCGATCTCATAAACATCATCAAGAAATGGCTAAAGCAAAAATATTCATCTGACAACACCTGATTACATCTTTGTCTCCTCTTCCTTTCCTTATCCTTTAGTTTTCCTATCATTGCTATGAATTGTTCTTATATGCTATCTTCATTGTTATTTTTCTTTTTTTTACTTTTCTTCTGCTATCTTTATTTATTTTGTAATGTGATTAACTTATTGCCATAGAACACATTGTTTTGTATATTTAACATTTACTCTGGTTGGTTGGAAGAAATTGCCATTAGGCAATAAGCCCGCCAGTTCAAGAAGATTCAAATAAATAAATTATAAATAAATAAATAATTTTTTGGATACACAGCATAGCATAATTTCACAAAAATAAATGAACATTTCAACATTTACAATGGCAGTAACTGCATCCATCATTT
This sequence comes from Molanna angustata, assembly GCA_963576475.1. Classification (NCBI taxonomy): domain Eukaryota; kingdom Metazoa; phylum Arthropoda; class Insecta; order Trichoptera; family Molannidae; genus Molanna; species Molanna angustata. Next base: position 30,769,232 of record OY754972.1, read on the forward strand.
GACAATAAAAGTACATGGTACATGTTTAGTTTTTTCTTTACTTTATATAAAAATAAGAAAAAAGGAAAGGAGTAATCAGGAAATAAGGGGAGGGTTACTTATATCTTACATAGTTACTTATATGTTAACACAAAAGTATAAACCGATACAGTAAATTTTGATATGATATTGTTCTAATATTATTTCTACCATAATATGCACACATTGCACACCCGTTGTTGACAATTATGTTATGTAAATTGACCTTATCAAACTTGTGTTTCATTAAGAATTGTTCGTTGACAAATTTAGTAAATATATAGTAAGTACATTGACGAGATTGAGAAGCTGCAAAGAAAATTTTTCCGTATCGGTCAGCGTAGATTCCGTAACATCAGTGTAATGAATTTGCCAAGTCTGACACATAGGCGCGAGCTACTCGACGCATTGACGCTGCGCAAGATCTGTAACTCTGATTTTGATGCACCTGCTCTGTTGGCTAGGGTAAACTTCTGTATACCATCGTTGACTCGAATTCGCAATTACAGACAGTTCTATATGAACACTCCGACCAGTAATGCTGGTGTTAGAAGTCCCTTATACAGAGTCACTCACAATTTTAATAGTAAGTTTGGGAGTGTGGATGTCTTTGCCTCTTCCCTGAATGCCTCCATTAATCAAATACTTACTGATTGCTAACCTGCACTATCCTTAATACACCAAATCCTTTCCTCTTCCTTTCCCCGTGGTTCTTACGATTTTTGTATTTTTTGTATTTTATGTTAGCTTTTAAGTTTTTAAATATTTTATTTTTCTTACATTTTGTTAATTATCTATGTTAGTTTTTAAGTTATAAAATTGTTTTTTTTTTATGCTAAAATTGTATTCACCACTAATTGGGCAATTTGTGGAGAAATGATGACAGCGTTCATATCATTGTAATATACATGTACTCTTTGCCTGTTGGTGAGTCTTTGGGATAAATAAATAAATAAATAAAATAAATAAATATATTTGATCATTTACTTGTTTATGCCATCACGTGATCTCCCAATGTGATGGTCAAGTTATTTTCTGCTACACAATTTGCAAAATGCTGAAAGTTCTAGAGAGATATTCAATAATCTTGTTTGTATATAATTCAACTCTATCACAGTTTTATACTAATTTTCCGCTTCATTCGATAAACACGATAATAGGTACATTTACATACATCTTTATAATACCCATACTTTATACTTGTCTTCTTCAATCACCTCCTGATCTCAATTAATGCCTTAGTATCCTGAAGAGATCAAGTTAGTTATGTAATAGCACCTGTCCATCCATCGTACATTATGCAATCAATTATTATTATTGTAAGAAAACTGCAGGTAAATGGATGTTACTTTATACATAGGTACATATTATAATGTATACCTACATTGTTTAAACAATTTTTATAGAATAATTATTTCCTTTGATATATATTATTATTTAAAAATATATACATTAACGATTTGTAATAGTTATAACAAAAAAAAACTATGAAAATATTCCTCGAGTGGCGAAATTTTAACAAAATAGCTTTTATTAAACTAACCAGTTAATATTGTTAATATGTTTTAATATTTGAAAATACACATAAATTCTGTAATTTATGTTCGTCGGTTAAATACAAATACTGGTAGAAATTGTATATGTAGATCTGTCACAAAAGTAAGATTGAAGACTGCAGGAAAGCAGTTGTTGCTAAACAACATTGCTTATTTGGACAAGAGCAATACCTGCTTATCTGGGCTAGAGTCCATAATAAAAAGTTGGTAGGTACCTATACCAATATGAAATTAAAACACTGTTCGAGTATTTTTTTTTTTTTGACAAATGTATGCTGTGTTTTTGAGATAAAAAATATTTTACTAGAAACAAGAATGTCGACCGCCGTGGCACAGTTGGTAAACCGTTCGGCTTCTGTGCGGGCGTCCTGGGTTCGATTCCCAGCAGAGGAGAAATTTATTTAAATTCATTTCTCACGCAAATATTGCTTCTCTGGGCTAGAAAAACAGGTTAGTTGGAAGAAATTGCCATGCGGCAATAAACTCACCACTTGCGCAGGGTGCAAGGAAGTGTTCATTATTATCATTATTATGTTTACATAAATATTGATAATTATTTACATCTTTGTTAATGCTACACTTTTATGATATAATCGTTAAGTAAAATTATTGTTATTATGATAGTAAAATATTAAACATTATCAAATATATTTAAGTAAGAAATCGCCAGCAAAAATGAACAAAATAAATATCCTTAATTATTTAAGTCAAATTGTATTTTTTTGCGGCACGTAGGTATCTGTGCACCAAATGATATCATTAAATTAGATTATATATCGAAACTATAATAACCATGATTACATCGTACATATGTACATACCTGTAATCTATTTTCATAATTAAGATGTATCTACCAAACAGTAGATGGGCAACCACATTGATTATATATTTTCTGTTATTGAAAAAAAAACAATCCTTTTAAAATTCAATATCTCCATGAGAAACAATTATATAATATTGCGAGTTTCATATTAATAAATCAACTTGAAGATTTTTTGCATTAATTTGTTTCGTATTTTATTCGTTGTACTGGGCTGCACTTGGTGTCGGCAGAATTTTTTAACAATCCTGAATTATTAAACAAATAATAAAGCAAATATATATTTTTATAAAAATAGTGTGCAATATTAAGCGATGATACCTATATCGATGAAAAAAATATTATATATTTATCGATGAAAAAATGTTAGGCGTATCCTTGAGAGACCGAATAAGAAACGAGGAAATAAGACGCCGGTCAAAGGTCACCGACATTGCAGAAAGAGTGGGAAGGCTGAAGTGGCAATGGGCAGGTCATGTGGCAAGACAGAGAGATGATAGATGGACCCCCAAAATTCTGAATTGGAGACCCTATCAAAATAGAAGGGGTGTAGGGAGACCACAGAGGAGATGGACTGATGACATTGTCGAACTGGTGGGACATTGGTGGAAACAGAGCGCCCAGGACAGAGAGAAGTGGAAAACTCAGGAAGAGGCCTTTATCCAGCAGTGGAGTGAAAGGGGCTGAAGAAGAAGAAGATCAATACGTGAAGCGAAAACTTCGGTCACCTTTTAAAGCAAACTACGAGCACGGAGTATTTTCAGATTTGGCATGGTTAGTTCATATGGAGGACTGCAGAAAACTTAAATTTATATAATAATAATAATATTTTTTTATTCCAGTCTGTGAGCAGGGGGGTGCAATGCTACACAAACCATATTTTTACATTAACATACATAAAATGTTACAGAAGGAGAAAATATTTTAAAGAATATACATTATAGACAAAAAAGAAAAAAATAAGAAGAAAAAAAAACAAAAGAGTTTATACAAAAAAAAAACACTGTAGAAATGATATAATTATCGTCTTTGATCCAACACTTCTGTCCATCTTTGTGACAGTCTCGGACATTAGTGCTCCTGTACAGCCTTTATGATCGTATTAGGGTTTGTCAATATTCGCTCACGGTATGCTGCGATTCGATGTCTGAGGATGCCAAGAAATCCTTGACATCGCTGCTATATCGTCGATATCCGAAGATTATTCTGTAGGCGTCATTCTATTGCACCCGAAGTCGTTTCTATTGTCGATCTTATGTACGATACCCATAATTCGCACGTGTACATACTTGTACAGAATGCATTAAACAGACTTCTTTTCACTTGGAATGAGCACAAATACATTAAATTAAATAAAAATAATAATTCACGTCAAACCATATATTGTTTGCATTCGTACTGTCAACGGAAAACACGTTATGTCAAATACGATTGATTTACATTCAAATACAAAAATTTAAAGAAACATAAATAATGTACTGTAAAACAACATAAATGGTACTCAAATAATTACCCTATGCAATATGTGAAAAGAAAACTTGACGAATACAAAATGTTTTTTGTCATAGATCAAGTGACTTTTCAAACTTAGAATTTTGAACCTTAGCGCTACCACTAATAATGAGAAAACCTAGTATTTTCGAAATATTCGATATTGCAACAAAATATTGTCACTTGTACAAAATGTTAACGAATATTTTGGGAGTGCAGAGCTTACATTGATTGGTGCACATGCAGATGACATAATTTTGAAAAATCCAACTAATTAAGATGAGCCAGCCATAATGCAAATCATATACCTACAATTAATTGGTGTCTTTCACCAAAGCTACCCTAGGATACCTACTTCTTAGCTTGAATTTTTGTATTCAAACATCATTTATCTTTGATCAGGTCGAAATTCTTGTTTGATTTAAAATAAATATGACTGAAGAAAATAAATAATATTAAAATCCGACCTACGAACGGAGTATCAGAAAAAATATTTGCTAATAAGAGACTAACGTACTGATATGACTAGACTACAAATAGATAGGATTATACGATATTAAAAACATGGATTATACCTGGAACCATAGGTAGGTACGAACAATTTGAATCTCATCAAATTGTTATCCAATAATTTAATTGGATTCAAAGATACATTGTATTGCTAAAATTGAAAAAGGTTATGGAATATTCGGGTTAATTTAAATAAATTCAATTTGCCTAATGTACATTTCTAAACCTCCTTTTTTCACATTAAATACATACCTTTATTTTGTTAGAAATCAGAGATACAAAAAATAAAACATAACGCATGAATGTAGATGAGGCGATTGATGTTTGCAGTGATATGCCGCTTGGTATTTATGCACGTAAAATCAATAGTTCAGTTACTCATTTCTTCATTTATTTTACTTCATGTACAATAATGTTTAGAGTGGCGGGATTATTTCCATAAGGCAATTTCTTCCAACCAACCAAAGCAGCACGAAGCCATTAAAAGTGTAGTGGTAGGTACATTAAATTTATAACAAAAAACAAACAGAATGTCTAACATGTAATATTATTAGACAGGAATAATAAATAGATTGTCTTTTTTTTAAAAAGATTTAGACGTCGTAATATATAATCACTTAAGGTGTTCCAGTGTCTTGATGATTGTACTTCTAAAGAAGAACTGAGAAATTCAATAGAATGAATGAGAATAGCTAGTGTGGTACGATCAGCAGATCGAAGAGGCAGACTGTGATTTGATAAAAAAATAACATTTAACAGTCTATAGATGAATGTGTTATTAATTCATGTCCATAACAAACACAACTGTACATATATCTAAACATATTATGATCTCTCACCTTAGCAGTGTCTACCTATATGTTTATATTATATTAATTCACCTCATTTTATACTGCCTCCAGATATCTTGCAATACGTGATTGTTTTTTTTATTTGAAAATAACATCGTTTAATAATTTTCTTATTTTACTATAAAAGCTACAAACCTTTCTATTTTTTTTTAACAAAACAACTTTCATTTATTATAAAAGTATATCAAATGATTATAACGTGTTAGATCATTTTATGGAATTCAATTATACGCCTGTTATTATTTATTGACCGCATCTTTAAAGGAAATTGCACCAATCCCTTTTCTTTCAACCATTGTTTTATAAATGTACCACAACATACATAGTTACGTAAGTCTTATGAGATATGATTTAATCATTATACACAATAATCGTATGAATTTAATTTTATTAAAACACAGAATCGACTGAAACGTAATAGAAGTTTTAATTATTCATCGTAGGTTTGTAAGTTTTTTAATCCTTTTTATTGTTGATTTTTTTGCTTATATGTATGTGTACCTGTCGGTAGAGTGTAGGTACATGTTTTTTTGCGTAAGAGCCCTTCACTGGGCATTGAATAAATTAATAAATAAATTAAAGTGTAATTAGACACGAGTATTGCCTAAAAACAATATCTTTTTTTAATACATTTCATACAACGTGAAACTTCAAATAAATTCGGTGCTTGTCAAATAAATTTGTCTTAAGTGCACTTTACACGAACACTATTTTCAACGGGTTTCAGGTTTTCGACGGGATTTTCATCCTTTTTGGTAAAACAGAAATCTGTAAAATTATTCGCTGTCGTCGTTACCGACGAGTTAAAATGGCTGCCGTTTGCGTTGACTTTTACGTGTGACATTCGCTCGCGATGTATTTTGTTTATTTGGAAAGTGTCGAAACTTTCGATATACTATAGTATAATTATTATATAATTTTTCGATATACATTTATCAGTTAAGTAGATCTACTAGTCAAAGGAAAAATATATATGTGGGACTACAATCAATTCGATTGATAAAAAAAACTCATATTCGTGTTGTTTATAGTTGATTTACTTGTCTTTATATCAATTAGATTTAAGACCAATTAATATAAAAATCTAGTCAAAAATATACATAGGTAAATTATTTCACGATAAAATAAAAGCATCTTGTATGATATTATTGTTAACAAGATTATATTCCACATCACCGAAATCAAATGTCATTATAACTCTCAGTTCATACGTTTCGCCCTAGTAACCAAACACAAAAATATCATTATGTTATTCTAAATAACTATAATTTATTTTAAAACCATTAGTTCTTTTCAGGTTACATTTCACATATTCTCTGTGTGGGCAAAACACTTATTCATTTTAATATTTAGGTCAAGATTTCTGTAACAATTCCATTCTTGTTATTTTTTGACGAAACTTACATAAACAATTGAAAACTGACAGAAAAATTCTTCATTTATTCTCCCTATGTGGACAAACCATTTCAATGTGTTCACTTACATTCTATTGATGACATATGTATTTCTTTATATTACATTCTTTCCTAATGTCCTCATTTCTTACCCTCTCTTACAATAAATATAAATTTTTGAATATTTCAAAATATTTTGTTTTATGCCACCGATCGCTGTGGCACAGTTGGTAAGTCGTTCGTTTTCTGTGCGGGCGTCCTGGGTACGATTCCCAGCTTAGGAGAAATTTATTTAAATTTATTTCTTACGCAAATATTGTTTCTCTGGGTTGGAAACACTAGTTAGTTGGAAGAAATTGCCATACGGCAATAAACTCGCCATTTGCGCAGGGTGCAAGGAATTGTTTATTATTATTATTTTCTGAACCAAATATGTATGGCAGGATAGGATCGTATGTAGGTCAATCCTTTTCTCTACCCTAAGTATAGAAACAGCTTGATGGTATGTATGTACATATGTAAATTCAGTATCAAACTAATTGAGAGTCTCCGTAGATATTGCGTATTATGTCATACTAATTGTATGAAACGATGTCGTCACTCAATTCAATTTTTACAAAAATTGTTAAATAAAGTTAAAGATAGATAGTTAGACGAGTGGGTTGTGGCCAACGCTATACAATACCAAGTCGTCCCACAAACTATTCAAATTTGTATTGTCAAATTATTTGCCATACAAAATGTTGCTTCTTTCATAGAACTCGCGTCTTTGCTTATTACTGTCGTTATGTTAAGAAAAACAAATTTTCTTAAACCGATCGAGAGTTGGATAAATTGCAATGTATCATAATTGAAAACCGCATCGATTCAACCGGTCTTGATTAAAACATTCTTAACATCTTTGTACATACTTTCAGTTTTAAAACACATTGAAATAATGGGGCCAGCATGTTAATGTGGGACAAGTCCTCATTTGTCAACACAGACAGACCGTCTGAACCAAACATGATGATGTTTCGTAAAAAGACCGTTATAGTTTAACATATCACTATATATATTATATACCAACCAGTACCTACCTCCAGGCGATGCGATGTATATAGATGATTATCAACATCTTTCGGACAACTTTCGCGCAAAATATTAATTCATCATCCTCAAATCAAGTGACCATTATTTGAGATAAAATAAATATAAAATATATATTAAATTTCAACGATTTTTGTAATATTTTTAACCATATACTATCTTTATATATATAATTCTTCTGTACGTGTGTATGTCACTGAACTCCTCCTAAACGGCTGAACCGATTTTGATGAAACTTTTTGTGTGTGTTTATGTGAGTCCCTGAACGGATTAGATTCACAAAAAGGAATTTAATAAAAGAATAATAAAAATGGGAATCCTTATAAATATTTTCGGAATACGCATTTTGAATAGTGGGAACATTGGCTTCCGATATGTCATAAATATTATGCAATGTTGGTTATGACATTAAAACTTGATGTTTTCTCGACGCTGTCTGCGATATTTGTTTTCATATTTTTAATATTTTATGAAATTATTAAGTTATTTGTATATTTTTATTATTGTATAAAGCTATTTAGTTTTATTACAAGTATATTCCGTTTAAAGTGGTATTATGACGATAGGTATATCAAAGTTATCTCAATGTAATGTTTCGTAATATTTTTGTTTAAATATTTCAATTAATTTTTGAATATTATATTATTTTGTTAAAAACCTTCGTAATGTAAAGTGAGGTTATAAATATATATTTTGTAATTGAAACGTCAAGATCAAACAACAAACGTAGAATGAATTTTCTATAGTGAAAAAATGTACAACTCCGTACTATAAAATGAAGTTATAAATATATATTTTGTTTTTGAAAGATATATACATATATAGATAGGTACTCTTATGGCATTTTTTCTTTTTTTAAATGATAACTTATTTAAGTTTCAAAATTCAAAATAGACCAAGATTATTCTTTGAAAAGTCTTTCTCCAAACTTCTCAATATCCAACTCAAATAAAATAATCAATTATTAGGGGATTCTGAATCTTCGATTCTTTTTGTGACTAGGAAGAAGGAGATGGAGAGAGAGAGAGAGAGTGAATATTAGTGTGTATCCCATCAGGGCCGGGTAATCGAAACTATAACAGGTAACAAATACATCTTACATACATATATAGTTCATTTCCCCTTTATGTATGTTGCCTTTTTTATATGAGGCAAGACTGATATGTGGGTATACACGCATGTGCCGTGCTTCCTTTTATAAGGTAATCCATCCTTTTAATGTTTGTTAAACCAACTAATAACGGGCAAGCCAACGATCGTGCAGGACAACGTCTGTCGGGTCCGCTAGTATAATATATAATTCTTCTGTACGTGTGTATGTCACTGAACTCCTCCTAAACGGCTGAGCCGATTTTGATGAAATTTTTTGTGTGTATTTGTGTGAGTCCCTGAATGGTTTAGATTCACAAAACGGAATTTTAAACATTCATATAACAAAAGGAAAACAATAAAACATGTTTTTTTATAACTATAAATTATAATAGGTGGGGATAATGTCAAATTAGCAATGTTTAGTTTTTTCCAACACTATGAAATTTGACAACACTAAGAAATCTAACCATATATGCTGTATTGCAATTATATACGAAATGACAATCAATCTAATCTCAAAGTGTTTAGTGGCTCATCGAACAAGAAAATGTAAGTTTGCTCAGCGAATAATAACATCCAAATGATTCAAATATATGTTACATATATTTTTTTGTTTCATAAATAGTTCGGGCAGGACAACGTCTGTCGGGTCCGCTAGTACCATATAATTCATGTTCATAATTTTAGTGATGGGATCATATTGAAAATCAGCTGCTGGGGGCTTGTCCTTCCGTAACATAGCTGATAACGGTCCTTTCAAGATGTAAAGTTATTTTTTGTCAATGTATATCCTCTTATTTTCTTGTTACACGTACTCGTGTGTAAAACACTTACTGTCCCAATACGTTGTTATTAGATATTATTATTTATGATAATATAGAGATACTAGAGGCAGGGCCGGATAAATCATAGAATAATCAGGAACAAGAAGTCAGGGCGGTAGTCTTAAAAAGGTGCTTAAAACTCTAAAATGTTATATAAATAAAAAATCTTCAGGTATGGCGCTCGGTTCTCTTTGCGTACCTGGATAGAGGCTCGACATGATGGTGTAAATATGTTACATGTATTATTATGAATCTCCAATTGCTGTGGCTATTTTTTTTATAAACAACTATATAAGTAGGTTTAGGTAATATTAACAAAACAATTCGTCATTTTAGACCCGATTTAATTTTGCATAATTTTGAATTGTTCTACATTTAAAATTCCAAAAAAATGGGGGGGGGGCAGATTCAAATATATTGCTACGGGCGCAAAAACACGTTTATTCGGCCCTGACTAGAGGACCCTATTGACGTTGTCCTGCCCGAACTTTGGCTTGCCTGTTATAAGCTAGTTCAACAAACACAAAAAAACCACACACCATCACAGGATAACCCACAACTTGAGATAACCGGCTACAGGTGTGCGGGTGTGAATTACCTTATAAAAGAAAGAACGATACTGATGTATGGATATATGTATGTATAACGATACTGATGTATGGATATATGTATGTATATCCATACATCAGTATCGCTTCATCTAAAAAATGCAATGTTGCCAGTAGGTATTCAAAATGCATATTCCGAAAATACTTAAAACGATTGATTGATTGTTCTTTGATTATAAAAATGTTTAAAATTCATTTTTGTGAATCTAAACCATTCAGGGAATCACGCAAACACACACAAAAAAATTACATCAAAATCAATTCAGCCGTTTAGAAGGAGTTCAGTGACATACACACGTACAGAAGAAATATATATATAAAGATAATTGCAGACAAAACCAACTTACAAATAGAACCGATAAATATTTATTTTTCACAAATCCAGTATTATAGTTTCCGCCAAATATTTTAACAATGTTCGTTGTGGAAGGGTTTGCACATATACCATATAAGCAAAATCTAAATTATTTGCCGATAACTTTAAAATTATAGATACAACAACAACATGATAATTACTATAAATATATATTCGATAAAATATTATAAAGAGTCATTCGCATCGTATTTTGTCTTTAACTCCACGTGCTCAAAGGTTTCACGTGTGTTGAAGTGTAGGAATGTATTTAGAATTGAGCGGGTGTTATTAGCAATAGAGAAATATTTTATTTAATAGATTTTTAAATATACACCGTATTACAAATATTTTCCTCCATGATTTTATTCGACAAAACCGCCTAGTCGTCAATACATATTGAACATATGCTTGAAACTTTGACAAGCAAGTCTCTAATGATGTGATTTCCCATACGATAAATAAATAAATTGCTTTCTGGATTTGGATTGTTTTTGTTAAATTTGTTAAAAATTATAAATAAATAAAAAAATAACATCTCCTTCAGTTGTCGATGGTCACCCTACTCTGATTGGTACCTTTTTAATTCAACATCATCGTGTTGCACTTTTTATTCCATGGGATGATAATAATAACTTGTACGCATTAATTTATTTATTTATTTTCTCGGTTAAGTTTGACCTACAAACACATATAAATTAATATTGTAGTATGTCTCCACCAGAGTCAAGGTAGGTTGGTGCTTACATAAAAATATCGGCGCAATTCATTTGGATGTTATATCAATTATGCTCGAGTTATAGGTATCGGAAAACAACTTGATAATTTTCGGAATAGAAGAGGATGATTTGCTCATCTAAAATCCAAGCAAACTCTAAATATGGTTCAACGTAGTCCACATGAGATGTTTCTGATAACTGTATCAACATTATTATAAAATCAATATTTTTATTTGATCTTATATTATCTTGTTACTCTGCACTACTCTGAAATACTGGAGAGTTATAATTTCGCATAATTTAAGCATATTTTTAACATTTAATTTGATGCCGTAAATAAATTGATTTCATGTCGGTTATCATGTATCGAGAAAGTGCACACTAAGTTTCGTCGTGATGTTTTTGTATGTATGGTGTACGCCGTACGCCTTGTTCTTTTTGTATCCTCTATGCAGCCTTTTCTTTTTTCTTTGCCTTATCCCACTTTAGGTAGGGTCGGCTCTCCTAATCCTTTGGCGCCACGATGATCTGTCCTGTATTGTCGGGGTTGGGATGTGGGCTTTATCCAAGAGCTTCCTCACATTGCCCCACCACGTGGATATTGGACGTCGTTTTCCTTTTTTGTTTTCTTGGATTGCTAGAGCAGTTTGCCCCACATGATCTTTTAATAACCAGCCTATGAACTAAAAAAATATAAATAACTTGTCCGTTTTGAAATGTATTCTGTGTCAACGGAAATCTGAATTAAAGTGTACTCTATTGCAAAATGTCGCTATTACAGAATGTCAACAGAGCAAATGTAAAGAAAACGTACACTTGTCGTATGTTTTGATTCCTAACGAGTTTCTCATTTCAAGATCATCAATTATGGTTTTGTTTTCACGTCGAGCGTTACTTCATGTGTTGTCACTGGGGAAGTTTTCTAGTTCAGATAATCAGTCAGTCGTCAACAGCCTACTAAATACAAAAAGACTTAATAGAAGCTTAGCCAATGTGACACGCAATAGGTACCTACCTTATCTTACGTACTGTTTGAATATCATTAAAACTTTGTAAGAAATAATTACGCAGATTGTTTGTTCATTCATTATGTAGGTATTATACTAATTACTAATTAGCTTTACAACACTCTTAATATATATACCTACCTATTTGAAAATATATCATATTAACAAATGCTACTTTTGACTTATAAGACAACTTATATTTCTTCTACTCTCTAAAAGACATCTCCTTTTGTATAATTCAGAAACGCGGAGTCTAACGAATTAGGATGAAACGGCTCCAGTCATAATATTGAAAAGCGCATTTTGCGACGTATAATATGTTCCAGTTTGTGAGGACGATGGTCTGGAGGAGGAGATACATTGTGGATCTCTATCAGCTGTATGATGATATGAACATGGTCATGTTGTCAAGATTGCACGACTGTCATGTACAGTGAATGGAAGATGGGGAATCGCCAAAGAGAATAGTTAATGACTGTCGATCCAGAGAGCAGATGACCCGCAGCTAATGCCCGCCAAGGGTTATACATAGACTATGGAGAAGAATTGACCAAAAATAGTTATTTCTTTGATTTATTTATTATATTATAGAAAGATGTCATTAAAAGAATGAAAGTGAGCACATGCCATTAATAAATGATTAAATACCATATACATTCTAATCTATCTATCATGGCTATCCACATGTCTGCAAGTGATCCCAACCATTTAACAAGTTGTAATGATGATTACAAACGGGGTAGCAAAAGATGTACTGCCATTGAGAAAGAAATACGATACTCATACACTGTTTAAACATGTATATCTCAAGACTTTTGTATTTATACTTGATACTTTTCAATCACCTATTCTGTGAGTAGAATTAGTGGAACTCTAGTACCTACGTCTATGGATATTAGGTATTGTCATTTTGTGACATGTATTATGCTACTCAAGTTAGCATATTACAGAAATACATGTACCTGTTTGGTATAGCTTCTGATATAATGTTCGTGCTTAAGTGGAATTGGAGAAAATGTCAATTTCATAGGATTGAAAGATAAATTGTATGCATGCATTCGGGAAAGATTAGTTTGACGTTTCAATTTATAATAATACTATGATAGTTACTTAAAGGTAGCCACAAAAATCACTCAAATTAAACGATTCGTAATACCGTCATTTATATTTATTAAAAAAACTTGAATATAATCTTAGCAACTGAATCGGCGTTAAGACTGTAAAACTCCATTGTTAGTTACTATGGTTTTAATCGAGATGTTTGTATTAGGTTTATCTTCTAACAACTGAACTTTCTTCTAATAAGCGATTTTTTAGTGCTTATTTTCGAAAACCTTAGTATTAATTTATTTATTATAATTTACCATATCATTTTTTTACATATTACATAATAATAATATCATCTTCACTAGGCATAGCCGGTACCGAGGTGTAATATTTCAGAATCACATTAATAATACATCTTTATACAATAGTTTCATCGTATTTCATCCAGTTTTCGTGACAGTACGTATTCTATAGGTGTAACAACATGATTTATATATAACTTAACAAAAATTTATCAACCAATAAAGTAAAAAATAAAACAAAAATATATTAATATATGATAGAAAATTTTTGTCGTTTCTTATTAGACCGGCTCTATGAAAGAATTTAAAATAATTATATTGTAGTTTTGTTTATTATTACAATAATTGCCTTGCGGATCTTTCAAGACTGCGGATCTTTCAGATAGTTTGTCATGATGAATCAATAGCCTTGCTGATATCTCTAAATCACAACAAAGATAGACTCCAAATTACTTTATAAATTGCCTATTTATCTTGATTGAACGTCGATTATTTATGAAATAATTATAATAAAAAATAATATAATTACTTCACAGGTGTCAAGGGTGAGTCTCCTAACTGAATGCTCTTACACGCTGCGATCAAAACAATAATGTTTAACTTCTTTTTAATTTGTGGGCTTACATAATGAACAATACGAATTGTTTTCTTGGCAAACTATAATTATTTTAAACTTCTTGTTGTTTAACGTTTATTTTGTTGACATGAGTTTATTTTGTTTAAATAATATTACATATTTTTAAACGCTTCTCTTGCATCCATTTAAATAATTATTAATTTTTCATTTAACATGTTCCAATTCTTGGTCACTAGACGCCCCAACAACAAAGGCTATATATAGTACCTATATTTTGAAAATTATTTCCGAGTACCCTCAATGATACGTCTTTGAAATAAGGAACAGTTTATATTTACAACTTAATTCTATTGTATGAGTTTTTTTTAAATTGAAGTTGTTTAATATTTTTCTTGTATTTTTTTATTGGAAGTAACTAAAAAACTACAAGGCCTATGAAGTAGATTTTTACTTCAATCGAAAGAGACTGAAAATCTACCAGCTGAGTTTTTTTTCTATAGTGAAAGTTTAATTACTATTCTTGCTACTCAAAAAAACATCTAAAATTTACTTTTTCTTGACGAAAAAATATTTTTTAGTGTTTCATACATTAGAAGGTATTATTTAGGGTGCAAATATCAAAACAAAATGTAAATCAAAAAATGTAAAAAGGGTTTAAATGTGCCCAAAAAGCGTTAAAATGATAAAAGAAAAAAGAAAATATAATTGTACACACAAAAAAATAAATGTATCAATTGATAAAAAAATATCGACTGCAGAGTTTACAGCTATCGATATAGGAAAGATCCATACATTTTTTTTTGAAGACCGGCAAGCTTCCCCGAAAATACGAGTATCTGCATCAACACACACAGTTCACTTCCAAACTTATTATGCAAACGCGGTATTAGTGAGTTAATAAATTAGTGTGTGGATAATAGTTATAATGAATATATTATTAAAACGATTGAAAAAATAACGCATTTAAAACATATGTACTGAAGAGGTTTGGTTTTATTTATAACTTCAAACATAAAAAAAACTTGTAATTTTGTTTAATAATATGCTGAACGTACCAAACATGTATTTATTATTACGATATATTGAATCCTGTACATTTTATTTTGAAGTATATCCAAGATTTTGGGATGTGATTATGTTGTAATGTTGTCCCATTCCATACATTCTGCGTTCAGCGATTTCATTTTAATTTTCCACATTGTTATGTATGACCTCCTTTTTTTTATATCGTAATTAAAAAAAACATTACTTAAAAAAAGATATAAGGTAATTTTTAAAACAAACAAAATTGATTTTGGTTATTCATATATATTTTCCTTTTAAAAGATATACATAGGTACGGAAAATACATAATGTAGAACCAAAACCAATTTTGTTTGATTTAAAAAATAATATCTAGGTCTACATTTTAAATACTGTCAGTACCTACTGACAATTTAAAAAAAATAATGGAGTTCCTTTTTAGTCAGTAATAAATCCGCCGTCCTACCTAAATTTACTGTACATACAAGTATTCAAAGAGAATCGTTCAAAGAGAATGATATTTTTAAGATGGGAATTTATGAAGGTACAATATGTAAGAAGTTACGTAAGAGAAAATACCTGTAATAAATATTGTAGCATGAAAAAATAGTATGTAAATACATGAAGCTTGAATTCTCTCTTCCAATCTGGCGAAGAAATGGGCATGACTACGTGCAAGTACCAATTTAGGATAGCGAAGCCTTCTTACATTAAATGAATATGCTCCTAATTAATAAAAATACTCGTACATACCAGTTTTTAGTATTACAATAAATTAAATTTACTATCAGCGGTTATCAAACGGTAAAAAGAAACGTACCTACCAACGATTAATCTCATTTATTACCCAATACATATAAAGTCGTGACATCTTAATCATATTAACATTATTGATGTTGTTGTTTTTGTTAAAAACACATTTTTAAAATTGAATACAATACTATACCTACTGTTATACCACCGATATTCTATTGAAGTAGGACGGTAGTTAGGTAGTAACGCATGCGGGAACAATAAAGCATACTAGATATTATGTATGACTGTTATTAAAAAAACTCAAAACCTTTAATTAACATATACTATTTGCATGTAACACATGTGATCCAACTGTCGATAGCGTTAGTATGTATAGTTGAAAAATAAGCACCAAACTATAAACCCATAAGTCCAAATTATTGAATATTTTAAAATATTTAGTTTTCTATACAATACATGTATGTATGTATGTATGTCAAGATAGGATAGTATGGAGGTCAGTCCTTTTTTCCTACCCAGAATATGAAAACAGCATGATGGTATGTAATGTATGTTTGCAGATTACATAAGTTACAAATTATTGAAACTTCCTAGATATTGTGTATAGGCGACTGCCATACAAATTGTATGAAACAATGTCGTCACTAAATTCATTTTTTATAAAAATTGTTAAAAAAGAGATTTACTTCTACAATATTTATATTATTTATAGAAAATTAAATTGTCTAGTTGGGGTGTTTCGGCTTTTTTCGATATTTTTATAAAAATTGGAAATATAGGCAGTTAAACTCATAAATTTATAATAAAAAAAATATTTTTCTTAATAAAAAATGATGGAGAAACCCTGGAATTTTTTGGAAAAAACTAATTTGAGATTTTGTATTTGTCTATGTTTATACTAATTTTCAGCGTTCTAGCTTTTATGGTCTCTAAGATTTATGGAAAAATGAACCAAAAATTCAAAAGTTGATAACCCCTGACTGAAACAAAAATTCAAAATTCTGAGTATAAAAGTTTTGTAGAACTACTATTGTTTATACATTTTGAAATTTTGGGCCCTGTAAATTGAGCGGATCAAAAGTTATAAGGGGGACACACACAAACACACACACACACACACACACACACAGACACATGAAATGTTCTACTCCAAATTCTGAGTAAATCCGTATATGGAACATATATGCTGCGAAGCCTCTAAATTGGTGTTTTTTGACTTCAAAGTCGGAAAAGCCGTGAAAAAAGTAGACCCTGCATACAATTCCTTCATACACGCGTTTTGGATTTTAACTGCCTCTTCCTTCAAAAGAATTTCATTCTCTTGAACGAATCGATAGTTGGATAATTAAGAAAATATATTTATACTGGATTTGTAAAATAATTTAGAATTTCAATATAATATGTATGCAAATTTAACTTAAAATGTGTGTAAGTGATGTTTCCGATCCCTGTCTGCCCTTATTCATAATCCAAAGTGTTACCTGACGCTTGAAATTGTTGTGCGTGGAGGAGGGTAGTGTATCGTTATTAATAATAGTAATGACTTTTTCCGTACGAGGTACGTAAAAAAATAAAAGATATGGTACTAGTCTTTAAGTTCGGTAAACAAAAAGTAAGACGCGTACCTTACTTAAGTCCTACGGTACTCTAGACTCTAGTTACACGCAAGATGTTCTACTGTTCGGACGTGTCGTAGTCAAAATGCAATTGTTTTTGCGGATTTCGTGATCTCGAAGAATAATTTGTTATAAGCGCTTTAAAGAAACTCAGACATTTATGTTTGTAATTACATCGTCATCATCAATCACTTAACAGACTGTTGAGGGCCTTGGTCTCCTCCAGCATTTATCGGTATCTCCCTCTTAGTGATGAGCAAGTCTTGCAGTCTTAGCCTTTCGATAATTGCAAGACCAAAACCAATACCGCATGTGTCGCTGCAAGACCAAGGCCAAGATTTGCAAGACCAAGGGTCTTACACCCTCGCAAAATTATATAAATGTATTTACATATATTTCACAAAAAAATAACCAATTAACCTAAGTGCGTGCTATCGAAATAATACTATATATTGGTGATCAAGACCACAAACGCAAGACTAAGACCCCCCCCCCCGGTCTTGCATTTGCTCATCACTACTACCTTTGTCCCAGCATTCACTCTTCCAGTAAATGATGTCCATAGTTTCTACACCCCGCAAAACTCCATCCAACTCTCGGATAATAGGTCTACTTTGAAGCAAAAGAGCCAAAAAATATTTTGTGATATTAAAAATAATCAAATGATACATACATACATACCATCACGCCATGTCCCTCACGGGGTAGGCAGAGAGTACCGAACGCCACTTACTTCTATCTTGATATACATTCATCACCTCGTCAACATTCATACATCGTCTTATACATGTTCGTCTGTTGTTCACGCTTCTAACATTTCCGTCTTTCAAAATACCGTTCACCATGGACGTGCCATCCCTTCCTTGGGCGGCCTCCCGACCTCTCATTCCATTCCTGTCCGCAATGTATATTTTCTTCGTCAGGCGTTCCTCATAATCAAATGATATTAAAAATAATTAAATATCAAATCTCATTTATATATTAATCCAAATCTTAACGATCGACCTATAAAGAGTAATAAAAAATTATATATATACTTACTATATATTATACTTACATAGTTATGAAAATCAGCTATATAAACGCTGTTTCAACGGCTAAGAACAAAACGTTAATGTACATAGTTGATCGCAAGAAATTGCCTCATTGCAATGAAACTACTCTGTTGATATTCACAACACACATCATACAAATTTACAGTTTTAAGGTTTTTATATTTAAAATTACCTATACATTATTTTATCACACGACCTTTGCCTTACTTCACGTTACGAATGTCTCTATTTAGGCAAATAAAATTAACATAACGTTAAATGAACTACCAAAAAGTTGGAATAATAATTAATCATTGAGACTATTAAGATAACATATATTAGGTACAGTTAGGTTTTACACCGTATATATTTACTTATTATTCATAAAAAAAACTTGTGTATGGCCTACATTATATAGATGGGTAAAAAAATATCATATTGTATCGGAGGAACATAATTTGAACATTACAAAGACGGTGAACGCGATAAGTTATATAAATATCTCGACATAATTAAATGTGAGAAGTTTGATATATCATCGTTGCTGATAAGAGATTTAACTTCACAAAAAATGGGCTCACATGGGCCGCGCAGAGGGCACGTTTGAGTTTTTAATATGTGTGAAAAGCGTCCCCTTCTCCTCCAAAATTTCTCAAGTTATCTGTCGATATTTATGCCTCGTGCAATCCTTTTGTTTAATGAACTCAGTATAAATATAACGATCAACAAGTGTAAAAAAAAATTATTCACCCCCCCGGAACTATCATTTACTTCAGACGGGCAAGACATGTCAAACAATGGAGACAAAACCCTCATGATTAGATATCCATATCATAGATATAATTATCATATGGAGTTCTATAATTATTATCATATGGGTTATCATGAGGGTTTTGATTTCACCCCAGATGTATATAATATGTTGGTTATTTTAGAGGACCCAAAGATCTCTGAAATTATGGTAACCAACTTATTTTTTTTTTTTGAAAAAAATGAATATGTCCTTGTTCAACAAGTACATATACATCTTTCTGCGTTCCCTAAAATAAGCAAATAAATGCTTGTGCTATAGGTTAACGAAATCGGTCGAGGCAGGATTCGAACTCGCGACCACTGAATTACTAGCCCAGCACGCTAATCGCTCTGCCATCGACCCATATAAAGTGTTGAACAACTCACAATCAAAATGAGCACTTGCGTAGCCATAGCCTAATGTTGAATAGTAGTGTGTTTGGTCAGAATTCACATAAACACTTCCTAAGTAATAGAGTGTTGGATGCTTGGAACAGGCTGCCTCAGGATCTGGTTGTTGCTGAGAGTGTCAACTCCTTTAAGAACGTACTAGATGGATTACAGAGACACTGTGGACTCATTCAAGCATATCAGCTTATGCTGCCTGCTTGTCGCCTCAATAATAATAATAATATACGAAATATTTATTTTGATAGCAGCCATAATTAACACGAGACACATAGTTATTTATTGTTAAATTGTAAATTAACTCAAAAGTAACGCTTGATTCCTCTGAATGGGTTCCGGTGAACTTCAGATTTCTGAATATATGCTTGAAAGAGTTGGCTCATAAAGAGTATTATAGGTACACTCTTGACATGAGTATATACAAAACTTGTGTTTAACTAGCAATTTCCGAGTTGTTAACATTTCATACTTCCAGGAAAGATCAGTCTATGATACCTCTAGCATTTCCTAATGCATTAAACGTAAAACAATACATAATTTAAATAACGATAAAAATCAAATTATAATTTAACTTTTTTTTCGTATTTGTTAAAACAGAATAGTCTTTTCGGCTAGTGAAAGCCTTTTAAATGGATGTAAGTACAATATGTAAATGTCATTTATTTCGAAAATTAAAAAATGCGAATTCATATTCAAGATGATTTCGTTTATTTTTATGTACCTAAAATTATATACTTGCGAGTTGCGAGTTTATTACCAAACGAGTGGGTTGTGACCAACGCTAAACTACTCACTAACAAAGCACTCCACAAAGTATTATTTTTTTTAATTACCTTGTAGTAACAAGTACATATAGGTACCTACAATCTCATTAATTCCCTAAATTAAGCATAAATGCTTGTGCTATAGGTGAACAAAATAGGTCGGGCAGGATTCGAACCCAGCGCGTTAACCGCTCTGCCACTACCCATCTATAAATTTTATTTGATTTATATATGTATATATTTCTTTCTTAAATTATATTTTATTTAAATATTTTATTATGACAATTTGATAATTCTTCAATGCCATTTTATGACAATGATGTATAAAAATAACAAATTTCGAGTTTTCTGAACTTGGGGTCACATTGAAATATTAGACAGTTAAAAAAATTGAGAAGCACTATTCAGATATCTTTCAATATCTAATGGGGTCTAAGCGTGTATAAGATCTAAAAAATTGCAAAATTTTAAAAGAATCGAATAAGTACCTACTTGAGTTATAAAGTAAAATAAACACGCCGTATATAGCACACAGCACATATTACCTACACAGTACACACAAACAGATACATTGTAATGAAACTTTCAAAATACAATCTCAGCATAATACTAGTTGATAATCTGCAATTAAAAATATACCCTGAAAAATTGCGAATTCATTACTCCCCACTATATCCCCTTGGGTTAGTGAGGAGTTAAAACACATTTTTCCAACTAACCGGTGTTTTCATTCGAGAGAAGCTTGATTTGCTTGCGAAATAATTTTAAATATATTTCTCCTCTTTCAGGAATCGAACTATGAATGCCGGCACAAAAGTTTAACGACTCACCACTTTTTATTAAAAATCAAAAGGCCTAGCGCAGGAGACAAATGTTTAACATACTGTGCCACAAAAAAATGCTACAATTATGAATCGACGTAAAAAATACACTCAAAAGAATATAAGATTCACTTTTACTCATCATACTGGTTTCTTGATAAGTCACACGCCATTATCTGTAATTTGCTATTACTACATAATTATATTTGTCGTCTTAGCAGCAGTGTTGATTATTCATGATTTAGTGATGGACGTATGGTCTTCGGTTTCGATCTTGAATGAACAAAGATGTTTTTCAAAAAACACAAATTACTGCAAAAATAGCCCCATTTTTAATTTAGATTTTTTTCCTCAGTAGCCTTATTGATTTTTGAATAGTTTGAGTAAGAAAAATCAAGATATTTATAGACGATGGGGCTACAGCCTTCGATCCAGTTATGTATAAGACATGTTGATGAATTGTATGATATCCATAGAGGTAGCGTTTCTTTCCCATCATATGTTAGTTTACCGACCATTTGTGGATTGAGAAATTAGCCCAAAGTTCTCTTATAGACGCTATGCAACAATGCTGGTCGTCTTCTTCCGTGGGCACGAAGAGCAACTTAAGTGTTTTCAAGACTTTCTGTGAACGGTGCACTGAAAAAATATTATGATAACCGAACTGGCTACCTGCGTTTTAACCAAACTTTTGCTATCAGTAATAAAGGTTTATCTATTTATGGCTATACTGTTTGGCTGTGTGCACAAAACATTTTGTTGCATAAAACCAAATGTTTTGTAGTCACTTTAGTTCAGTTAATTTTAACACGAATTCTTGTTAGTATTAACAGAAAAAAAAATCAGTGTGAGCCAGTTGTTTCCTTGTAAATAGCTCTCTTTTAAGTGGAGTGTCCGCAAAGTTTTAGTTCCCCGAATTCTTATTATGTTCTTTGTGCATTCTTTCAGTGTTTTGCAACAGGCCGTTATTATTATCCACAATCAGAACAGGTGGTGGTGGTGAAAGATCCTGGAACATCAAATTTTCGATGCAGGATTTTCAAATCCAAGGTTACAATTAATTGATTGTGAAGAAAATGCCTGTACCGAGGCCAAACGAAAACCATAAATCACTGATTATCTTCATAAATACGTACATATATATATTGTTGACATTGGTCACTTAAGGAAAGCAGAGTGTCGAAAATGATGAAAGGAGATTTTCGAGGAAGCCATAGTCCAGCAATTCTGCATTCGTTCATTACTAACACAATAAGCAAGTCTTCTTCCATTACTAGGATAATTGTTTGGCACCAATAACCTACATACTTCGCGTGTTTTCTAGATCTCGACTGAGCAGAAAAGGTATACTTAATGATAATACCATAATCTAGTAGGTACCTACTTGATTTTACCATACATATAATTATTTTAAGTCTTTCTTCTTTGCTGCAGGCAAACGAAGGGACTTGGCTTGGTAATAAGTAGATACTCATACATATGTATTTATCTATTTACCATTTCACTACTGTAGTCATATCTTGGCTCTTTTTATTAGAGTTCTGCCTTTAAAATAATTATTGATTCATAATATTTTTCTCAGATATTTGATATTATTGTTATGTAATTTGGTTTTACTCAAATAGTCTTTCTTAAAATAAGAATCAATATTTTTTAATTACCTACTGGAAAAATAAAGTAACCAATGTTTTTTTTTTAAATACCTATCTTTAATGTTGGTGTATTCAATGATGTTATGTATACATAGGTATGGGTTAAATCATTATCATTTTTCTAAAATAATTAGGGTGAATTTGTACAATTAACTATGGTTATTTTAACACGATTAATTAGTTTGATATAAATTAGTCGAATAGACCGTTGAAAATTTCACCTACTTAATTATTAACCAGTTGGATGTGCTTTTATAATAAGAATGTTTAGGTTTAAGTTTACTAGATGTGGTTTAGTTTATGGACAATTCTGAATATTAAATCATAATATTTCTAGATGACCCAGCCCGTCACTCTATAAACCAAGAACTGCATCATTTGAGTTAATACTCAATTTAGTTCTAATAATAACGATTTTATTTTTACATCTGAATACTTAGTGTTTTCAGTATAAAAATATATTAGGTATGCTCTCATGCTTTAATAGCAGCATGGTATGTCTCTTACGAGATTAGCAAAGAGAACTGAGCACCACGTTTTCCTATCTTGATCTTGATACGCATCCTTCACCTCATCAAATAATATGTTGTTGACCTCATCAAAAGGTTCTTACATGCCCCTCTTTCAGAATGTCATTCACATGTTCGAGGCAACCTTTTCTTTAACGAACCCAACCTGTTATTCCATTCGTGACTGCGTATACTTTCTTGATTATGCGTTATTCGTTCAATCTTCCCATGTGGCCAAACCATCTCAACATGTTGCTGTAATTCAAATAATGACATATTTCTTCACTACTTATATTCTTCTAATTATTATTAGAAACCTTCATATTCAGCGATCATTTAATTCTTATAATTACTGTGTAACGAAATAGTATTAAATATGTTCTGAACATTAATTTTAATTGCGTATATTTGTAATTGGTATATAACATCAATAATCAATGGCGAATAGTTAAATATTGATCGTAATGAAAGTATTTATTGAATTGTGTGGTTTACAGTAGATCCTATGTACAGTTATTTACATTAATGGAATTACAAACACGACTTTGCTTGATATGAATGGACAAGTCTACTTCACAATATATAGCTTTGACACAGTAAATGTATTATTACCCGTGTCTATTTGCTTTCATCTTGCTCAGAAACCAGAAGGCGAAATACTTTATAGAAAAATACTTCATCAAATAACATATTATATGTAGTTACTGTACATAGGTTGAGTTATAGTTTTTCAAGTAGAGTACAAACATATTATTCAATGTTTATACATAATATAATGTACCTAACTTTTTAATGTAAGATTCATATTTCTCATGATAGTAATATAAATAATTTATACAGTGCCGTTTCATGATTCAGGATCATTCCAAGGGCGCTTATATTCTGTCTAATGTTGCTCTATGAAACAGAGCTGTTTTCAGTCTTTAGAGAAAGTGCTCTTGCTTAGTGTACTGCGGACATCTGGAGGCAATCGATTCCACTTTAAAGGACCACTCACACTAAATCATCGATCTTAGTAAGCCGCTTTGTTGGCTCTGTCCAACTCCTTTAGATAATTTTTACTCTGCGATCCAGAAGATCCAAGTGTGAGATGTCTCCCAGATCCAGCTCTTTTCTGTGACACAGCTCTTGAATGTATTGTGTTGTGGTTCCAGTTTATTCAAAGCATTATACGCCGTCAAACAAATGTTGTAATCAACTTGCTCTGGACACTAATTATTTATATACCTAGACATCTAATCAAGTCCCAATCGAATTGCTATAAAATGAAGAAGAATAATTTATTATAAATATTAGCGCCAAAAAATATTGCCATTTAGCACAGTATAAATTATTTATACACAAGATAATCATTTAAGAGCTTTCTTGAATTTCAGAATAAGACTTTGAACCGGGTTCAATTGAACCAAATTTATTTTTATAAATAACACTGTAATAGTCTAGGAGTAATAAAATATGTTAAATATATTTACAGTATAAAAATAAAATATATTTTACAGTATAAAATATGTTAAATAATTAATCTTTTTGGTTGTTCGTCTTTTTTCTTTTCAACACCACAGTGATGAGATTTTTTAATTAAGTGGGCTCTGTGAGCTCGTGCAATCACTTGAGAGTTATTTATTTTTTAATAAAAAGTGAATATGTCCTTGTTAGATAAGTAGGTACATTATACTATGTACTTACATCTTCATACATTCCCTAAATAAAGTATAAATGCTTATGCTATATAAGGTGAACGAAATCGGGCGATACAGCTAAGGTGGGATTCGAACTCACAATCAATGCATTATTACTATTGCAGCGCGATGCTCGCTTTGACGTCGACCCATCTATTATTTCATTCATCTGATTTTTGATAATAGTTGTACATTCTAGCGTTGAACAAACCGAAAACAGACCGAATTTGTAAAGCTAGTGGTAGTGATAGTGGTGATTTTATGCATTTTTACTAATACTCAACATTCGCCTCGTGGTGCTGGTAACCAAGTAAATAGGTTAATTTAAGAAAGTAGAAAGTTAAGTCGGTTGTGTGAGGTTTCCATAACATCTTGTTTTAGCTTGGCAAAGTGCTCTACTTAAAATGGAAGATGCTGCCGATCTCGGCCTTAATGATCCCAGTCAGAAATCTTCGTATGATGCATATTGCAATAATTGGATTCGTCTATAATGTCTTCATGAACCGAAATCATGACGAATTTTATTATTTAAATTACACAATTATTATATTAATGGGTAATGTTTGAAATATATAATGTTGAAATCAATTAATTTTGGACATGTTTTATGTGGTAAAGGCAGGTACAATTCGGTGCTTGCTACTACGTAGGTACATTTATAAATTCTTTCGAATACTCCTACGTACCTACCTATACTAAACATAAGATAACATAAAATTCTGTACAGTATACTAGTTGCATGTAACACATGAGATCCAACTGTCGATAGTAATAGTATGTACCTACAGTTGTAGAATAAGTACCAAACTATAAACCCATAAATACAAATTATTTAATATTTTAAGATATTTGGTTTTCAATACAATACATGTACTTACCTAGGTATGTATGTCAAGATAGGATAGTATGGAGGTCAGTCCTTTGATCCTACCCAGAATATGAAAACAGCATGATAGTATGTATGTATGTTTGGAGATTAGTATCAAACTATTAAGTCTTCTTAGATTATTGTGTGTAGCTATTGCCATACAAATTGTATGAAGCAATGTCGTCACTAAATTCAATTTTTATAAAAATTGTTAAAAAAAATTTGAGATGTGCTAATACAATGTTAATATTTTTTATAGAAAATTAAATTATCTAGTTGGGGTGTTTCGGCTTTTTTCTTTATTTAAAAAAAAAATGGAAATATAGGCAGTTAAACTCAAAAATTTATCAAAAAAAATTTTTTCTTAATAAAAAATGTTTGAGAAACCCTGGATTTTTTTTTAAAAAACTTATTTGAGATTTTGTATTTGTCTATGTTTATACTAAATTTCTGTGTTTTAGATTTTATGGTTTCTGAGATATATGGAAAAATAAACCGAAATTTCAATAGTTGATAACCCTTGACTGAAACATAAATTCAAGATTCTGAGTAAAAAAGTTTTGTGGGCCTATACCTGTTTATGTATTCTAAAAAATTGGGCTCTGTAAATTGAGCGGATCAAAAGTTATAAGGGGGGGATAAACACACACCACAAACACACACACACACACCCTCACACACACACACACACACACACACATACACATACACACACACACACACACACACACACACACACACACACACACACACACACACACACACACACACACAGACACACACACACACACACACACACACACACACACACACACACACACACCCTCACACACACACACACACACACACACACATACACAAAACTAACATAAAATGTTCTACTCCGAATTCTGAGTAAATCCATGTATGGGAACATATATGCTGCGAGGCCTCTAGTTGGTGTTATTAGCTTGCAAAAAGTCCACTACACCATACAAAATTTTCCTTCGTACACGCATCTTGGCTTAATAATGTCGATTCATTAATAGAATTGAATTCTCATGAACGAATCGACAGTTGGATAATATCGATTCATTAAGAGAATTGAATTCTCATGAACGAATCGACAGTTGGATTACCTTAATTGATTTAATACATAAATGTTTATACCTAGTTGTTTACTCGACAACATAATATTCCAACTGTCCAACAGATCGACAATGTTTCAAGCCAAGATTCGCGACATTTTGTATTGTCAGGGGGCAAGTCTGGTTAACAGGCGGAATAAAAACCATACATTTTAACAGATATCTTGGATATAATTATCTTATGGAGTTCTATTATAACATCTTAAGATATTATATGGGTAAACATGCATGGTTTTTATTCCGCCGATTGACCAGACTTGCCCTCCAGGATGTACGTTTTTCATGGTTTTTCCAACTTCGAAGTCAAAAAACACCAACTAAATGGCTTCGCAAAATATATGTTATGCATATGGATGAACTCACAATTTGGAGTATAAAATTTAGTGTCTGTGTGTGTAAAAATTTTGCCCACAGAATTTTTGACTAAATGCCAAAATACCCCAACTAGATAATTTAATTTATCTAGTTGGGCTATAAAAAAATAAACATAATAGTAGTACCTACATATCAACCCTATGAACAATATTTGTAAAAATAGATTACATATACATATCTACGGTGACTCTCAATATTTTGAAACTTAATCATACATACCATAAAGCTGTTTATGTATTCGGAGTAGGAAAAAAGGACTGAGCTCAACACTATCCTACATGTTTTGTATAGAATACAAAATATATTTAAATATTCAATAATTACAATTTAAGGTTTAATAATTTGGAACATTTGTATATGAATCTTGGATGTGGCAGTTGTTTAAATAACAGACAAGCTTTATTGAGATAGTATAATTAGATGATACTGATGATCCGATGTTTAGGTGTGAACGGTCCTATTAAGTGGAATGCACTGCCTCTAGATGTTCGCAGTGCTTTAAGTAAGAACACTTTCACTAAAGGACTGAAAACAGCTTTACTTCATAGAGCACCACAAAACTGAACTATCAGCGTCCTTGAATTTATCTTGAATCATTAGACGGTGGTATAAAAATAACATTTTTATTATTATTTCTCAAAAGAGCTATAAATATATAAATTGTAGTTGTTTTTCCTGCCTTCTGTGTAGAAAACGTTTTGATTTGTTTGTATATTATATGTAATCAATTTTCTTTTTCAGAACGAGCGAGTTGATTGCTCTGATGGCAATCTCATCTACATTATTCCTGTTTCTGCACACTAGAGATTTAAGCACAAAACTACGCCATATGCAAGATAGATTGCAGCCTGAAGAAGGTATATCTTCTAATCAAATAACTGGTAAGTTTATACAGAACTATAGCATTACCTTCCAACACCGACTAGATTAAACAAAAACGGCACAAACTAGTTAAAATGTTTTTTTTTGTAAGATGCATGCGACAGATTTTAAATGGAAATAATTATCTATACATTAAAACGTGAAACGAAAACTTCGGGCCCATCATTAAGAGTTTGAGATTTGACATAAAATTTATATGGAGAAGTAGGTACTGCAGAAAGCCAAAATTTATACATATCTAGTAAAACCCGGCAGACGTTATCCTGTCTGTATAATTTTTTTTTTTTTTTTTATTATTAATACCAAAAATAAAATATTACAAAATAAGTACAAGTAAAAATACATCAATAAAATTACACTTAAAATTATTTCAAATATATGGGTTGGTTTGTACCACCTCACTAGGCCAGGCCTGTTCCGAGGTGGTATACTAGTTACATAATAATTAGTTACACAATACCTATATGTTGTTATATTGTGCAGTCTATGTTTCACTATGTATACATAATATGTTGTTAAGGATTGACAATTTGCTGACAATAGTTAATCCCTTTATTATATAGCCACGTATGAATTGTTAGTTTTAGTCTTGTTTTCTTCATTATCTGTATGTCCTTTATGTCTTTAGCAACTAAATTTAGTTTTTTGGAGCCAAGTATTGATAATGTCTATGTCCGTATGCAGTACTTGTCTTCGGAGTGAGGTTATAAATATATATTTTGTGATTTAAACGTCAAGTTCAAACAACAAACGTATATTAGAGAGAATTTTCTATAGTGAAAAAAATGTACACCTTCGTACTATAAAATTAGGTTATAAATAGATTTTGTTTGAAAGACATATATGTAGATACTCTGGCATTTTTAAATTTTTTAAATGATAACTGGTCCAAATTTAAAATGGACCAAGATTATTCTTTCTCCAAACTTCTAAATATCCAACTCAAATAATAGAATCAATTATTAGGGGACTCTGTATCTTCGAATATAATAATTGTAATGCATTTGCTTTAGAGGGAGAGGGAGAGGGAGAGGGAGAGGGAGAGGGAGAGGGAGAGGGAGAGGGAGAGGGGAGAGGGAGAGGGAGAGGGAGAGGGAGAGGGAGAGGGAGAGGGAGAGGGAGAGGGAGAGGGAGAGGGAGAGGGAGAGGGAGAGGGAGAGGGAGAGGGAGAGGGAGAGGGAGAGGGAGAGGGAGAGGGAGAGGGAGAGGGAGAGGGAGAGGGAGAGGGAGAGGGAGAGGGAGAGGGAGAGGGAGAGGGAGAGGGAGAGGGAGAGGGAGAGGGAGAGGGAGAGGGAGAGGGAGAGGGAGAGGGAGAGGGAGAGGGAGAGGGAGAGGGAGAGGGAGAGGGAGAGGGAGAGGGAGAGGGAGAGGGAGAGGGAGAGGGGACAACGTCTGTCGGGTCCGCTAGTTTTTATTATATATTTTTTATTTATACGGCTGTACTCTTATTTTGTCTTTTCATTACCTTCCATCCTTATTCAGTCACTTCCGTCGCTTTGTAT
Source organism: Molanna angustata (assembly GCA_963576475.1). NCBI lineage: Eukaryota > Metazoa > Arthropoda > Insecta > Trichoptera > Molannidae > Molanna > Molanna angustata. The sequence continues at coordinate 30,799,297 of OY754972.1, forward strand.
ATAAATATAGATTATGTATTTGTTTACTAATTTTTTCCATTTATTTATTTTGGTTGAAACATATTTTTTATTACTTAGTAAATAAAAAAATATTAAATAAACATATCCCAAAGTTGTAATGCAAAATCAAATCATTTAAAAAAAACAGGTTGAATAAACAAGTTCAAACTTTACAAACTTTTTTCTGTTATGCGCTGAACGAATCCCTATAATTAAATTTCAAAGTAGATCATTTTTCGTATATTTTTGTGTGAGATATCAATCAATAATTAAATTCCAATTCTAAAACCTTTTCGAGTGCGCGCTGAACAAATTCCCAAGTTTACATTCCAATATCGAACAAATCCTTTTCAAAAAAATTGTGTGGGGTATCGAATAAAGACATATTATATAAATAATAATGCAATAACCTTCACCGGTGTGCACTGAACACATTCCCAAAGTTTCATCGCAATCGGGTGGATGGTATTAAGAGTTCATCGGCCACATACATACATAGATACATATAAACAATATACTTACCAACATCCATTTTAATACATTATATATATATATATATATCAATTGTTGTAACAATTCTGTATAGTTGTTTGTTTGTACAGTATACTGTATGTATAATACTGTATAATAAACTGAAATGTTATTGAATTAATAATTATCTCATTCCATATCGAGCCTTGGCCTCCGTCAGTCTTCGCCTCCAGCTTCTTCTATCGTCTGCAGCAACTCTCCAACTGCCCGGTACTTGCAGTAGTTAGGAAGCATCCCTTCCAACTTCGTCCTCATATCGCAGCCGCGGTCTTCCAACCTTTCTTCTTCCACCTGGATATCCACACAGAACTTTCTTTTGTATTCGCTATGGTGGCATTCTCTGTACATGTTCGGTCCATCTCAATCTGCTCAATCAGACATGCACAGAGAGTAGGTGGAATACAGCTCATTATTGTATCTAATCCTCCAGGTATCACCATCAGGTACAGGTCCTAGGATTCTACGAAGCACTCGTCTCTCAAACGTGTCCCAGAATTTCAGCAGATTTGCCTGTAAGTGTCCATGCTTCACATCCATATGTCACAACTGTTCTAATAATTGTTTTATACAGTGTGATTTTTGTTTTCCTATGGACACTTCTTGATTTGAACACCGGAAGAAGAGAGAAGAATGCTCCGTTACCTGTTGTTATTCTGTTTTTTTATTTCTGTTGTGTCCTTATTATCTTCAATAATATTATGTAATAGCTAGGTAATGCAAATTAATTTCCTGTCACATAGGAACAAGCTCAGCCTAGTGAGGTGGTTTTAACAATATATTAGAGTTTGTATTATGAAAAAGTATTATGGTTTTTAATAATAAAAAAACAGAGAAAGAATAAATAAAAAATCACTGCTGCATTATTTATGCTCATCTTGAATCGGCGAGTCAACCAAATACCAACTAATCGAATAATGGAAAATAATCGAATAATAGTCAAACACAAATTAATATACCATGGCACTGAAACAGATTTAATTTCGGTCTTAAAAGTAAAAAAACGTTATTTTTTCATCCACTTTTCACTAAGAATATTAAAATAGGTCAAACGAATATAGTTGAGTGGCATGCGTGGATCATCAATAGTATAATGATATACTTGCCATCAGCATAATGTGTTGTGTGTGAAATTTCAGCCCATCAATGGCTCTAAACTAAGCGTTTTAGAGTATTAAAAATAAATCTCTTTGTTCTGTCTAATTAGCCGAAGTTTCTCGTGAGGTCGGCCTTGCCTGGTGTAAATACTTAACATAAAGTGCGGACAGATTGTTTGGCTAATGAAGAATTAGAACCTTGACCACACCCAGACAAAAATTTAACAATTGGTCGTTATTAGAATAATATATTTGTTTCGTTTTCAATCCGTAGGTAATTGAAAAGTTTGTGTAATATAAAAATTGCCCATTTTCATTTTTCGACTACACGACCTTTAAGGTCAAGTCGATGGGTATTTTACGATTCGTTTGAAAACAATTAAGATAATTCAATGTTTCCTGGTCATATATTTTTAATTGAAACGTGAATTAATCGTTATCTTCTTATTATTCTTCTCTCTCTTATCCTGCGTCGACTTTACTCCTGTTACGTGAATAACTAGCTATCCTTCCATCTTTTGGGAGGACATCCTGGAGGTCTGCTTTTCTGGAAAACATTACTTCTGGACACTTTATCGGTTCTCGAATCTGCCATTCTCGACACGCGTTTATTCCAGAGCCTTCTTTTTCGACCACATATTACGATACCCTCGATTAATAATCAATTGTTTTATTATATAAGTAATAATAATAAGTGGCGACTTTATTGCCATATGGCAATTTCTTCCAACTTACCAATTTTTCCTACCCTATAAATAAATTTAAATAAATTTCTCCTTTACTGAGGATCGAACCCAGGACGCCGCATAGAAGCCAAACAATCCTCGCTTAAAAATGTTAACTTAAAGCCTAACAGGAACATTGCTATGCATTTTCCGTACATTACCAAATAATATTTAAAACAACCAGATTACAAAGTGAAACGATAAATAATATGCACAACAGCAAAAAATTGATAGTGAAAACAAAAAAAAAGAAAATGAAAAAACACCGAATTGATAGGTACACGTACCACCTAAAACAAATGACCATAGTAGGTGTATACGATGTTATCAAAAAATGAAAGCTATTATCCAAAACTATGAGTCCGTTACTTATACGGATATACTTTATCGTTACAAATTGTTTCATGGTGTAAATTATTTATTTGTACACTGCTCCTTAGTAAATTAAAATAGTGTTGAACTAAAGCTACCATTACTAAAATATTTGTCGAAATTCTACGAATGTACAGCTATTTTCTTGTTATAGGTACTGTAATTAAAAAAGCCAACGCGACTGCCATTCATCGGCGTCGTTCTTATTCATTCTAAGTGACATATTTTTAGTGTAAAAAATGGAATATATCATACAATAAAACAAAAAAATATTAACCGAAAAGGACAGAATCAAGGAACAACAGTGCATAGAAAGATGTATTTTATGTATACAGAGTATTAAAACAAAACAACAACCCCATAATAAATACTCATGTATGTGCGTGTGACTATGTATATTATGTTTGTGGATGTTCCTAAATGTATAAAGAAGTTTTAGCGCGTCTATTGATGAACTTTAGTCATGTCGTCTTCACTTCTAAAGGAGCATTGACAATATATAAAATCGTAAGCTATACTTTCTTGTAAGCAGTTGTCAATGCCTGTAAGTGTTCTTTATACAATAAAATAAAATAAATTAAACCTGAAAATAATAGTAAATATGAATTGATATAAACATTTTAGAACCATTTGATTTATTACAAATCGATTTGAAATAAAAGCATCTTTGTCAAAAAATGGTCATAACACATGTGTTATGACCATTCTTTGACAATGATGATGTACCAGAGAAAATTTCGTATTTCGATGAATATTTCATTATGAAAGAACTCTTCGAAACTTGACTGTGTCAGTCACCTGAGAAACATATTTAAAGACACAAATTCAGATTTTAGTGTGCAAATAATATATGCATTATGCTAAATAAGTGACAATGTCACACGCCCACTGCTAAAATCAATGAACTTGTCATACATACACCACCTATCTTCCTACATTTTATTACTACATAATAATATAATGGCTAATGATAAACCAATTCCCACAATTAGCCACTGAACAATAGCTACAAAGAGCTGTTTTCATGAATGACAGTGTGACAATAAAGGGTATTATCACAAGCTTGTTCATCTCACATTTAGTTGCATAAAAATGTCATATGAAAGAAAAGCGCGGTGTCGCCATGTGCGATATACCTACATGAGAATTATATTATATTATGCAAAATATAAAGAGGTACTTACACATCCATTAACAGGAAGAAATTCTTGTTTATCAGCGGATATTATATTTCATTTAAAAACTTATCAAACCAATTTGAATATTTCATTAAAAAAATAACAATTTATTAATTACCTACATTTATAGTTGTATAAATAATGTACCTACCTATGCATAAAAAATGCATTATTTCAAGTTGATTATTTAAATAATTGAAATTAAAAAATATATCAGCTTCTTTTTTGAATTTTTCTTTTCATTATTTTTTAATTTATCACGGAAAATCATTTTGTACCTATTATGAAAGCGTTTTTTATTTCATGCTGTCCCCCTTAAATAAAACTACCTGTCCAATAGATGATATGTTAGATGAATATTTAGAACACCAATTTATATTATATATATATATATATATATATATATATATATATATATATATAATATATATATATATATATATATATATATATATATATATATATTATATATATATATATATATATATATATATATATATATATATATATATATATATATATATATATATATATATATATATATATATATATATATATATATATATATATATATATATATATATATATATATATATATATATATATATATATTTATATATATATATATATATATATATTATATATATATATATATATATATATATATATATATATATATATATATATATATATATATATATATATATATATATATATATATATATATATATATATATATATATATATATATATATATATATATATATATATATATATATATATATATATATATATATATATATATATATATATATATATATATATATATATATATATATATATATATATATATATATATATATATATATATATATATATATATATATATATATATATATATATATATTTATATTATATATATATATATATATATATATATATATATATATATATATATATATATATATATATATATATATATATATATATATATATATATATATATATATATATATATATAAATATATAATATAATATATATATATATATATATATATATATATATATATATATATATATATATATATATATATATATATATATATATATATATATATATATATATATATATATATATATATATATATATAATTCTTCTGTACGTGTGGATGTCACTGAACTCCTCCTAAACGGCTGAAACTATTTCGATGAAATTTTTTGTGTGTGTTTGTGTGAGTCCCTGAATGGTTTCGATTCACAAAATGGAATTTTAAACATTAATATAATAAAAGGAAAATAAAATACATGATTTTTATATTTATAACTTTAAATTATAATAGGGGGCGTTAATGTCGAATTAGCAATATTTAGTTTTTTCCATCTGACAACACTAAGAAATCTGACCATGTATTGCAATTATATACGAAATGACAATCAATCTAACCTCAAAGTGTTTAGCGGCTCATCGAACAAGAAAACGTAAGTTTGCTCAGTGAATAATAACATCCATATGATTCAATTATATGTTACCATTATTTTTTATTTATTTATTTAGGGACAAATACAGTCTTAAAATACTAAAATGGAATAATACACTATAAAATAAAAACAAACAGACCAATTACATATGTCCACAGATATTAAATATAAAACATTTCAAACATCATAAATTTAAATATAACTAAGATGTATGTTTGCCTGTGACGGGGAAGGAAAAGGATGGGAAAAGGATTATGACAGTTAAATTGTTATATTTTTGTTACAAACAACAACTCAAAATGTAAATAAAAGTATACAAAAGATAATATTAGAAAAAACAAAAATAACTAACAAAAAAAAAAAAAAATTCAACATACGAGTTCATGCTATGCACTTATAGAGAGAATTTTTGTATGCGTTATTACTAGCGGTGAATATATCAGAATGTGTGATACTGGCTGAGAGGTTGACATTATAGAAGTTACAAGCCCTTTTGATAAACTCATTTTGATTAGAATTAGTGTTACTTCGAGGAACATAAAACAAGTAGTTCAATCTGCCATTTCGCAACGGCGCATGGAAATTAATTTTATTTAATAAATCAGGACAGTCAACTTTTGAATTAATAATTTTAAAGAGAAACATTTGATCCGCAACTTCTCTCCTGTGTACGATTTTTTTCATTCGGAAATGTTTCTCAATTACATCATAAGAACTGTATATGTTTTTTTGTTTCACAAATAGTTCGGGCAGGACAACGTCTGTCGGGACCGCTTGTTTTATTATAAAGTAATCATAGTAAGCCTTTTGTCACACATATATAAATTATTCACAAGGGTAATATGCAACAGTCGCCATGATCTGCGACTCCGGGTCGTCTCCTGTGGGACACCTTGTGCCGCCAGCTCCCTCTCGATATTCGTCCACCATGTCACCGGCGGTCTGCGTCTTCCTCGTGGTTTTGTGGAGATACCGAGCACAGTTTTGACGGAGTAGGACGTCCTCCCTTCTCCATACTATCGTTGTCTTCCCTCTTTTAATTTCTCCTCTATTGGGGATAACTCAAAGGATCCTCTGACGTACTCGTTGCGAACCCTATCAAGGCGTATATTTTATTATTAAGTGATAGATAATATCGGAAATATTTTATATATAATCCTAAAAATTCAATACTCTATCTACAAGTTTATTTCCTAAACCTGTAATGTTTCAAAAAAGTTTAATAAATAAACTTTAAGATAGAGGACTATTTACACTAAGAATAAATTGAACTGATTTTAAAATTATATAAGTCAACCCATTTGATAATCTATTATTATCGAGTCATTTTTCTTACTTTTTGACTAATTTTGCACATTTCTACATCTCCAAGAAAACTTAATGACCGTTTTTCATAGTAGTACCTACACAATTATTAACATTTAATTAAAAATATCTTGGAATTTTATTTAGTTTTTTCAATACATACCAAGGAAATTTTTAATCTCACAAAACTCAAATGATTTTTTTTTTTTGGCGCAAAGAAGATCAGTCGAACAAAACAAATTTATTTTATTTTCAAGATAGAATTCAAAAGACCGAATTGAATACGAATTCAAATTCCTAACAATTTGGAGGTCATTGTTTCAACCGCTAGGTCACGTATAGTGCATTATTTAATTCACAACAGAGGGCAAGTACCTTTCTGACAACGGATGATGTGACATCCGAGCGTGTCCGGAAATTGCCGAAGTCATTTAAGAGAAACAATTATATTAACCAATAAAACTGCGCAAGAGACACAATCTTGAAAGATTGCATCTCATAAAAGGTACGTTACAGTCGGAGTGCGTGCTCTATCATGAACATGATCTATACATCGCTTCAGTGCAATTAAAACCAGGTTAGTTTCTATACTTGTATTGAGTCAAAATGAACTCATATAATATTATACCTACTGCTCATCGCTTTCTATACAGTGTAGTTTTTGGATCCAATGAATATCAATCCTGGTCTTGCTGGGTGTGTAATAATTTATATAATCTTGATAGCAACCAAATTTCTTTTTTTTTTTCTCAAAACGCATCAATATCAGTCGTTAAAACCTTTACTGGGAAAAACGATAGTCCCGTTAAATGGAGAAAATTCTCGTAAAACGTATGTCTTGCTAAAAGTCTAAATGTACGAGTACATGCAATACGGAAAACGAAAGTATAATTGTTAACAAGCTTCCGGATGCGCAGAGTGCAAATTTGTGTATTTTTGCTTCGTTTACGTGTAAATCGCCCCCTTTCTCGGCTAAAAGTTCAAGATATTTGGCTACAATTCAACCTAGGTGTACTTACTTTTTCAAAAATAAATAAAAATATGACAAGAAACTCTGAAAAAATTAAACCATTAGATATCTACCAATTGATTACCTCATAATATATATTATCGTCAAATTATATAGTTGGTTATGTGTTTTTACTTTAATTAGTACCTATGCAAGTTATTAATTTGTTTGTTCATTTCACGTATTTTAAATATTTATTTATCTTTTTTTTATTTTACCCAGAACCTAAGTTCTCTATAAAAGGTCAATATAAATTAACACTTGAGACTCTCTGAACCTTCGATTATATAAGATGTGAAGTATTTATGTTATTATTTTTTGATGTAGTAACAGGAGTCTATAAATCCGTAAAGATGTATTATTTAATTGTTCGGAAAATTATTTAATATTTTTATTAATTATCTGAACCTATTAATGAAATGTTTACATTGTTCGCTTTAATAATATGTATAGGTGAAACATATAAATTTTAATTCTTGCATCATTGACACGAAGGTTGAAATAATTAATCAAGAGACCTAATAATTGCGGATTTTATAAACAACCAAGTTTTCTTTCACACGCAATTAATAAGTACACACACACACAGGTCATAAGGATTAATCTAAATTATATATTCTATAATAAATCTCTGGGTACGTAAACTATTATTACATATAAAGTTAGTAAACAACTACAAGTTATTCAAAGATGGAATTGAATATAAAAGAGCTTGAGTACCAGTGCATGTGCGCGTACATATGTGCGAATATAATTTGATTTTTTTATTTTATTTTGTTTTATGTCTCGGGCGGCTGATGGTTGCTGTGTCGGATGGTTATTTGAGACGCACCCAATAACAAGCTGCCATTAACTGTATAAAATTATGCATAAAAATTAATATCCGTTGTTAGAATTAGTTTAGAATAGTTTTTTTTTCTCTTATTGTTAATACCATTTAAATGTTACTCTTGCCCCATACACAAGTGTCCGCACTTTTAATGGGGCAATACTTTTGAATTATTGTTTGTTTCTAATTTTCAAATGTACGTTTGTATTTTTAATGAAAAATAAATATTTAATAAAAAAAAAAAATATTATTATAACCTATTTACTATACATATTATTAATAAAACCATTATAACTTACAACTAAAGCATGTTTTTAAAACAAGTTGCATGTAACACATGATATCCAACTGTCGATAGCGATAGTATGTAAAGTTGAAGAATACGTACCAAACTATATAAAAACCCATAAATCAAAATTAGTGTTTATTTTTAGATATTTTTGTTTTCTATACAAAACATGTAGGTATGTATAGGAATAAGGATAGGATAGTATGGAGGTTGGTTCAATATAATATAACATAGAATGTAAACTTCATAGCACACGTGGAGTTGGATAGTAGGTATACCATTACATATGTTCTTGAATTGTATGATACGTTATGAAGCTGCGTGGTGCGCCATAAAAGGATGTTATGTTTTATTTACTGTACTAGCTGAGAAGCTTCGCTTCGCTCAGCTTCTAAGCTAGGGCTTGCAGCCGGCTTTTACCGCTGCGCGGTAAATGACCGCCTCCGGTGATCCATAGCACTGAGGGGTCTGAAGGTACTGAACGGTCTGAAGGTACTGAACGATCTGAAGGTACTGAGGGGTCTGAAGTTACTGTCTGAAGGGATGAAAGATTCGGGAGGAAATGAAGAGGGGTATGAGGCATTGACGGAACGGGAGGTACAGAAGGACCTGAAGGGACGGGAGACACTGAAGAGACGGGTGGCACTGAGGGACAGGAGACATTAAAAGGACAGGAGGCACCGAAGGGACGGGAGACACTGAGGGACCATTTTTAATTATACAGGCAATACTAAGATTGCTGAGTTTCAACTAAATCAAACTCATATAATCCGCAAAGTGGTTAAAAAGGTTGCAAACCCTATTGTAGAAGTCAAACGAAACTTCTCTTTTAGTTTCTTAATTTGCGTTTCACAAACCATGACACGGAGCAAGCTTTATTTTTCGCTGCTGTGTTTGTCGCCTCCGCACAAAGACGTTATTCTTATAAAATATTAATTTACAAAATAATAATAAATTGTTTAATTTTAGAAAGATTGATATTTTAAACTCCTTGTAAATAAACATGTAATAAATATTAATATTTTTTCATGCAACTCTCCAATAATAATTAGTACTTTAAATCCTGGCAACACCGTGGTTGACATTTGACTTGACGTTTGACAAATGACCGATAAATTATGTTTGCAAACTCAACATGTAGTCTAAATCTAAACTAAATGATATTACTTAAATGATCACCTATTGTGTGTTATGTGTATTTAGATTGTATAATTTTTTATGCTTAAATAAGGATATTCGCCTTTTCAGTTAATTTAGCAAGCATTCGCAGACTCTTATTTTAACTGCAGACATTAAAGCGGTACTATAGTTTGGTTATGGACATTTTATATTCAATTCACCAGAATTTGATGTATTTCAGATTAGCATTAAAGTAGCGAGATGTATTCTAAGTGCAATTTTTTTAATACTATAATTTATTTTGCCAACTGTAACCACTAAAATATAAAATCATGTATGTTCTCTTCGGTGATAATTTTTTTTTCTTGTTTATGTTTACCTCCGTTTCACGATGAAACTTTATCTGTTACAGAAACATATTATATTATTATGTTATATTTTTCAACTTGCAACTGACAGTATAGCCAATCAGCGGAGACTTCTAATTGGCTGTTAAATTATTATATTAGATGTAATATATATGCTGTTAATCTTCCAAAAATTTACAAACAAATAAATATAATAATTTTAGTCTAAATTTAATACTTAAACTTTGTCGTATGTCTGTTGAATAACAAATGAGAACGTATGAGGCCGACTTAAAAATTATTTACCAGTTAAGACTAAAATCACTCTAACGCGACGTCTTACGTAGGCGATTCAAGGCGAACGCGAAGCGGCGCGAAAATAACAATCAGTCGGTAACTATTGAAGTGTCCTGCGTTACCGACCGCGAGTAGGGTACGGTGTGACATGGTACGATGCGAAGCGAACGCGATCAATTTGTTTGATATTTTCGCGCGAATTGGAAGCGGTGCCATAGTTTTTTTTGGTAAAGTATAATGTCAGAAGCACGATTCGCGTGCCCGTAGGACAGAGCCGCAGCGTCGCACCGCATCACTTTGAATTCGCATGTATCCGTTCGGATCGCTTCGCATTCGCGTTCGCTTTGAATCGCCTACGTAGGATGTCGCATAACTCAACAACACATGCTACCATTACTTGACTACGCTGACGTTGCCTACGCTGACATTCAACTGAAGATCAACTTAACAAACTCGAACGGTTACAAAATGTCTGCATTCTATACGTGTTTGGACTCAGGAAGTTCGACCACGTATCCGAGAGCAGGCAACGACTGAACTGGTTAAAGATCCGTCACCGAAGAGATTCCCGTGTTCTTTCCCTTTATATATTTTGTATTTTTAATACTATAAAAGTCTTTAATTATTATTATTATTAGGTGATGTATGTATGTCGAGTATCGAGACGACAATGCGTATATGTCAGAATAGGAAAATGTGTTCGATTCAATATGGTTATATAGTTTTTATAGTTCGATTCAAGTTTTTTCAATTAAGTTTTTGACAAAGATATACATTGTTAAAGATATTGAGAAAACTTACCACGTTAATAAGTTTTGTTGAATTTGATAGTAATATATTTTTATCGGATACCTACCTGGATATTAACAAAACACGATGAAAACAGAGTGGATGCCTTTGAAAGAAAAATCTTATTCAGAATATACCTATGTACCTATTAACGACTGTCAAACATGGCGTAAAAGATATATATATCACCGAGCTTTATGATCTTTACCAGGACCTCAGCATAGTCATGAGCCATGGGGCAGCAGAACTGGAAGGTGGCAGCCAACGATAGAACAGTATGGAGAAGATTCTTGGACACAGATAGGACCCATCAAGAGTTGTGACGCTAAGAATAATGATGATGATATTTTTATGTGAATAAATTAATTGATTGTTGGCAATTATTTAATTTTATTTTCTTAAATTTATCTTCATAAATTTGAAAGTAAAATAATTTGTTAATTAAATGAAACATACAGAAATGTTTTGAAAATATAGATTTCTTCTTCCTTGCCTCTTCCCAGTTCATCTGGAGCGGCCCTTCTGGTACGACCTTTCCTTTCTTGCCCTTCGGAGATCTTTCCATCTTGCGTCATTTCTCTGGTTAGTTGCTCCTCCCTCAACTCCTTAATATTTGTCCACCAGGTGGCCTATGTACGGCCTCTATTTCTGGACTGAGTGCGTATATCCTGTGTGAGTTTAACTATATGAACCTCATTTCGTCTGGTAATGTGTCCGTACCATCGGTGTCTGGCCTTTAGTTTCTCCGGAATAGAGGCGACTCCAAAACTACCTCGGACGTATTCATTTCTAATTTGATCCTCCTTTGTAACACATCTAACTCTATCACTCATAATAATAACTCATAATTCTTTAGTTTATTCCTAAAAATTTCATTTGAAAGCAAGCATTACATACATACCATCACGCCATGTCCCTCGCGGGGTAGGCAGAGAGAACCAAACGCTACTTATTTCTATCTTGACACACATTCATCGACATTCATACATTGTCCTATACATATTCAATTGTTGTTCATGCTTCTGACATCTCCGCCTTTCAAAATAGCGTTCCCATGGATATGCCATCCCTTACTTGGGCGGCCCCGACCTCTGATTCAATTCCTGTCCGCAATGTAAATTTTCTTCGTCAGGCGTTCCTAATTCATTCTGCCCATGTGTCTAAACCATCTCAATGTGTTCACTTAAATTCTATTAATGACATCTTTCTTTATCTTACATTCTTTCCTTATGTCCTCATTTCTGACCCTCTCATACATCGTCCTATTATATCTTCTAACATGACTTTTAAAATACTTAATTCTATAATGGCATGCATTTATAGAATTACCTGTTAATAATGTATAAAGAGGCTCTGGAGGATATCTATTGCAGGTATGTGTACTATTCCATTGTTACAACACATTCCTGGGTTTTCTCCCTTCCATTTCGAATCACCACAATATGTACAAATTATAGACATTCTACCAAAAGTTGATACTGGCTCAGAAATAAATTGCAACTATAGGTTAATATCTATATTGCAACTATAGGAAAAAGCAGAATTTTCCTTTTGTCTCCATGATTCATGTTTCAATGCCACATCTGTTATTTTACATACAAAAAAAATAGTGTTTGGCGATATTGTTAAGCGTTTTCAATTTGACTCCTCAGGGGCCTTATGACTTGAAGACTTAGAGGCTGTTTTATACTTTTAATGCTGCTAAGATGGCGCATTCAAGTGCAGTAATTTCTATTACTTCAACGTCTTGCATATTCATCTGATCTATTATCATTAAATTATCACGACTCCCTACCTCTATCCAATTACTTGAAGACTGAAAATCTGTATTTCTTCTTTCTTGCTGCAGAAATTGTAATACCCTATACGCCGTCATTCGTAATCTACTGGCTTCACATCTCCTTTCTTGCTGTTCTTTAGATTCGTTTGCCCTAAGTGCAACCATTCGCAACATGTTATTTTCATGTGCCATTCCTTCTGCACTTATTAACCTACTCCTAGAGGAATGACATAACCTGTACACCGAAATACAATAATCACCAACTCATTTATGAAAATATCTTTAAACAAATACCTACGTTCTTTCCATATGTGAATGTTGATTTAAAATTTACCTAAATTCATCGAGAATTGAAATTTCAACTTACATTTTGTAACTATATAGGCTAAAATTTGATTCTGAAAGAAAATAAAATATAAAGTTATTAAATATTGGAAAATAAACTAAATCAATACATATTAATTACGATAAAAATATAAAGTAGGTAACTTTCGAATATTTGACAGCTGAAAGAATGGTGGAACAACGCGAGGAAAGCAAATCTGACCCACAATGCAAAAGGGACCATTTGTTCAACGTGAATTGCTCACTCTCCCTGTGTCGGATTTTATTACTTCGTGCCATGTGAGGTCTAATTACGATAGGGACGCATATATCAGAATGTTGGTATTTTTGTCATCTTCAGGGTAAATTCACATATATCAATTTTGGCGACTCGGCGAGTAAAGCATAAAAGCATTCTTTAATTCTTATTATATAACATTTAAACTAACTTTCTTTTGAAAATAATAAAAAAAAACATATCAGCTTGTGAGGCTTTGTGTTTTTATACTGTTTCAAATATAATATTATAAAAATGTAATATTGTAAGTTTTTTACTCTACTGTAAAATTGCCGATTTCCACATAGAAAGATTTCAAACGAATGTAAGAACAGGCAGCCTTGGGCAGACTGACATGAATATAGTCGTGCACAAACATTCGCAAATCCAGAACGACAATCTTACCAGGTCTACTTTATTTATATGCAGATTTCTATTATATTTGAAATTACAACTAAATAGGAATCCTTTATTGCTTCCATCGTTTGGAATCTTCAATACAAAACAAATATAGATAGTATCGAAAACATTCAAAACAAATTTCAAAAGCATCTAAACTACACAGGAACCGTCAACATATGTAATAGTGACCTGTCTCTTTCCCGAATACGCCACAAGTTAATGTCTTTGGAAAACTGACGAACTGCATTTGACATGACATTCCTGCACGAAATAGTTAAAAGTGTTATTGACACCGATGCGCTTCTTGCGAAAATTCGCTTCAACATCCCGACGAGACAAACTCCCATCTGTGGCACAAATTATGCCCAGCATTCTTTCATATACAGAGCATGCAGAAATTATGATTCTTTCTTCCATGACATAGATCCTCTTCAGCTCATTACATATTTAAACTATCCATTTTGGCCACGTTCCCTCATCAGTCATTGTCTGAGTGATCTCACGCACGCTTCCCATATCCACCCATTTCCTTTCAAATTCCTTGTCCTACAGTAAAGAACATCATGATATTGAGGATGTTTCTTTTTCAATTCATGTTTTAACCAGTAATATTCATCAATCATTTTTGGCTTATTTGTTTTATAACTACCTGTTTGTCCTATGTACTAAACAATTTATGGCTGTATGTTTGTATTCAATAAATAAAAAAATAATAATAAATAAAATATGGTTTTTGTTTGCGCAGTCGGTCCTCGTGCGTTATTTCTCCATAATAGGTGAGTGAAGAAATCTCTATTGTTATCGAGACGTTGTCACGTTTGTCTAATTAGAGGAGGTGTTCTCTATTTTTGTTATTATTAGCCATATGATATAGTGAAGATATTTCTCAGTTAGCGGTTAATTCGCAATACCTTAACTTCAAAGCATGATCAAAAGTAAATTAATTCTTTGCATCATTTACTAATAGATGTCGTTGGTATTTCTTTGTTTTCGTTAATTGAAAGGGAAAGGTTTCCGTTAATTGAAAGTTGTTTTCGTTAATTGAAAATAAATAATAATCACATATCAACATAAGGATAAAAAATGTATGCATAAAATCCAAATTATTGAAAATAAAATGCCTACCAGATAAATTAGTTTTTTAATTGGTAGATTTAAAAAACATTTTTTTTATTTAATATTGCTTCTCGGGCAACTAACAGGTATATGTCAGTAAAATGTTGCCACATTCTGGAGACTTACGATATTAAACATCTCACAGATGCAGACCGAGAACACCATTAAAAACTGTGTCTCCACCGCGAATCGAACCCGGAACCCTTGGATCAGCTGTCATTTACCCACTCAACTGAGTCACGAAGACCGACATATTATATTTATATCATTTGTTAACCATCTTAATTTGTCAATGAGATGACCATATCATGAGTTGATTGATCAAAATTAAATCAATTTTTGTTATTTGTATTTTTTGCTTTTATTGAGATGGAAGTAGTAAATTTCTACAAATAAGTATTTCTTTTTTAAATGCCTCTTATTTTGCACATGTTGTATATGGACCTCATAAAACCATCCTTTATTCCATTTGATTGTGATTATGGCTGAATCCAGAACCTACCTATAAATGTTGTACAAAGTTTCTTATGGTGAGTTGGTGAGATTACATTTCAAAAAGACTAGCATGGTGTCCGAGTACCTACTCAGCGTCTCACGTTTCCAACATAGGTATTAAAATAAGGTCGTTGAACATTAAAAGGAAACTCGAAGCGTACTTCAACATAAACAGTAGGTGAGTAGTTATGTAGGTATATGTAGGAGAAGAATTAAGGTCATTTTTGACACGAACTATGGACTTCTTTCTCAAAAGGTTAATTTTTCTCGTCATTATGTCATTTAATTCACCAATTAATGATATTGAAGGAATACAGAACTTACAATAATATTACTGAATCTACTTTGGATTACATATTGATGTGCCTAGTAGGTACATTTGAAATGTGTCAAGAAATGTTTTTTTTTTGTTTTTCAGCTAAGTTACAATATTGAAAGATATTTATTTGATGTCCACACGATAACAAGTTGTCATCTTTGAGACTGGTGAAATAAATAGTTTTGCAAACAAAACGAAAACTGTATTCCGAAAATTGTCATTGTATACAAAATAAAAAACACACGAAATTTATATATCTGCGGGTTAGTCTACGGGTTACGTTGTATTGAATTGAATTGATTAAGTTGTGATTTCTTTTTTTTTTAATTACATTATCTAGATTTTAAAGTTCTATTTTGTTTTATTTTGGCTTTTTTCAAAGTAAAACTCAAGTCCACATTTTTTTTTTCGTGTATACAGAGTTTTTGTTTTATAATATTTTTAAGACATTTTCACAACATTAATTTATTTTTTTACTACTAAATTCCATTGCAATTATTTATTTCTTTAATAGATATACAATATGGACAAATATTCTTTATTATTCAAAGATAGAGGCGTTTACATTATAGAAATTCATTTTAAAAAATATTAAAATATTTTTTTTTTATTTTGATTTAAAATACCCATTATTATTAAAATAACAATATAACTTTATTTATTACCACTTATTTATTTTTATTCAAAAGAATAAATTTTTTTATTCCACCTGAAGATGAGAACGGTTGTTAAACCAAAATAAATAAGTGAAAATAAACAAAGTAATATTGTAATTTAATAAGCTGAAACGGTCGTCCTGGATTCAGGAAAAAATATATATGTAGACAAAATCATTTGTTTGATTTAAAATACCCATTATTATTAAAATAACAATATAACTTTGTTTATTTCCACTTATTTATTTTTATTCAAAAGAATAATTTTTTTTATTCCACATGAAGAAGAGAACGGTTGTTAAACCAAAATAAATAAGTTGAAATAAACAAAGTAATATTGTAATTTTAATATTTTTTACAATAAGGAGTTTATATTATGTTGAATTTTACCAGTTGAAAAAGCCACAAAAAGGTAAACGGTCGTTCTATTAAGAGAGGAATTAAAATTCATAGAATTAATAATTTAATTTAAGTAGTTCCTATGTAACAAAAGAATTAAAATCTCAACTCTCTTCTAATATGTACTGAGTTTCGCAAGAAGATATTTTGGAACCAATCCATGTGCAGTTCTGAGATAAAATAATCTTCTTCCTCTCGAATTTTTTAGATAAATATAATTACAATGCTTACCTGCTTTGTCACGCTGGTGAGCAATAACAATTGTTTTATGCGTAGTTGAAGAATGCCACTGAACCTCTACAATTTACATACAAGACATTGCCTCTCATTATGTGCTTAAAAATCTAATTGTGTCTTTTAACATTATTTGCTTATACTGTATTTAAAGGGTTTTCCTTCGATTAATTCACTTTCGAAGCTAAACTAATTGATGAACTTTTACAGGAATAAATTTTTAAAACTGTCAGTACCTACTTGCTCATGTGTTTCCTGGTATAAAGAGCAACAAATACTTCGTTTGATACCTTATTAAAGTATAAGTAAAACCTCCGATAAGCAGAAGACGCATAAAATCAAAAATCTGCAATCGTCATCTAAACTACAAAATCTCCTTATCAATATTAGAAATGCTACAAAAAACTCCTTAGTAATATAATATTATATAAGAGGTGCAAAATAACAATCGACGTTGTAAATTGATAAAATTACCTTGGTGGATTTCAGTGGTTTTACGTGAGCAGAGAGAACCAAGATTTGGTACTACATTTTATGAAGTACCTCTGTCAGTTAGTAGTGTAAAGAGGACGATTGTCTAAGACTAAGAAGAACGACTCTGCTTCTTGACAACTGACAACTTTGTCAGGTATCATCCATACGCCCAATAGCACAAACCTATGTTGTTTTAAAACAAATTGTTTTTGAATACATTAACGATATATCATAAAAGCGTTTCATAGAGCTATTTACTTGTTTCTTTTGTGAACAGTTTGAAAATTCCATTGATGTTTTATCTCTAAATTGAATGAGATGTTTTGTGGTGAAATGGTTGTATACTAAAGATGATTTTACACTTTTCCTCTCCAATGAATAGAGCTACGTCACCATTTCAACAAGTAATGAACCAAAGAAAAGATATTTACAACTCTCTTTAAAATTCACACGGCAAAACAATGTTACAGTCTTTTATTTTGCATACTAACTTAACATCTCTCACCATGAGAATTTCACCACCTCAAGACAACTTATACTTGATTGGTTATTCTTTTTTTGCTAACCTCCATGGTTCAGCGATTGTGACATTGGTTTCAGTTTCAGCGATTTAACGTTCGATTCCCTGCAAAATGAGACATTTTCTTGTTACGTAGTTTATATTGCATTATATCATATCCTATGTCATTTGTAAATTTCCTGTCGAAAGTCATTTTTTCCGACTTACAGGTGCTTCCTGCACAGGAAATCTAAAGTTTAGCAGGAAACATAGTGACACTCAAGAATAAAATATTGTTAAACAGGTACTTTATTAAATATTGATTAAAACACATCCAATAACAAGTTGCCAATTTTCTGGAAACTAATGATATTAATCGTCTAACACATCCAGATCCAGACTGAAAAACTGTGTTTCGACCGGGGTCGGTGCAAGAATTTCGGTCCATGGTATACATTTTTGGTTAATTTTGTGAGGCACCGCTTAATACAGTGCTTCCATGTTCTATCATCGTCGTTTTCTAATGTCCCATAAGACCTGGGAAATCGAAAATACAAGAGGCAAAATAACCTTTCATATACATAGTGGGGCTCACCACTCATTCTGAATGTTTTCTTTTTTTACACGCATGTGTCGTGCTTCCTTTTATAATATAAAACATTCCGGCATACTTATCGCTGGTTGTTCCATATGGTGGGATATCCTGTGATGGTATGAATGAATGAATTTTTCATAATTAATAACTTCGTGTCAGAAACAATGTAACTACATACAATGAATGTACCTAATCATAGGAGTTTAATTTTTTGTCAAAGAAAAAGTTTATTATAGTAAAAAAAGATATTTCAAAATCAAAAATACAGAATCTGATATTATATGGAAACGAGTGGGTTGTGGCCAACGCAAAAATCTTCACTAACGATTCATTCTATGAAGTATTCAAATTTTGTATGGAAAATATTTAGCATTTTCATGCAATGAGTTTTTTACATTATTTTTTATTTAAATATTTTATTATAAAAACCTAATAATTCTTCAGTGCCATTTTACCAATTTTAAAATAAAATTTTCAAATTTTAAGTTTTCTGAGCTTGGGGTCACTTTGAGATATTTGACAGTTAAAAAAATTGAGAACCACTATTCAGATATCCTTCAAAATCTAATGGGGTCTAAGTGAGTATTAGATAAACAAATTTGTAAAAACTGAATAGAATCGAATGAGTACTTTATTCTATAATCGATAAAGTAAAATGAACACGCCGTACATAGCACACAGCACATAGCACATAACACATACACACATATATACATTGTGATGAAACTTTCAGAATACAATCTCAGTATGATACTAGTTGATAATCTGCAATTAAAAATAGCCTTAAAATTGCGAAATCATAATTCCCCACGAAATCCCCTTGGGTTAGTGAGGAGTAAAAAAATATAGGTACTCTGTATGTGTTTCTCTCTGAAAAGGGCATATACATAATTAATCAGTTACGTATATGTAATGGTGTTTATAAATTCACTTTTAAATGGCACGCAATTCAATTTCGTTACATAAATCTCTTGGAATTGTATTTCTTAGGTTAAACCGTACCTAAGGGTCATTGTTGAAATCTGGTTGAATGTAATTGGTTATTGGCAATAATACACCTTGTTAATATGCTTCTGTAAGTGTATGCAGATTTATAATTAATATGGTATTACGTCAATCAATACTTTGACACGTAGGTTGGTAACGTAATTTTGCCACACTTGGGAGAGTTATAATGTTCAACATATAAAATGTGCACTGAAAAAAACAGTTATAAACTGTATTCTTGTCAGGAATTATTGAAGCCAGAAACTGTGGCTCATGAGTCGGGTGTTTTTCAATTGATTGACTTTTTAAATACGTTGATAAGTTGAAAGGGGAATTAATTTGTTTACAAATATCATTGATGGTTGTATTATTGATGTTGAACGCTATGGTTAGGTATAGTTGTAGGTACTTGTACAATAATAAAGAAAATGGACATGATTGATAAACGTATTCGACATGTCTCCGCTGGATTTCTTGGAAGCTGATTTTCATATTTATTGATTGTGAATGGTACCTAGTTTGTCGCTTGGTTTTCTTTTCCGAGTTTTATCTTGTGACCACGGAACACATACTCGTCAACCATTTGAATATTGTTTATCGTAATACTTGGTTTACCGTGGTTAATTTTTTTTCTGGATGTTTATTTCTAGTCCTATGGGGTATACCTTTTAGATGTTTCATGTAGTTCTTTAACCATAGTTTCGACATCATATCGTCTACATCTTTGCTTATGATAACAATGCCCCTGAGTCAAATGGGATTTGACGTTTATGGTTTGTTATTGTAGAAAAAAATTCAACAACAAACGTCAAATCCCAAAAAAAAAAAATTAGCGTTTGGCGATATCGTTAAGCGTTTTCAACTTGACTCAGGCCCAATATAATCTGCAAACCGCGAGTGACAGATATGTTCCGTTTATGTTTACTCCCTTCTTTTCCCAATCCAAGGTTCCAAGGACATCCTGCGAAACCAGGGGGGCAAATCTGATTCAATCGGCGACATCATAACCCTCACGATTACCTATATCATGGATATAATTATTATATGGAGTTCTATAATAACTTTAGATGCCATAGAACTCCATACGACAATTATATTCATGATATGGGTAATCACTAGGGTTTTGATTTCGCTGGTCAAACCAGACTTGCCCCCCCTGAGTGAAGACTTTGGTTTGATTTCATCATCTTTGATATGTTATAAAAATATAAAAATACTTGGTTAATGTTCTATTATATTTATTGGATTATTGACGCGTTTCGTGCAAAGCACATCGTCAGAATAATGCTCTACAAGACTGAGACTAGTGGTTATATACAAAATTTACATGACAGGTGTATAAAAATGTTGGTTTTTGAACGGTTGAAAAGAAGTTATATAATGCAAATGAATCTATTGTATTAAAACGTAGATTTGTATAGATTCATTTGTATCATATAACTTCTTTTCAACCGTTCAAAAACCAACATTTTTATACACCTGTCATGTAAATTTTGTATATAACCACTAGTCTCAGTCTTGTAGAGCATTATTCTGACGATGTGCTTTGCACGAAACGCGTCAATAATCCAATAAATATAATAGAACATTAACCAAGTATTTTTATACTTTTATAACATATCAACGTACAATGGAGTTCTATCAAGAATTGTCGATCGACAAACTAAACTTAGTTCATCATCTTTGTTTTGATGGGTCATCACCTAGAAGAATAGGACTGGGTTGGGCTACTTTTGATTACCTTGTTGCGTTCGAATTATTTGTATTAATTCTTACGCAATAATACCTACTTATAAAATGTTCGCAGTGGGTTTTTATTTTTTTCTTAGGGCCAAGATAATAATTTACTGCTCACATTGTGTCGAAATAATTCTTTCAAAACTATAGAATGCATTTCATTTATATTTTAAAATGTCCAACTGAATAGATCTCCTGATTTATTGCATTTCTATAGTCATCTAACAACTGCAAATCCATTAAGCACCATTCTTTCTAAAGATATAGCCAACATGTGCATCCTTCTTTGTCTTAAAATGCAACAAAACAACATACCTAATATTTGAAACGGAAGACAACCAATTCACATTTTTTTACAAGTCTCCAAAACGTCTAGTAATAAGATATATTGTCCGGCCGAGCTCACTTTCTAAACACATGGTATTTCATACTTAACACGCCCCAACCAAGATTGTAATTGGTTGTTATCTCGAGGACAATAAAGGACAAACAATGGTGTCCTTAGGACAGCCTACTCGTAGTGACCAATGATCGAGGCTCTGACCACCTCCTACAAAATTCGATAGGAAGACGTTTCGAGAGTTGAAGACAGTCAGTAACCACCATTGGAACAGTCGGTAAACTGGAGTCCACCAGTGGAGTCAGTCCACAGACAGATGAATAGTTCTCATCGCCTTGTTCAAAAAAAAATTAAATTCAGTTTGTGTAGCAAGTGACGGACGGGCATCTGTGCCTCGGCAGATGTCTCCTACCTGCCTAAGTTAAAAGTATTAAAGACAATTTAAATATACAGCGCACACTATCAGTGTTATTTTTTTTTTTCGTCTTAATTTTCTTACATTGTTTTAAAAAGTAGACACCATAATTACGACGCGTCGCGACGTCAACATTCACACCACGGGCAGAGCAATCGAGCAACACAACCGGCGAAACCTACTTTCGGATCCCTAGCGCGCCTCTACCTTGCATAGGTATATTTCACGGCCGCTAGACTCCTCATCCAGAGCCCAGCGACTCCTGCCTTAGAGTCCAGCGCTCCACTGAGACAACTGAATGTCTCTGGACGTCCCGGCGAAGCTTACAGCGACTGCCTCCTCGCCAGTCCAGCTTCACGGAGCCCCTGCTCCAATCCGACGTCCTCCACGATGTCAGCAACCCCTGCCTGCGAGTCTGCTGCATCCACGACGAGCCAAAGCCGCTCGTATCTCATCGCCTCACCCCAACACGAGCCAAAGCCGCTCGTCTCTCGCCTCAACATCCTGCCACGCGAGCCAAAGCCGCTTGCACCATCTGCCAAGCCGACGTCGCTCGACCAGCGCCTCATCTCAGCACCAAACAAAATCACTCGCCTTAACACGCACCCACTACACAAAGCACCGACGTCTCAATATTTTTACTGCTTTCATTTTTTTTTTTGTACTTAGTTTTAAGGTTACTAACCCAGTTGCATATTTTTTTTTACAATATACATGACCCCTGGTCATATTTAAAATAACCTATTATGTGTTTTATTCCTCCACAACTCTCACCAACAATTACTAACTGTATTGTGTAAAACAACTTAATACCCTCCTACAATTATTATTATTCCTTTCTCTCTTAAATATTTTTTTCTTCTTAAATAATTAAAATTAAACTATATAATAATTTTTTTTTAAATTACTAAAGGGGGTGTATTAACCTAATTGAGGCATGTTTTTGAAAAGAAAGTCCTTCTATGTCTAAAAAGAAAAATATATGATTCGTGTGCTTTGCCCGTAATAATATATTATGGCTTGGAAACCACGACCCTTACAGCATAAAGTGTCCACAGGTTGAAAGTTGCACAGCGATCCATGGAAAGCTTGGCGTGAGTCTAAGTGACAAAATACGAAATGAAGAGATTAGGCGCTGTTCTAAGGTTGCCGATTTAATGGATCGTGTTGCTGGATTAAAGTAGCAATCACTTGACTAGACAAAGGGATACTTGGTGGGCACCCAGAATACTACAGTGATCTTGGACGAATAATAGGAGTATTGGAAGACCCCCTAAAAGAGTAGTCTGAGGATATTGTCCAAGTGTACGGAGGGGGCAGAACATAGACAAGTGGAAGAGTATGGAAGGAGGCCTACATCCAGCAGTGGAGGGACTAGGGCTAGAGAAGAAGTAATGTTACAACGACGTTGATCCATGGATCTTGTAAAATGTGTAAACTTGTGCTGGTTGTAGTATCCAAAATGCACATAATGACCTGCATAGATCCCCACTTTATTGCATGTATTTTTTTCCTATAAGGTATTCCTTAATCTTGTCAGCAAAATGACATAATTTTTGTGGGTTTGGAATGATCACGTATCAAAATATCACGTATCGATATTGATTGTTCTTATTATGATATTTTATGATTCATAAAAAATGTACGAAGCTCTAAATAAGTGGAAGTATTATAATTAACTTCGGCGCCTCTGAATCGTTTAACAGTGCTATATACAGTCCGATACAATGTGTTCTTTGGTTTCCAAAACAACTGTAACATGTATACTCCTCCTATATCCCCATTGTTTATCTTTTATTATACATATGAACCGCTCATAATAAGTTATCTTTAAATTGAATGACAATACTTTATGTAAGGATTACCTTAAAAGGAACATACCATTTTTGGTCTCGTTTTTGCCCTTTTCTTCAACCAAATTCTCTTCATTCGTTTCCAGAACATGATATATATTCTTGTCATATTCATTTATATGGGTAATGTACGAGCATGCAAGTATTTCAACTATCAATAATATTATTCATAAATAATATTCATGACTTTGTGACGAAGATATATTCTAAGACTAGTTGCAAAACTTTTGTCTTGTTTATGGATAGACCAAGATAGAAAGATAAATCTCGTAAAAGTTTTGTGATAGCAGTTGAATGATTTATGAATATGTTTATTTCAAACTGAAGATTGTCATTTGCTGGTTGCAATATTAAATTTTCAATTTACAAAATGCTTTATAACTTCAAATTTGCAACTTGCTTCACGAAGAGATATTTAAGATATTTTTGCTTTAAAACATAATTTTATAGTGAATAAAAATTTATATTGAATATGTAAAGCTATTGAATTAACATTAAATTTTATGTGAATACAATATTAAAGTTGTTAACTGTGAGTTTTGTCTTGTTTTCGATTATTGTGTGAAAATTTGCGTCCACTATGTCAATAAAACTTTTCAATTTTCGTTACCTTCATATTATTTAAAATAGCATAGCAGAATAGCATAAATATTGAATGAAAAGAAATAAATATTCTTAGTAGAAAATGTAATAAAACGATGTTTAGCAAAATTACTAAGGACTATGTAAATATTATTGAAAAATCTACTTAATACTTTACTTACTGTAATTAAAAATTACTTTTAATTCATTAATTACTTTTTTTACTTACTGTAATTAAAAACTGCCGTATTTTGCCATTATGTAAACAATGAATCATAAAAAATGTGGATTTGAAGAGCACCGGCCAAGAAACTATTAGCCCGATCATATTATTACCAATATTTTGTAATACTAAAGTTTGAATAACTAGCCACTCTGCCACCGATCAATTTATTGAATGTATACAAATACAGTTATTTTTATTTGTTTATATTTTTTTTCAACGTTTCATTTAATTTAATAATTTAAGAGTCAAATAGAAGTCTCCGCTGATAATCCAAGAATATGTAGAGACCAGTGGCGACTCTATATAAAGTGCGTTGGATCAATTGCACTACCAATTTTTAACTGATATATTGTAAAAAATAATATTTAAATATGTTTTAAAAATAATATTACGCTTAACTTTATTGCTGTTATTTTTTTCCAAAAAAAAAAAAATTAGTAAACACTGTCCATATACTTTATATCTTCGCGATCGATAGGTATAATATTATGTAACTACCGCAATACAAATAATATTATTAATTTAGTACTGCGTGCGATATTCATTACGCACCGAGTTATAATTGTCTATTGTATAGCGTATGTATGAACAGACAGAGATAGTCCCGTATTAGATGAGAAAGAGATACTAGCAATGCATTCATTTCACAAATTTCGTGCGTTGCACCAAATTATCATATCTTAGATGTACTTAGAATGTATATCTCTATCTCGCTCTCTCTAATATGTTCGCAATTAGTATTGAAACATGAATATTGGCGTGTTATCTTTTTTCTTCGTAATGTAAACACTGGGTATACATGAGCATTGAGCATGCGCAATTAGAGTAATTTGTCAGGTTTTAGTCAGTTGACAAAACTTTGTTTGTATCGTATATTATCGCTTTTTACAAGATAATCTAAATCAATAAATATTTGTGTATAGTTCAGATATCTTATAGATTTAAAAACGAGTGAATCAATCAAAGACCTTATATACAAGGTCTTTGGAATTAATAGATGTGTTTTACATTTAAAGTAATAAGTCTTCTTTTGAAAATAAATTAAAAATAAATCGTGGAGGTCTTCCAAGACCAATGTTAAATATTAAACAACAATGCAAAATTAGAACTAAGAATTTTGTTCGTGTTTTTAAAATGCAGTTTTATGATACGGCATCATGATTATGTGGTTGTGACAAATTAAATAGTTTATTTTGTTTTCCATGTTAACTATTCGATGGCGACTATATCTACTTGGATTATAAAAGGTGTTAATGATTTGGCTCGTTTATCTCATTTATTTATTTATTTATTTAATAAATAAATAAATTATTTCTTCACAAATTCATTTACGCAATACAATAAGTTTATCTAACTTAGATACTGTTGACAATAGAACACAATTAGATTATGAATATCGATCAATAACAAACGAGTGATTGAAGTTTTTGCCAAATAGAAACAGCGCAGGATTGAACTTCTTTACAAATAGGTAAAATATTAAAATAGGTATGTATATTATTTCATTTTTTACCTACGTAGACGTATATATCTATGTAGATATACGTAAATGCATATCGATTAAATACCAATTAATTTATTATTAATTAAGGAAAAAATTGCACTACCAAAAATTATCAAAAATACGATCTACCAGTCGTCACTGGTAGAGACATGTCGTGATGATATGAATTCGTTATTTGAGGATAATTTAAATTTCTACTGGACTATTTACGAAAATAATATTCATACCATCACGGCATATCCCACAATGTGGGATAACCAGCGAAAGGTGTACGGGTGTGCATTGCCTTATAAAAGGGAGCACAACATATATGTGTATACCCATACACCAGTCTCGTCTCACCTCAAAAGACACTATATTCAGAATGGGTGGTGAACCTCATTGCTGAACTATGTGAGATTTTATAATTGTTGCCTGTTGTATTTTCGATTACCCGGCTCTTACGAGACACTCGAAAACAATAATAGAAAAGAGTGGAAGCACTATTCTAAGCCGATGCCTCACAGCTAAAATATTATATTGTTACGAAAATAATATATTGTTAATATTTCCAATACCAACTCCACAAAATGTGCAAGAATCCAAAGCCTATCGATAAAAATTCAGACAAAAAATATAACACGATAATTCAACTTGTTTTGGTCATATTGAAAGAAAGCTAACTGATTTGTAAGCAGTCAAATACGCCAAAGCAAAATTGGAAATCTTTTGATTACACCCATTCAATACGATTGTTCTCCGAGATGATACACACACAGATACACAGTTTGGAAGTGAATCAAATATTATTTACTTTTACCTTTTACTTTAAGTGCGATGCTTTCCAAATAATGAACTTGAGGTAATTTGTCGAGGTAATGAGTGGGACGAGGTCTTCTACAAGAGTCAAGTGTCTTTGACATTGTGTGACGTACAATATTTGAGGTTCCTAACGTTTATCGTGGATGTTGGATCAATTCTGATTACCAAATAAACTATTATACTTTATTTATATATCAAACCAACAATAAACTATCATACTAAGATAAGTTTAGTTTGACGATCGACAATATTCTTAATAGAACTCCATTGTACTTACGTAGATATACATATTACAGATATAAACTAAACAATACTAGGTTTTCGTTCTAATTAATTTAATTGATTATCGACGCGTTTCGTGCGAGGCACATCATCAGAATAATACTCTGGAAGACTGAACATAGTGGTTATAGGTAAAAATTTACATGTCAGGTGTATAAAACTGTTGGTTTTGAACGTTTAAAAAATATATATAATGCAATTGAATACGAATCTCTGTTTTAATAAAATGAATGTAGTTGGTCACTGGTTGTGTCCATTAGGTTTGTAACAAAAAAAAAAACAACAGCAATAAGATTCGGGAGATAATTAGATGGGTCGATGGCAGAGCGGTTAGCGCACTGGGCTAGTAATCGAATCCTGCGAGTTCAAATCCTGCCTAGACCGATTTCGTTCACCTATAGCACAAGCATTTATACTTAATTTAGGGAATGTAGGAAGATGTATATGTACTTGTTTAACAAGGACATATTCATTTTTTATTAAAAAATAAATAAAGAAATAATATTGTATTGTATTTATTGGTTTAGTGTTCTCTTTTAAGTTTGGTTAAAACCTATGCATCTCACGTTTATTTGGTACTAGGCACTAGTTTCAGTCATGGAGAGTATTATTTTGACGATGTGCCTTGCTCGAAACGCGTCTATAATCTATTAAATTAAAAACAATGGAAACCAAGTATATATTATTATATATTTACAATAATAACTTCTCCGTCTTTCTTTGTAGCTGGACTACAAAGAAACAGCACGTAAATAAAATGCACACCACTGAAATTGAAATTTTAAGATGGTCCGCGAGGATCAGTTAAAAGAACAGAATCAAGAATGAGTACATTCGTGGTAGCCCGAAGAAACTTAAACCAGACTTCGATGGTATGGGCAAATACTAGAGGACTAGAGGCCGTCACCTGGTGGACAAATATTGACTGAGGACCGGCTTACAAGTAAGATGTCGCAGAACAGAAAAACGGGTTGACTGCATACCAGTAAGGACGACCTCAGATGAACTTTGATTAGGCATAGAAAGGAAGAGAAAGAATATAATATAGAACCATCAACCAATTAAATCAATATAATATAATTTGGTAAATAAAACAATGAAGTAGTTTTAAGTTCAACTTTTTGTTATGAAAATGACTGTAATATCAGCCATTTGCTGACTATCTTTAGAGAATGCTATTATATTGTTTCAGTTACAAAATTAAGTATACAGCACAACTCCACCTCTATTGATGGATGTGCCCTTACAATAAAAAATGCTCTAAAGTTTCATCGAGAATTGTCCGTAAAGAAATAAAAAAAAAACTGGTAGCCCATCATCTATCTAGGTATGTAGGTACCTAGTTCTTTTAACGTTGCTAGCCTTAAAAACTCATAATCAATACTGAAAACTGGATCGATCAGAAGATTAACCGCCCCCGCAATATCCAATCGGTCAAATTCTTAAAAACATGTTAAGATGCACATCTCTCCAAAATTTGGACTGAAAATTTATAATCTATGTTAGATTTATGCTTAAAATACATAATATATTAGTATAGGTATGATATAATATGTAAGAAAACAAGGAAAAATCTGTTTAATTTAATTAATATCTTCTACAACTTTTTTTTTACCAATAGGCACCGGCTTTGAATAGTGCTTCCACTATTTTCTATTATCATCGTTTTCGGGTGTTGAATAAGAGCCTGGTAATTGAAAATACAACAGGCAACAATAACATCTTCCAAAGTTCAGCAATTAGGCTCACCATCCATTCTGAATGTTGCCTTTTTTGGTGAGACGAGAGTAATGTGTGAACATACACGCATGTGTCGTGCTTCCTTTTATAAGGCATACACCTGTTGCTGGTTACCCCACATTGTGGGATATGCCGTTATGGTGTGTATATATGTAATATCTTATTAAATTTTGATGATACAACAATTGAGTTTCGCAATATTTAAATGACGCAATATTCTTCAGAGTTCGTTTAAATGTATGACATTTAAACAATATAGGTATATTTGGCTAGTTTATTTATATTTCCATACGCCGCCACATAGTGATATTCTTGAATGATAAAATGTTTCAGAGCTACTGTTGTTACTGTTGTCGAACAAATTTTGTGTCTTCAGGTTATGGCGGAGTTAGTAGGGCATATCTACATGTTCACAGTTACTTGGACGTGTTTTGTTTTATTTATGTACGATTTTTACTTTTATTGTTTTCTTTTATGTCTCTGAAGCTATTGACATAGTCGCTATAAACATAATCGAAACACCACAATAATCTCTCTTCTGTGAGATATTTTTGAAAACGAAAGTCTTAACGACGTGTTTATCAAGTTTATTCATATTTCCATCACCATTCAATTCCATCACCATTCACCATCACCATTCACCCAATATTTTTATATATTACCTACGACTATGGAAAATGACGTATTTCTTTCCTAAAACATGTATTTAAAAACTAACAATCAAAACAGTTATTAATAAACCATGTTTTTATTTAAATTTTGAAATAATCGTCAAATTTTAATGTTCAATTAACACCTGTTTGATAATTGATCCATCGTAAAAAATATCTATATATTTCAGATATTAGGCCAAGACAATCATAAAATATGTTTGTGAGGTATCTTTATTTAATTCATTAATTTTAAAATGGTTTCCCACTATGTTAACACAAAAGCTTATAAGAACTATTAAAACAATGTTTTTAAATATTTGTTGTACAATTAAAAAATATTTGGTTTGTTATTTGGGAAAAAATATCTATTTTTACGATGATATGAAAATACTGTGGATTTTTTCAAAAGGAATTCCGCTATTTAATAAATATTTTTTTCACGATGTTACTCATCATGGTATATAAAAAATAAACTATTACATTGATATCAAGAAGACACAGTTTATGAAACTGAAGAAATTCATAATTATTTTTTTATTGAAAAGGCGTAAAATTAATTAAATAAAAATCTTCACGCAATTAATTGTTTATAGACAAAAGTTTTGATGGAGATATAAGTCTATTGCACACAAAAAGACTCTCTGTTACGTGCATTTCACAACATGGCGTGAAATTTATCAAAAATTCAATGCTGTAGGTATCATTAAATAGACAAGTGGAACAAATATTATAAGCCATTACTTCCCACATTCAATTAACACTAACAATATTAAATTATTCACACATTACATCCATTCATATATTACGCCATATTATAAATTTTAACTGTTAAATGTAACTCGGTACCTACATACTTGTATGATAGGGTCAGCGAATGAAAAAAATGCTGACCGGTGTGGAATAGTATCATTCGTTTTACTTATATACGTAAGTATGCATTTGGAGGACACGTGCCTTGAATTCAACACGAGTTTTTAAGTACATTAGCGCAACAAACTAGTGCCTAATTCGAGGCAGTACTTGCCTCCTAATCAACACGGAAAGGTAAATACGTTTCCTGGACACACCGCTTCCAATTACTCCCCGACCTCTGTGTCTATGGATGTCCCACACTTTTGTTCTCCGTGTTTGTTTGGAAATTATTCAGTTTTGCGAGCTATTTGTCCATCAAAAATATGTTTTATCACATCATACTAAAAATCAGCTGCTGTGGTCTAGTCCACTCGTTCTGTATCTGAGCAATGATAGTTCAATTGAGTTATATTTTTTTTGTTTATTCGTATGTATTATTTTTTTTTAGTCAGTAAAGTTTGTTATATATTTTTTCATATTATTAAGGTATGCTATTCGTAAAAGAGCTTTAGATAATTTTTGTATATCTACAAAATGCACTTCCAATTAAATAATCAAAAACCCATTTAAATTTCTAGACACATGGTTTAAGCGTACGCTGAGATTAAAATAAAAAAAAAATCGATTTAAAATTAATTCTGTTAAAAAATCAAAGCTAAATATTCTTCAAATGCATTTGTTTTAAAAGTAAGTACCATTTTGATTTATACGTACACTGAGAATAAATGATAGGAATATTGATTTTAAAGCCAGAATATTTAAAAAAAAATCAATAAAAAAGATATTTAACGAAATTTTTTTTTAATTAAATATTTTATTTCTTGGTGCATTAGAGAGTGTATAAAAGTAATGCTACACATACTACGTTGAAGCTAACAAGTGTAAAAAAGTTGTACCTACATAATATATTGCAGGTTAATGTACCACGCAGATGAACGGCTTCTACTACTAGTAAGTAGCGTTAAGTTATGGCTCCAACGCACTGATTTTAGATTTCAACATGAATTGTATACAATACAAATGTTTACACCGCCTGGCTTACTTTCTTGGTAAAATCGTCACTACATACAGATTGTGCAGCAGTGAACTGCCCACTCAACTCACAAATCACTAACCATCCTTGTTCTTGACTTTCTATTTCTGCAAAACGATCCTTTGCCGATACTAATTGCAAACAATCCGTTACTTTAATACAAATGTATATATAATTTTGTACGAAGGAAAAGGATTTATGTTACATACTTGTAATAATTATGTTTCAATCCATGTAGGTACCTACCTACTAATATAAAAAGAGATACTTGTAATAATTATGTTTCAATCCATGTAGGTACCTACCTACTAATATAAAAAGAGATACTTGTAATAATTATGTTTCAATCCATGTAGGTACCTACCTACTAATATAAAAAGAGATACTTGTAATAATTATGTTTCAATCCATGTAGGTACCTACCTACTAATATAAAAAGAGATACTTGTAATAATTATGTTTCAATCCATGTAGGTACCTACCTACTAATATAAAAAGAGATACTTGTAATAATTATGTTTCAATCCATGTAGGTACCTACCTACTAATATAAAAAGAGATACTTGTAATAATTATGTTTCAATCCATGTAGGTACCTACCTACTAATATAAAAAGAGATACTTGTAATAATTATGTTTCAATCCATGTAGGTACCTACCTACTAATATAAAAAGAGATACTTGTAATAATTATGTTTCAATCCATGTAGGTACCTACCTACTAATATAAAAAGAGATACTTGTAATAATTATGTTTCAATCCATGTAGGTACCTACCTACTAATATAAAAAGAGATACTTGTAATAATTATGTTTCAATCCATGTAGGTACCTACCTACTAATATAAAAAGAGATACTTGTAATAATTATGTTTCAATCCATGTAGGTACCTACCTACTAATATAAAAAGAGATACTTGTAATAATTATGTTTCAATCCATGTAGGTACCTACCTACTAATATAAAAAGAGATACTTGTAATAATTATGTTTCAATCCATGTAGGTACCTACCTACTAATATAAAAAGAGATACTTGTAATAATTATGTTTCAATCCATGTAGGTACCTACCTACTAATATAAAAAGAGATACTTGTAATAATTATGTTTCAATCCATGTAGGTACCTACCTACTAATATAAAAAGAGATACTTGTAATAATTATGTTTCAATCCATGTAGGTACCTACCTACTAATATAAAAAGAGATACTTGTAATAATTATGTTTCAATCCATGTAGGTACCTACCTACTAATATAAAAAGAGATACTTGTAATAATTATGTTTCAATCCATGTAGGTACCTACCAACTAATATAAAAAGAGATACTTGTAATAATTATGTTTCAATCCATGTAGGTACCTACCTACTAATATAAAAAGGGATACTTGTAATAATTATGTTTCAATCCATGTAGGTACCTACCTACTAATATAAAAAGAGATACTTGTAATAATTATGTTTCAATCCATGTAGGTACCTACCTACTAATATAAAAAGAGATACTTGTAATAATTATGTTTCAATCCATGTAGGTACCTACCTACTAATATAAAAAGGGATACTTGTAATAATTATGTTTCAATCCATGTAGGTACCTACCTACTAATATAAAAAGGGATACTTGTAATAATTATGTTTCAATCCATGTAGGTACCTACCTACTAATATAAAAAGGGATACTTGTAATAATTATGTTTCAATCCATGTAGGTACCTACCTACTAATATAAAAAGGGATACTTGTAATAATTATGTTTCAATCCATGTAGGTACCTATGTACATACTAATATAAAAATGGATACTAACGAATTCTTCAAAATAATTACTGTTTCTTAACGTTTAATATTACAAGATTATTCCAAGCACACGCTGGTATTTAACTGCGCATGATATGTCATTTTTTAACCGACTTCCAAATATATTAGGTTTAATTAATTCAACATTATTTTTTTTAAACAAAACCAACATTAGTAGGGGATCGAATATTTTTATTATTGCATATACGCAAACATTGGATTTTTTTTCCCTGTCGGGAGTCAAAGATATTTTTTAACACATTTTTAATTATCTCAATAGAGACGAAGTTGGAATATTTACTTATTATATTGCAAGACAAAAATGACCTTATAAGTCTGGCGCAATTCAGGGGTGACTTCTATGCGAAAAATGCATTTGTCACCTCAGGTATAAGAATTGTTGCTCTCATTATTTACAAAAAACCAATTATCTCAATAGATGGCGTTACAACAAAAATGAATATAAAAAAATAATAAGAATGTTGTTCATAATTTCACACATAGATGGCTGTAGTAAAAATTCCTTATTTTCAAGCGAAAAGAATTTCAGTATTACAATATATAGAACTTTCAAAATTGAATTGATAGGGATCTCATTAAAAAGGCATAATTGGTGAACGTTGCGCAAGCGCATAAAGTGATCACGTAAACCAGCCGATGACAGGTCGTAAGCCCTGTAGGTGCCTTGATTTCCCAGTTCTCCTACAGTAAATATTCCAACTTCGTCTCTATTGAGATAATTAAAAATCTGTTAAAAAATAAGTAGGGGACACCAGCTATTGCGATTTTGGTCCATTATACTCTTCCGAAGAAACGCACTACATGGGGAGGGTTTGCAATCTGCTCAGGAAGGTTTGCAATCTGCGTTGGGGAGGGTAAAGAAAATTTATTTGTATTTTCAACGATAAATTTTTATCACGTTGTCTGATTTCGATAATAATTTAATTAAAATAATCACATTAATTGGTACCTTTACTCTAT
This sequence comes from Molanna angustata, assembly GCA_963576475.1. Lineage (NCBI taxonomy): Eukaryota > Metazoa > Arthropoda > Insecta > Trichoptera > Molannidae > Molanna > Molanna angustata. Next base: position 30,834,016 of record OY754972.1, read on the forward strand.
AAATTAAATATTATACGTAATTTTTGTTTTTACTTTATTTTTGGCAATTTAAACATATTTTTAGAACATTTTAAACATATTTTTAGTCGACTTCTAAAAACGAAATAGGTTATTAATTCGATTTTTTCCACGTTTACCGATTTGATTTGGATTATTCTTTTTTTATTAGAAAGAGGTAATCTTAGTAGGGCAAATCCGGTCAACCGGCGAAATAAAAAACACCCTTAAGATATTATATCCATGATATGGGTAAACATGGATGGTTTTTATTCTTCTTACTATATTTTATTTAAAGGAATACTATAAAAATATAAATTTCATATTTTTCTGTAATATTTTCATCATATTTCTTTGTGAACCTTTCGTTTTTTTTTAATTAAAAAATCGAAAGATAAGATACATAGTCTCTTAAATATTGTAAAAAATCTTTATGAGATAAAGCGAAAAATTATATATGTATTCTTCTTTCCGATCTTGAATGACAATATTATAGGTCTATAACAAATTAATATACTTTTGACCTACCTTATCTAATATTTCAAAATATGCATTAATTATTGACTGATACATTACAAAATATACTTAATTTGTGTGAACATAATTTCAAGTAGGTATATTTATTATATTTGAATACAGGTTTCAATGTTGACTCTCTCAAATGATAAAATGTAGGTAGACCAGTTGCAGCTTCAGATTAGTAAAGAACAGATCTAGGTTTTAGCGTTGAAATGAATTATAATCGAGATTATTCTTAACCTGTTGAGAATGAAATTATTAAATTAGAAGGGAGAGATGTGTACTATCACCACATTCTAATATTAAACTGTAAATTATAAAGCCTTTCTAATAACAGGTTTATAAATTAATAATACCATGATTTTCTTCGCTGCAATTAGGTGTTAGTTTCCTTTCTGAATGTCGATCTCCATGGCAGATGTCACTGTCTATTATGAACTTGATTATTACAACGATTGCAATGAACCTCATTAATGGTGTTTTGATGGTTGAATTACAGGAAGGACTTTAATTGTTGAAAATTGTTATAACTGAAAATCTGTGCAATATATGTAGACGTACATTATAGATCAATAATATTGTTATATGTACATATGTACGTTCACCTATCTGGGGGGCAAGTTTGGTCCAACGACGTTCAGAAATTATTATGATTAAACTAAAATGCTTTGAAATTTATGTATTATGCGATATTAGATTTATTGCGAAATCGTATGTCTTTATTATTCAAGGAGAGTAATCGAGAGAATCTCCCAATTTTTTTTTCTTCGTTATTACAACTGATTAAATTTCAATACTTACATTGTAAAAAAATATACCTATTGTCGCAAACAAAAAAACATATAAAAACTAAACAAAAAAAATATTACCGTGACAACAGATACCTATACCAAATTCAATGAATTTTTCGACAATTGTACACTGATTTGTGAAATAATATCACTTATGAAGTACACACTTACTTTCAATCAGTTTAACATTTTGCAGTATGTACTGGACATTTAGTACAGAGTAATGTGGCTGAATCCATGAACTTTAAAGTCATTATCATTATCAATATTCAAGAAGATGGGTTAGCACTTAACTCTCACCTTTACCTACAAATTGGTGCGTGATTGACATATATCTTCTCCGTTTGTGAATTTGAACTATATAAGAAAATGCATTAACTCTAAGTACACATAAACAGATTTGTAATACAAAGGAGAAAATTAAAAATTGAAAACTATATTTTATATGTGATTCATAAGTAAATGATGATTTTTTTTCAAATTATTAAATTAAATCAATTAGAACGTATTATTAATTTTAATAAAATAAATAAATAGGTTACGTTTTTTTATTAAATTTATTGGATAAAACAGCTTGCCTGATTTCATTTCCATTTTTCCAACGCCAATAACCGTATTCATCATTTGACAATAAAATTAAATACAAATTTTGTTTTTTTTTATTTAATAATATAGAAAATCAAAAAGAGGTTGGGAGTAGACCGAAAGTATGGGGGAAGGGAAACATTTAGCCGTCAAATAGAATAATTTTGAGCGTACTATGAATAATATCGTATATTATAAATAAATAGTATGATCATTTTTATACAAACTAAAATATTCATACTATGTCCTATTCTGATTAGTCTAAATTTATTAGTCTGAATTTTAGCATATGAGAAATGTCAAAAAGTTGACTGCATTTATACGGGACTCGTTACGTCACATCGCGCGGATAAAATCCTTTTATCCACGGTCGCCCGTTGGTTATAGACGCTCTCGTACTCTGAATTGAATCAGAATAGGACATACTGCAATATTGTTTAAATTTTAATATAAATAAATCAATCAGCAATATATGTACAATGTTAATAATGTCTTTACAGTATATTCCATAAACGTGGTAAACCTATAATTAAAGAAATTAAATGAATTATTAATTCATGTATAAAAAAAAGTTAATGTCTAATTGAATAATTATCAAGTTATGTGAAAAAAATAACTCAATGCAAAGCTCGTAAATAAATTAAAAAATCAAAATTGTTGCATCTTCTTCTTCTGCTTTAGTTAAGACTGTGTCTTGTTATTCTCGGAGTCTGCTCCTGTGAGGTGTACGTCCAACTATCCCTCCATCGCTTGGTTGGTATTCCAGGGGGTCTGCTATTTGTGATCTCCTCATTCGCTACTATCCTCACCACTCGATCCGAACCTGCTCTCCCCACATGATCTCTCCAGAATCGTCTTCGTGCTCTTCGACATCACAGATTCTCCTTATTTCCGAGTTCCTTACTCTGTCATGAAGTGTTACGCCTGAGATGGGTCGTAGAGTTTTCTGATCCTTACCTTACTCTCCTTCAGCATGTCTCTGTTTCTCCATACAGCATTTTTCAAGCATCCAGCCACGGCGGCGCGGCGGCCTTAGTCACTAGCTCTCTTACTTCGTCAAAAAATTGTTACAATATTAAATAAAAATGAAGTCAGGTACCTCTACATTTTATATAAACCAGGATTAACATAAAATATACTTTAGACTACAACGGTATCGATAAAAAGCATAATATTGCTTATTCATTTTATTAATTTGTACAATATTATTTACGTAACATCGTAGCCTCGATACGGACGTTTTGAGATCTATAGATCGATGGTGCAAAAAATAACAACTGTGAAAGCATAGATCACGAACAATAAAAAAAATCATCAAGATTAATGATCTACACTGGATCCGCCATACATAAAAATGACCGCCTACATATTCAATGAATACGGTATAATTGCGATTGTATGAAATAAGGATTGATATTTTACGATTATGTTGTATTTTATTGGTTGAAATTATCGTTGCAATATTATTTTTTATTATTTAAAATGGAATTAAGTTAGTAGGTTATTTTTTTCTAATTGAATCAATATTTATAATGCGATTTTCCAGAAAACATTCGACCGCTTTGATGTAATGAAACAAAGAAAACTGATAAAACAGAGCCATTAAATGATAACTCATGCCATTAAATGATAAGTTTGAGTTTGGATCTGTGGTTTGGAATCCTCACTATACAACGTATCCAGCGAAAGCCTGCTTCTCATCTTGAGTTTCTCCTTGGTCTCAACTTTAGTAATTATGCTGAATCAATCGATTACCATAATTTGGTAACTCTGGGGAAACGCAGGACTCTAATTGATATTATATTATGTTTGTTTAAGTTGGTTAACATTATTGTGGATTCCCCAGACTTGTTGAAAAAAAATTGCTTTCACTGTCCGAGCAGAACAACCAGATATCCTAGCACTTTTTATATTCCTAATTGTAATAACAACTACACTCAGAATCTCTCAGTGCGTTTAGGACAGCTGTCTCCTCCTATCTTTCGTAGTACTTTGATTTGATCAGCTGTCTTATATTAGTGTTTTTTATATGTTCTAGTAAATTAATTAAACATTATTTGAAATTTTTGTAATCAATATTAATTATCCTATTGAATTATGTATGGAGTTTTCACTGGTCCACTAATAAAGCAATGCACATTGTCTGTTTTATAAATGGTGTACACTGTATAACTCTCTTTCAACCAATAAAATAAAATAAACTCTTCGGGCAACTATGTAACAGGCACTGTGTCAAAAATAAATTCAACATGCACATAATAACAAGTTGCCACATTTTGGAGACTTATTTTAATGATCCTCTTACGAATTCATATCTACCGGGATAAGAACCATCGCATTGGTTCAGGAACCAGATACTTTACAAACTGAGGTATGGAGGTCGCCAATTTCTTGTTTTCTTACGGGTTTATCAGTATGTTGCGTGGTGCTTAGGTATATAGATACTTATATGTATCTATATTGCAGATTGTGAAGGTTATAACTTTCTAAAAACTAAATATAAGTTCACCGGATCCATTGTTGTTTCACTCTTCTGTGACTGGTGATGCTATTGACTATCACATCTGAAGAAAGGCGGTGATAAATGACAGTCAACAGCTGATTGTACCTACTTCAAATAACACTTTTGACATTACCTACGGTCAAAAATAAAGAAATGACCATCATTACAAGAGTTGTTTTTGTTATTCTTTTGTATACTTCCATCTCTGAGGATCTTGACCTCACTGGAATGCAGCTGAACGATTTTGGAACAATGTCCTATTTATTATTCCAAGGCAGATAATATTTGATATATTATAAACATAAAGATTTATTCAATCTGTCTCTACAAGCACTAAAGTATATTCTTAATGCAATGCGACTACAAGCATCGGTTAGTGAAACTATCATAATTCATCCTTCCAGTTCAGTTCCCAGTTTCCTCACCATTTCCTAAATGTCGTTCACCTGATCAATGTTCTCTTCATGGAATAAATAATGTACACAAATATTTATATACATACTTTGGTGAAACATTATAGTAGGCTAATTTATTATTTAATTGTGTAACTGTATTATGGTTTACTTTGTAAAACAGCTGATTGTCTCCGAATAAAATAAAATAAATAAATAAAAAAAGGGATATTGACTTTTATCAGACCTACTTTATTATCTTCTTTAAAAATGACTATCGAAAAGAGTGGAAAAGCAATTCTTAGCAGGTGTCTCACACCCTAAATGAAAATGTTTTAAAATCCGATTTTCTGGAACGAGAGAGCATTTTGATAGTTTTGACAGATTAAATAACAGAAAAAATTGACCGTTGTTCATGGCTATCTATTCAGAGGGGCAAGTCTGGTCAACAGACGGAATCACAACCATGCATAGGGGCAAGTCTGAATAACCGGCGGAATGAAACCATCCATGTTTAACCATATCATGGATACATATAATTGTGTTATGGAGTTCTATAATATCTTAAGATGTTAAAGAACTCCATATCCATGATATGGGTAGACATGTATGGTTTTGATTCCGCCTGTTGACCAGACTTGCCCCCCTACGCTGCAGGGCTACTTATGAAGTTGATTAAAAAAATTATAGTAAGTAACTTTGAAGTTAAAATAAATATATTAATAATATTAATTTATATAAAAATTAGACAATTTCTTACTTAACTTTGATCTTTACATATTTTTATTAGGTATTAAATGTAGAGTAAAATAACGATTAGATTATGATCAATTACTTTTTATACATTTTTAAGAATAAAACAAGATAAGAACGTTTTAAGAACGTGTCATGAGTAGTCCCCCTGAATTTATATAGTTTACCTACATATCATGTTATTGTGAAATTAATATGAAGTCGTTGAACTTTTTTTTTCGTTTGGGTTGTACCAACAGATTATTAAAAAAAATATTTGATTTTATTATTATTATTATTTAGTACTTCTCGGGCAACTAACAGGTAGGTACAAATCAAATATTAATTTAACACGCACCCAATAACAAGTTGCCACATTCTGGAGACTTACAATATTAATCGTCTCACAGATCCAGACTGAAAACACAATTAAAAACTGTGTCTCCACCGGGAATCGAACCCGGGATCTTTGGATCAGCAGTCAGATACCCAACCAGCCACGAAGGCCGACAATTTGATTTCCTTTTAAATATTGGTAGGTACATACATACATACCATCACGCCATGTCCCTCACGGGGTAGGCAGAGAGAACCGAACGCCACATTTTTCTATCTTGACACACATTCATCGGCTCATCAACATTCATACATCGTCTTATACATGTTCGTCTGTTGTTCATGCTTCTTACATTTCCATCTTTCAAAATATCGTTTGCATGGTCGTGCCATCCTTTTCTTGGGCGCCCGCGACCTCTTATTCCGTTCCTGTCAGCTTTGTATATTTTCTTCGTCAGGCGTTCTTCGTTCATTCTCCCCAAGTGGCCAAACCATCTCAATGTGTTAACTTTCATTCTGTTAATTACATCTTTCTTTATCTTACATTCTTTCCTTGTATCTTCATTCCGAACTCTATCATACATCGTTCTGTTACAAATTCTTCTAAGCGATCTCATTTCAACTGCATTTATTCTGCTTTCGTGCGACTTCTGCCATGTCCAGGTCTCACTTGCATACGTCTGGGTTGGCACTACGATTGCGTTATGAATGGCAACTTTAGCGTCTCTTGATATGTTGCGATCATTCATAACTGGTCTAAGCGCTCCATTCACTCTGTTTCCTGCCATAACTCTTCTTTCAATATCCTTATCAGGCCGTCCATTCCGTTGGAACATACTACCCAGATAGACATACTCGTCGACTTGTTCAAGCCATTCATTCTCTACTTTTATTCGACACACTGTTCTGCTTTCACTCTTTTCAAAGACCATTACCTTTGATTTAATTAAATATTGGTAGGTAACTATATTGAAATAAATATAAGAAAAAGCTAATAGAAACCGAAAAATTATTTCAATAGGTATGTAAGGAAAACCTTCTGACTGTAAACTTTTAAAACAAATTTATAATTTATTATTGGTATTATTATGTAAATATTGCAATAAATAATTACCTTCAATCAAATTGTAATTTATTATTGGTATTATTATGTAAATATTGCAATAAATAATTACCTTCAATCAAATTGTAATTTATTATTGGTATTATTATGTAAATATTGCAATAAATAATTACCTTCAATCAAATTGTAATTTATTATTGGTATTATTATGTAAATATTGCAATAAATAATTACCTTCAATCAAATTGTAATTTATTATTGGTATTATTATGTAAATATTGCAATAAATAATTACCTTCAATCAAATTGTAATTTATTATTGGTATTATTATGTAAATATTGCAATAAATAATTACCTTCAATCAAATTGTAATTTATTATTGGTATTATTATGTAAATATTGCAATAAATAATTACCTTCAATCAAATTGTAATTTATTATTGGTATTATTATGTAAATATTGCAATAAATAATTACCTTCAATCAAATTGTAATTTATTATTGGTATTATTATGTAAATATTGCAATAAATAATTACCTTCAATCAAATTGTAATTTATTATTGGTATTATTATGTAAATATTGCAATAAATAATTACCTTCAATCAAATTGTAATTTATTATTGGTATTATTATGTAAATATTGCAATAAATAATTACCTTCAATCAAATTGTAATTTATTATTGGTATTATTATGTAAATATTGCAATAAATAATTACCTTCAATCAAATTGTAATTTATTATTGGTATTATTATGTAAATATTGCAATAAATAATTACCTTCAATCAAATTGTAATTTATTATTGGTATTATTATGTAAATATTGCAATAAATAATTACCTTCAATCAAATTGTAATTTATTTGGCCATGCTTATGATTGAAATTGTATTTTTATTCAGATTTATGTACGTATTCTCTATTAGAATATTATTTTCTTTTTTTTTTATTAGGATGGGGGCAAAGCCGCTTGTAATTAAAATAAAAAAGGTGCTATTTCAGAATTGTATAAAATAAAAAGAATATATATCCGTTCGAATTAATGATATACTAAAAGAAAATTTACATCTCGTATCGGCTGGCGTTCTAAAATACCATAAAATATGAACACTATTTGAATTTAAATAAGGAATATATATTATTATCATAGAACAATTGGTTAAAAAGACACGGCAGGAAGCCAAAGCCAAAGCAAGATGTTGTTATTATTGTAAAATAAATTATAAGATATACAACGGATATTGTCGTGATTCCAAACAAGTCGTGAAGATAGCGGTCTTTGCTTTTAAATGCATATCTATATACCTGGTCTTGTGTGTACTTACCTGGATAATAATAATAGGTTCTTACCTTAAATGTCTCCATAGAAAAATTAGGTATTTTCGTTAGAGCGAGATATTTAGACAAATGTCGACAAGTGTAAAAAAAACAACATGAGTAATGTTTGGCTACCTATATTTTGACCAAACTTTTGTTTTTGTAACTCAAATATATCTATTAAACCTGTACGGTTTGGCTGTGTACACAAAGCATTTGGTAAGAGTAAGCAAATGTCTAGTAGTCACTGTAGTTTAGTTGGATTTTAACCATTTTTTATTATCAAGATCTCAATAATGTATCAGGCAATTATTTTGGTAACAACCACTGGTTAGATACTTAGATGTTATAATTTCCGATTGGCACAGAGTGAAATATTAATTTTTATTTTTAAGATATACTAGTAGACCCGAGCAGACGTTGTTTTGCCACAGATCGCATTTTATATAGACCTCATTAAATGTTCTGTCATAGACCGCCTTCTATGTAGATCGCATTTTATATAAACCTCTTTTTATGTATCTTGCTTTTTTTTCGTCTTCTAGATACGTAATACAATGTCAATTGATTCGCTAATACCGCCACCTATTGAAAAATTACACAACTTAAAAATGAATTACGACCGACGAAGAAATGAAGTCAAAATTAATGATCCGATTTCGTTCACCTATAGCACAAGCATTTATGCTTAATTTAGGGAATGTAGGAAGATGTATATGTACTTATTTAACAAAGACATATTCATTTTTATTATTTAAAAAATATATAGTTTTGGATGAGAAATACAAAAAAAAAATTCGTTAAAAAATAAAAATATTGTTATCTCGATAACATGGCCAAAAGAATCCTATCTATCAATCCGAAATTTCATTGAAATCAGTTTGACGGTTCGGAGATTAGCGTGTACGAACATCTCGACACCAGATTTTTATATATTAAAATAAATAAAGAAATATAAAAATTGATTTAATTATTATACCTACTACGTTTTTTAATCCCAAATATTTATTTGTGGGTATATATTATGACAAAGTTATTCCCGTTAAATGGTTTGATCATACCGAATAAATAAACGATGGATGCCTGAGTTATGTAATGTGGTAGACATATACTCAATAGATGCAATCAAGAATTATGGCAGATCTCTTAATGATATATGTATAATCAAATCTTTCCAACTAGTTATTATATCCAATGCACGCATTTTAAATGGATGATTTCAATTAAGTTAGTTATGCCCTTAAGCTATTTATGAATAAACTAATATGTCAAAAGGATATTTGAGAGGATATTTGATAAACTTACATTGGATGAATTAGATGAATTTATATTACCGAAGTAACTAAAGAGATGAATAAATTGTATAGTGTTTAGAGCCATAAAAAGGATTATTTAATTATAATACTTATCACAGTATAATTTTATACCGCTGGTTAGTATTGATTGATTATACTGGATATAATTAAGTGTTGATTACAAAAGATTGTGTAAATGAAGAGATTGAATTATGTAATTACAGGTATCTACTATAGCAGACACTAGGACCTGGTTAATCGATTTTGTGTGAGCCCATATTATGTTTGTTGAGGTAATGAGTAGGTTCCTTTATTGTGGAACGGGTAAAATCACCTGGTTCATAATTGCATATAATTGTCAATAAAAATTGTAAACTGCTAGCCCTAGAACAGGATTTCCTAGTTGGGCAGCAGTAATCTACTTATTGTTGTCATTATAAATGATACAAGGTAAATAAAATAAATAATAAATTTAACTAATGTAGTCTTAAAGATTTTTAAAAAATAACATCGCTGTTTCTAGCTCATTTTCACAATGAACAACAAAAGTCACTAACAGTATAGGTTTTTTTTGATCTATTTAAGTTTAATGCATGAGATTTTTATTTTAATACTTCATTCATTTATATATTGCAACAAGTGGGCCCTTGCAGTCGTTGTTCTGCCACAGACCACCTTCGTTGTAGACCACCTTCTATGTAGACCACATTTTATATTTTACAATTCTTTAAATTTCTATTCATATTTTTCCACTATGGCGCCGATACTCTAGAGCAGCGGTCGGGGAACTTTTTTAACCATTACCCCAAAATATTTTGCGTAAGTCGATATTACCCCTTCCCCCATTTTGAATAGAAGACAATCAATGTATATTTAAAATTTAAATATACGTTTATGAATTAGCAAACTAGTAAAATTTCCTTATTACCCCAAATAAACATTTTTACCCCATTTGGGGTAATTTACCCCGGTTCCCCGACCGCTGCTCTAGAGGGCTCCATTGAGCCTAGATGCGTAATACAGATGTCAATAGTCTTTCATACTGCCATCTATTGAAATATGACACAAATTAAAAATTTACGACCCTATACAAAAAAGCAATATTGGGGGGCAAAGAGAAGTTAAAATTTGTAGTATTTTGTATTTTTGGATGTGCAACCTTTCTTTTCGTTGAATTTTTTTTATTTTTTTATATTTTGATAACAGCGCCACGAATCAGGTCTAAAATGATTTCATCATAGAATTATAAGGTACAGAAGCCGCGTGTAGTACAAATTTCGAATTCAAATGTATGCCAAGTTTTTTTTACATGTGTGTGTGTGAGGCGGTAGATCGGTTGATTTACGTATTATGTAGGTGTGCGTATCGGTAGGTGTACGTATACAGCCGGGCGAGTGAAATTCGTCTGTTTCAGCGTAGTTTTAGTTGGCATACATTTATTGCGCTGACTAGGTATCTGTATCATATATAATCTAAGGATTTCATCTTTCAATCCGAAACCAGCCATACAAATTTAGAAAAAATCATTGAAATCGGTTTGGCGGTTTCAGAGATAAGCGTGTACAAACATCATGACACGTGATATTAATTTATAGATTAAAATGCATTTATTTTTAGCTAAAACTAGGTACTTTTCTTTTTAGAACAAATTTTGTATTCTAAATGTTAATATGTATACCTACATATTAACATTTAAAATATAAATTATTTATTTTTTATCTGTAGGTACCTACAAAAATATAAAAAAAATGTTGAATTAGATAATAGGTAATATTGAAATAATGAATGATAGTTTGATCTGCTGAACATAAAATACTTGACATTTAGATAGCTCACTGATTTATTTAGTACAAACATCGACCCTATCTAATACACGTCCAACTGAAATTTTATATTTTAATAAATTTACCCTCCTTCGTATTCACAATTTCTCAATTATTGTCATTAAATATTTTGTAAAACTACATTTTTCTTGACAAACTTTTAACATCGCAATAGAGACGAAGTTCAGATATTATAGAAGAACCAGGAACTCGAGGCACCTACAGGGCTTATGACATGTCATCGGCTGGTTTACGTGACCACTTTATGCGCTTGCGCAACGTTCACTTATTATGCCTATTGATTTCCCTTATCAATGTAAGTTTTAAAAAATCTATATATTTGAATAATGTGTAAAATAAAATATTCGATCTAGATTTTTCATCAAATCTATGTCATCACTCAACACGTAACATGGCATCTCTTTTCTATTAAATAAAATATTGAAATAAAACCATTACGCCACACCATGTGCAATTGAACAACCTTTCTATTCAGTATCATAGCAACCAAACCAATATTGCAAGTGATTTATGAGTTAACAGTTGTCGTTGGATACTTTCTACGACACAATTACTCTCCTTTCTGCATTGGCTGGTGGCTGGAGCAGGTGATGATGGAAGTATGTACATACATGCATTTCCATGTACGTCCTACATACTTCACCATAGAATATTGCAATGCTATGTCATACCCATACCATGCCGGTACAAACGGGTATTGAAAGGTTATTAACTATTTAGTATATAAGGTCTTTGTTATTAACACACCAGGTTAACTATGTTTTAAAGATATATTGTTGACTCCAAAATATTGATAATTTATTATGTACTGAACACTTATAACAAATAAATTTTTCGATATCCTGGCACAGGAGATCTTTTCTGATAGTATTTGTTCAATCAATAATATTTTCATTATTTTTTTTAATTTAAAATTTCTTAGTTCTACCTACCGAAAATAGCATCGCTCTTGGAGGACAAGTATAAGTAGATCAACGTAAAATGTTTTGGAAAAGTTCGCAATATCCTTTGAAACCTAACTTTGAAACATTTCAAATTGCGCATAAAAACCAGGAAATAAAATCTTGAAAAAGTGATAGGTATTTCACAAGTTCAAACGAGAGGGTTGTGGCCAAGTATTCAAATTTTGTATAGAAAATATTCAGAATTTTCATGAAATCGGTTTATTAAATTATTTTTTATTTAAATATTTTACTATGAAAATTTGATAATTCTTCAATGCCATTTTATGGTCGTGATGTACCTTTTTACCAATTTGAAAATAAAAATTTCAAATTTTAATTTTCCTGAGCTTGTGGTCACTTTGAATTATTTGATAGTTAAAAATAGAGAAGCACTATTCAAATATCCTTCAAAATGTAATGGGGTCTAAGCGAGTATAAGATATACATATCTGCAAGCTATACTTTAGTCTATAATCGATAAAGTAAAATAAACACGCGCGTACATAGCACACATCACATAATATATCACAACACACAGATATGTACATAAATACTTTTAAAACCACTTTAGTGCCTTTAGAAGTTTTTCAAAGAATCATTATTAAAATTATATTAAAAAAGAGATTTGATTATCCAACTATTAATTTATTTCAAGAATTTAAAGTTTCAACTGTTGAAAATATCTACAAAAAAATCTCATTGTTCCAAATTCATAAAGATATTCTTACAAATTCAAACCAATTGTCATTTTCTTTAAGCAGCAGAATAAATTCACAAGGATGTATTACCATTCCTCTTTTACGTACAACTGCCTCACAACATTTCTATAAGTATAAAGGTACTAAGTGGTTTAATGAACTCCCTTTGAGTCTTAGACTCGAAAAAAATTATAGTATATTTAAAAATAAAATTAAAAAATTGTACTGATTTATTTATTTATTTTTTGTTATTTCATTCTTTTTTTGTGTAGCCTCATATTTTTTAGTAGATGTACAATGTTTTGGTAAATGTAATAATATTAAATAGATACTCCCCTCTTTTAACACGAGATTTTATCTCAATTAAAGAGGGTTATTATGAATTATATGAGGAAAATTGTATACCTTTTTAAATTGTGATTTATATGTGAACATTGTATTGTTTTTGTTAAATAAATAAAAAAAAAAAAAAAAAAAAAAAAAAAAAAAAATGATAAACAATAAAATAGACTCCATCGACTTACTTAATTTGATATCATTTAACTGCCCGTTACGTCACACCAGGAATCCACTACCATTTAAGTTACCAATATGTAAAACAAATTATTTACAGAATACATTTATCCACAGAACTTGTAACAATTTCAATGTGTTCTTTAAGAATATAGACCTCAGTAATACGTCAATTTTTAGTTTCAAATCATCAGTAATTAAGTCCCTGAATGCCTCTGTGGCTTTTGGTGAGTAGTATTTTTGCAAGCTCTCCTTTTTCTCTTTCCGTCCAATTCCAAATATCCTTTCCATTATTTCCCCTATATTATAACAAATATTACAATTAACACAAAATTGATTATTTCTGTATACTTAATTGGTCCACTAACGGAGTGTTATATTATTAATGTATTATTTTTTTTAAAGACTGTATATTTACAATATAAAATAAAATACATTGTGATGAAACTTTCAGAATACAATCTTAACATGATACTAGGTGATAATCTGCAATAAAAAAATAGTAGCCTTAAAAATTGCGAAATCATAACTCTCCACTATTATATCCCTTTAGATTAGTGAGGAGTAAAAATAATAAAAACCTATTAGTGTTTAGTTTTTCTTCTTATTAAATGTGCTATTTATTTAATTAATCAATCAACGCCCAATGAAGGGCCTAAAAACAAAATACCTATCAAATTAAATGTAATATATGGCTTTGGGAGAGGTTCTCTTGTATTATGCTGAGTTAAATTATATAGCGCTATTGTATGATTTCAAGATCATTCCAACAACGCTCTGAAATAATAGTCTTGAGAAATTTGCTGAAGCTTTATAGAAAGACTTTATAGATTAAAAATCGCAGTAAAGCTGTTATTATGAATTGATTAAATTAGTTAATATTCTGAGGAGCACTTTTGTTCTATGTCATTTAGCTCATTTTATCAGTTCCTTTTCTGACCCTGTTAATTTCAAACCAGAATTCTTTCAATTCTCTTACATACATAGTTCTTGAACGTAACAAGGTGCTGGTTATACAAAGCATTGAAAACCATAAATAAACCTTTATCATAATGTAGTCCAGTCGCTTGGATCACTATCGTGAAATATACAAATGTCCATCATTATTCTTTGATGTATCAAAAATCGTGAACAATATTTTTCGACCAATCAAAATTTTACAGTTAACATTTTGTCAAGGCCATATTACGTTACCGTTGCTGTGGATATTGTTACAATAATTGCATTAAATTTCACATTTTAATGATATTCAATCAATTATATACCTATCAAGTTACAGTAGCCAAAACACAGTTGTAATCTGTATAACTGATTGTACTTGTAGTAATACTTCTGTTGTAAAAACTGGTTTGTGATACAAAAAAAATCACGGTGTGATGTGATCTGGAGTCTTCTAATTGGAAGTATTATAGTGAATAAGTAAATATTTAAAGATTTATTTTTATATGTTTTTCATTCGCACCATTTAGGTATACTTGATAGAAAATAGATTACAAACCTACGTGCATTTTTCTTGTTTTTTTTTCATATATATCTTCAATGATAATGAGACATAACTAACCGGTCAAATCAATAACGTTTTCAAAGTTCTTCTATCCAGAACATCATTATTTTCTGTGTGAGAAATTAATTAATAAATAATTAATATTTCACATTAATTAATTTAACACTTTGAATCATTGCGAAAAGTTGTCATCAACTTTAATTATGACAATCGTATACTTCTCATATGCTGGGAACCAAACCCTGGACGCAGCGTGTAATCAAAGTACTAACCACGTTTAAGAGGGCGACTGCTGCCAACGTACCTGTTTTTTCAATTTGAAATTACATTATTACTACAAAACGAATCATTTCGAAAAAAAAAATAACCTAGTTAGTTTGGATATTAATGAATAAAAATATACCTTTTTAATTATGCTATGTATATATTCTTGTTGGAAAATAATAAGTATACCCTGATTTTTGACATTTATCTAAAATTTCTAAAAAAATATAAGGTATAGTGCAATATATATTTTTATAAATGAAAGAAGAACAAAATATCTGGAGAAATATGATGTGACGTTGCAGGTTAAGTAAATAAACCATAAAATTTTTATTTCGCAATGGCGCTGAGTGGAAAATAAATGTTTTTTAGGTTTATTTACTAAACCTGAAGCATTTTTTTAGATATTTTGTCTTCTATAATTTAAAAAAATATTTATTGAACTACGCCTTATCATCATCATTGGCGCTACAGCCCTGTGTGGGCCCTGGCCTCCTCCAGAATTCTTCTCCAGCCGTCCCTGTCCTCCACCGCTCTCCTCCAGTTTGTCATTCCGATCGCTCTCATGTCGTCTTCTGTATCGTCCAGCCATCTTAGCTTGGGCCTGCCTCTACTTCTTCTGCCCTCTGGATTGGTATTAAGAACCTTTTTGGGGACACGATCATCATTCATCCGGCTGACATGTCCCAACCACTGTAGTCTACGTACTTTTATGACTTGTACAATGTTGGGTTCGTCATATAATGCCTGCAGTTCGTGATTATATCGTATCCTCCAAAGTCCATTTTCATTTACTGGTCCAAAAATCTTTCTCAGGATTTTCCTTTCAAATATCAAGAGGCTGTTTTCGTCTCTTTTTCTTAAGACCCAGCATTCAGCTCCATACACTACGACAGGTCTGAGAAGAGTTTTATAAATTAGGATTTTTGTTTTCTTTGTTAGTATTTTGGACCTAAAATGCTTTATTAGACCATAATAGCACCTATTGCCAGCGGCCAGTCGTGCCTTAATTTCGGTGCTGCAGTTATTTTCATGAGTCACGATAGCGCCTAGATAGCAAAAAGAGTCAAACGATTCTACTGTATGTGTTTCCACATCAATAGGACGCAGGTTTTCATTATGTGGTGTTTTTTTTGCTATCATATATTTGGTTTTTGCTGTGTTAATTTTAAGGCCCATATTATATGCGGAGTTTTCAAGCCTGCGGAAGTCATCCTTCATCCTCGGAAGAGTTCTTGATATTAGGTCTAAATCGTCTGCATATCCCAATATTTGACTAGACTTACTGAATATAGTCCCAGATATCTCTATCTCCGCCTCTCTAATAACTTTTTCCAGGGCAATATTAAATAAGAGACAAGCCAGGGCATCACCTTGTCTTAGTCCATTGTAAGTCTTGAAGGGATCTGATATGCTGTTCTGAATTTTTACCCGACATTGTGTATTAGACATGGTTATCACTGTGAGCCGAATTAGGTTTTGTGGAATATTTAGTTCCCTCATGGCCTCATATAATTTGTGTCTGGAAATACTATCGTAAGCAGATTTGAAGTCTACAAACATATGGTGAGTTTCTATATTAAATTCCAAGGTTTTCTCCAGGACCATTCTTAAGGTAAAAATTTGATCAACTGTTGATCTGCCAGGCCTAAATCCGCACTGATACTGTCCCACCATGTCCTCAACAAATGGAAGCAGTCTCATAATGAGTACATTTGCAAAAACCTTAAATGCAGTGTCAAGTAATGTTATGCCTCTGTAGTTGGTGCAATCCATAGCATCTCCTTTCTTATGCAAAGGACATATGACTCCTGTATTCCAATCTTTTGGCATTGTTTCTGACTCCCAAACTTGGTTAATAAGTTGATGCATCATCTGACTTACGCCTCTGCCACCATACTTGATCAGTTCTCCTGGAATACCATCTTGACCTGGAGATTTATTGTTTTTAAGGCACCTTATGCTGTGACACACTTCATCTATTGTAGGGGGGTTTGTTAGATCATTACTGATGTTTATCGTGTCACCAGTATTAAGATCAATATGGTTCCGGATGTCGTCATTGCTTGTGTTTAGCAATTCGTCAAAATGTTGCGCCCAGCGCTTTAGTACATCCGCCTAACTACGCCTTATACTTTATTAAAAATATAAGATAAATGTTGAAAATCGGGGTATGCCTTTATTTTTCTACAAGAATTTATACAGAACATTATAAAAAGTTAAGGTATATTTTTTTTATTAATACCCAAACTATCTAAATTATTTTTTTCAAAAACGATTTCATTAGAAATAATGATGGTATATCAAATTGAAAAATAGGTACGTTGGCAACAGTCCCCCCCTTAATATGAAGTGTAAAGTTTTATGTTAGGGGATATTGCAGCTATAAATTAATAAATAAAATGATATACGCTGAATAGATAATAATTATTAGGTATAGGTACAGTCAATTGCGATACCTATTCATAAATGATTTACGCATGTAGAGATAGAGAGAGAGGGAAAGATTCGACTTGTTTTAAAGCGTGTATCTTCAGATCACCTCCTCCATGGTAATGACTTTCGACTTTCTCAATGTCAGTGCGACAGAGAGTATAGTCCATAGAACTTGCCGCTTCACAGACAAGCGGTGAAAGGTTGTGTATAATCTGTTATGTCTTGATGCCAAATATTTCGAGTCTATTTTAGCACAATGTCGATACATCACTAATTTTGTCATTTTTAAACAATTGTTGTTGAAGTATGCAGAGGTATAGTTATCGCAAAACAACTTGAACCAGTCAAGAGAGTGCCGAAATTGCAAATTTGTATCTTTTTGCTTAATTGGTATATGTGCAAACCGCCCCCCTGCACGGCAAAAAGGTTCAAGGAGGTTGGTGGAATCTATATTATACACCATCCAGAGGAGATAATTCACCATATTATACATAAGACTTCTCACCCCACACATAATATGTTACCAAATTGATTTTTTCTATATTTTTTAAAAAAATGAATATATCTTTGTAACAAGTACATATGTATACCTACATCCTAATACATTCGTGAGCGAAATCGGTCGGAGCAGGATTCAAACTCACGACCACTGGATGGCAATGACAAACCCAGTAGGTACATTTACCACGTCAGCTGACACTCATCTGAATTATTTAGTGCATATATTTACACTTTACATGTAGGTAATATTTTTATCTTTGTATTTTTTTTTGGTCATCTTATATAATCTATTTAGTATAAAAAAATATAGTAGGTACCTATATACGTAATTGTGTAACGATGAAAGTTTCAGACTTTTACCTAGTGGGATTGTATTAGTCAGTTTTTAATGTAATATTTTTTGTGTACCTTATAAATGAAAAAAAAAATTAAATATGTCATATAATTTCTAATTCGTTGATATTATAATACAAGTAAAGACCAGACTGGCAGACAATAGGTACACGTTAAAGCATTCCTACGTGTTTCTTTAGAGTTTAAATAGATATGTACCTACCTTGTTATTTTCATCTCGATTGTATAGATCCGGCATTCAGTTATGGCAATACAATGACAGTTGAACTGTCTCCTTGTCCATTCTTTACATGCAATTGAAACAGCGTGGGTGGACGTAGCTGATGCGGCGGGCGGTGTGCCTTTTCTCGCTTATTTGGATAGAATCTGAACTCCAAGCCTCGGGACACTATAACTGGAAAGCTAGGCTTGATACTCGGCCACCATATACCTGCCTACCAAGCTATAGGTACACCATTAGATAGATATTGAACTTCCTTATTTGTGCACAAGACCAGGAAATGTAGTCTACAAACTCAACCTATCGCGAATGTCGTGCCTTGGGTTAGACCAGATATGAACAACCATTTACATACACTCAATACTTAGATGCTATGGTTTTTAACTTAAATGCTATGGTTTTATTCTTTAATACTTTAATAATCATACACAATTCCTTGCACCCTGCGTCAGTGGCGAGCTAATTTCCATATGATAATTTCTTCCAACTAACCGGTGTTTCCAGACCAGAGAAGCAATATTTTCGTGTGAAATACATTTAAATAAGCTTCTCCTTGATGGTGTTCTAAAATAGACCGATACGTGAAATACCTACATAATTTAGTTCAACTATCAGTAAAATAAACTGAATTATGTTACTATTTAGCCAAATTATGTTCCTTTAATCTCATATTTAAAACCAAATATGAATTTCAAATGAATAAAGTCTTACTTTTAAACAAATCACATTATTTTTTATCGATTTGTGCAGATTTATCATAAAGAACTATAACAACATTTACAAAAAAAATCTCCAGCTTTCGTCCAGTTTTTAATGCAAAACAACACCAAATACATTTATACCAACATTAACATGAAATGCAATCTTAAGTGAAACGTACTTTTCTCGTCAGTCATTTATGATATATTTTGAAACAAAGTCTTTTGCAATTAAATTAATTTTTTCGACCAAACGCACTTAATGTGAATTTTTTATAATTAAAATATATATATATAGGTATTATAATAATAAAAATAATGATTCCAACACTAATTATAATATAAGACGTAGTTTCGTGTTATGCACATTATCAATTAATCATACCTGTAAAAGTTCAAGCCTTTGTGGATTTTATTATGTCAATATTGGATAAAGTGATATTGTTAAATTCAAAAAAGTAAAAAAATCAAATTAATGACTCTGAATCTGCCTGGCGAAAAGCCCTCCAATGGAGGTACATCGAATTCCTATTTTTTTTTACAAATGCTTATATTATAAAAACTTTATGTAGCCTTATTAGACTAAAATACATTTTTAACAGAAATATTTTTATTTTTTGCGATAAAACTTGACATAAGGCTTTCGAGGTCCAGAACCAATGATTTAATACTACCTCAAACTGTACCCTAAGAATATTTAAGGAGTACTAACTCTAATGCTTACAACCTAAAATATTACTTATTTGTATTGTAGATTGTGCATCATTCATGTGCATTTGAGAGCAAACACTTTTCTATAATCATAATAATATATAGGTATAATAATGACATACAAAACGTAACGGTTTATGAAGTTTTTATTGAATTAAGTAAACCGATTTTCCGTGAATTACCGTACCCGCTCCAATGAAATCATTTTATAGACATAAAATTATATAACTATATTTGATTCAAATATTTATATGAATTATGGCTTTAGAAACAGTAGCTGTAAACAAATTTAATTGACACGATCAAATTTATTTAACTAATTATTACAGCAATAATTTGACAGACCTGGAAATGTTTATTTATAGCAAATTAGTATCTATACACAGACATGGAATTATCGTATTTATTTGATGAATGTTTTTTATAACAATTTTAAACAACGTAATTTATGTCACGACAGGACACATATTTTTCAATAGGATATGAATTTTTTGAACATTCAAACTTTAAAATCCTAAAAAAAGTATAAACAATACTTTACAAACAATTTCACAATGTGCTTATTTAAGGTAAACGTAATATTATGTTATTCCGTGTTCTTGTCTCAGTACTTTACCATGGAATCGTAAAAAAATAATGAAAAATTGAAATAAGCACATTTTGCGAAAAATATCCATAAAAAATCATTTATTTATCATTTTCTTAAAATATAAAACTGTTCAAATAATATAAATACAACTTACACAATTATTATTGAAAATATAATCTCAGTTGAAAAGTATATTTAACAAAATCAATAGTATAAAATATTGCTAAAAATAGTGGATAATAGGACGAATGACAATTTACTATACCAACAATATCTTTCATCTTGACATCAAATTCTTTAAAAATATATATTTTTGATTCGTTTCTGTAATGATATATTAAATTTATGCATATTGTACCATTCTTGGATACACTTCTTCGTTAGCCAATACAAAAATATAAAAAAATATTTTCTTCAGCATCAGTATTGGATAAATAAACAGCGAAAGTCACAGTGCTTGCCGATTTAATAGGATTCACATGAATATGTAAATAGATACACTGCACAGTTATCAGAAAATTCTTGGACAGTTAACAAACTAACTTGACTGACCTTGTAAGGGCAAACAAAGCAGAAAACTGTATCTTGATTATTCATTTAGATGTTGTCTGGTCTTTCTATGTGACATTCCTACCATTTGACATGAAGATAAAGAGCAACAAGTTACCTCTGCAAATACTCAATATACGTAAACTAGCGGCAACGTATGATGGCAATTATGATGTTAGGACTCTCTTGAAGTTCCGTAATTTTGACAGCTAACCGTGGGGAACAAAAGAAGTTTGTGGAACTGCATAACTTCATACAGAAAAATATAATTATATGTAATCCCCACATTATCTAATTATTTTTCACACTCACTAGAGTTGTACTATTGACTGCATAATATACACATTGATCGACGTTTTTGGCACAAATAGTCCTGTATAGGGACTGGCTGCCTTACAAAAAAAAAACTTAATCATCGCTGCTGCACTAAATTATCGACCGTAGTAATCTCTCAGACATGCAAAAGTTTGGCACAATATGTTGCCATTCATATTTTTCCATTTTCTATTAAGTACAAGTATAGATAATTTATAACTAACCGTATCCCATGTTCCTACAGTACCTATGATTATATAGCAAATGGGTCATGAATACCCAACCATTGTGAAGAGAGCCGCTATCAAGTTACATTAATACATATCTGTAACGGTATCCCCACGCTCTATTTATTTATCTTACCACAATATTATTACTATGGTTTATTGCAGTAAAACAATGACACTGCCCACTTTAAAAGTACGGAACCCTTTGTTATTTTATTTACATAAAGCACCGTTTTAATGTTATATATTTTATTTATCTACCCGCCATGAGAAATGCATTAGTTTTATATACCTTTATTATCTGTAATCGGTTTTGAAATGGCTAGCTATATATTTACTTTGGATATGTATTAATAGTTAGACAAGATAGACCCCCTTTCCGTACGATGTTTTAATCACGAGCAGGAAATCAACTTTTTAAATATCTCCTCCCTATAACGGACCACCCCTTGGAAACAGCCGCACGAGATGTGGGACTGCAAATAAATGTGGATAAAACAAAAATGATGACACAAAGCAGAAACCCATCGCACAGATCAAGAGGCACTATCCAATACAAAGATAATTACACCTTTGAAATGGTGGATCAGTTTACCTACCTGGAATCCAATCTAACAGAGAGTAACGAGGATCCAGCAGAAATCAGGAAACGAATAACGGCAGCTAATAAAACATATTTTTCCTTACTGGCAGTGTTTAAGTCACGTAGCGTCCAAAGGAAAACCAAAATCACCATCTACAAAACAGTAATACGTACTGTACTAGCATATGGTTGTGAGGCGCTGACACTGACAGTAAGGATGGCCGAGATGCTGGATATTTTCGAAAGAAAGATCCTCCGTCGAATCTTTGGACTGGTAAAATAGGGAGACCAATGGCGCATTTGCACAAACGATGAGCTGTACGAAATATACCAGGCCCCAAGCATCTCAACGCATTTAAAACTGCTTAGGTTGAGATGGGCTGGACACGTACAAAGAATTCCAGAATCACGCGTTCCCAAAAGAATACTGAACAGACACCCAGGTGGAAGAAGACGGGTGGGAAGACCGAGGCTGAGGTGGGAGGATGAGGTCAGGAGGGATGCAGAGCAGCTCCTTCAGGTGACAGGCTGGAGGATGGTAGCCGAGGACAGAATGAGTTGGTGGCAAAAGTTACGGGAGGCCAAGGCTCGATATGGGCTGTAGTGCCATCGGAGTGAGTGAGTGAGTGATAACAGACCATCCTGTATATAATTTCGTTGTTTTCATAGATTTCTTAACACCATTAATTGCAAATTATATAAAATAACTACCTATTTTTCATGGTAGTTGTTTATGGAACCTACGTAGGTAATACGTTTTTTTGTGTATAGCGAACATAAAATGTGTAAACATTAATAGAGAATTCAATTACATCTTCATATTTGTTAATCAAATCAACAAGTGACCTTGCAGTGAAAGTGATTCGTCTTGATGTTGGCGTTTTTGTAGACACAATCACCTCATCTCATCTTGCGATGGTGTTATTATTTCGTCGAAAGAAAGTAAAAGTTTTTAAATTTAATACACCAAGCATGTTTTAAAAATATCTCAAGTATAACGGATTTAACGGGTGCACGCATTAATTTTTATAGTTAAAAAGATAATGCGCTATGCGCGCATCATTTCACAATGTGTGTTAATTATTACATTTATATTTTTTGATTTCTTATTTCAATACAATAATTATGTCTTTAATTCATATTTAATTAACACTCTTTTTTTTCGAGACTAACGATAATTTTAAATTTATTATTTTATGTGTTCAATAACAGTTGAATATGGATTGATTAGCCTAAACTACAACTCATTTTTCTCCCTTTCCTCCAACACTTCTATAGAGTTCGAAGCGGTCGTATCGAAACCGGTCGTTGCAAACAACTCATTCGTGTTCAAAACAAAATGATTTGAAATTTATAATTCTAAACTTTTTGAATCACCAGAGTGAAAATCCATTTTAAAATTAACAATGAAAGCTAAACACAGTTTCTTTCTATTATTTATTACAACCAAACGTTTTCAAATTTAGACCTTGACATACCCGAGACATCTCGGCGAAATCGTTCGGTTGTAACAAATCGAATCTGGGGAAAAATAATGTATTCTATTTTAATTTAATTAAATATCTACAAATGTGCCACCAAATGAACATCGAATTAATTAATTATTTAATTTACATTTTACAACTTGTATTGGTACAAATCTATATAGCAACTCACTGTTTATATTTGTGTAAGTTACACTGTTTGTGTAACTTACGTGTGTGATTGAATAAGAGCTCATGTAATTTTGTGTGCATCCATAATTGGACGTCCAGCACTCATAATAATATCCAATATTATTTTCTTTTTATGAAAATTGTAAGATGGATGTCTGTCGATGTACCCTTTAAATAAAAATTAAAATAAATAAATATTGAAATGCGTGAGTTTCGTAAATATAGAAATATTCCATTGATTTTGTGTTTAAAATTAGGCTGGGTTGTTTCAACAAATGTATTGGTAATAGTATAGTTTAAATAGGTACTTTGATTTCATAAAATTACACAAAATTGAGTCGTTTGATGGCATTTATTTTATGGAATTACAGTATTCCAACTGTCGATTTGTTCAGGAGAACTTTGTTCTCTTAACATATCGACAATGTATCAAGCCAGAATACGCGAGAATTGTATGGAGAGGTCTACTTTTTTCATGGATTTTCCAACTTTGAAGTCAAAAAACACCAACTTAGAGGCTTCGCAGCATATATGTTCCATACACGGATTTACTCAGAATTCGGAGTAGAACATTTCGTGTGTCTGTGTGTGTGTGTGTCTGTGTGTGTGTCTGTGTGTCCGTCCCCCCCTTATAACTTTTGATCCGCTCAATTTACAGAGCCTAAAATTTCAGAATATATAAACAGTTACAGGCCTACAAAACTTTTATACTCGGAATTTTGAATTTTTGTTTCAGTCAGGGGTTATCAACTTTTGAATTTTTATTTTATTTTTCCATATATCTCAGAAACCATAAACGCTAGAACGCTGAAAATTGGTACAAACATAGACAAATACAAAATCTCAAATTAGTTTTTTCAAAAAAATTCCAGGGTTTCTCAAACATTTTTTATTAAGAAAAATATTTTTTTTATGATAAATTTATGAGTTTAACTGCCTATATTTCCAAAACTTTTACAATTATCGAAAAAAGCCGAAACACCCCAACTAGATAATTTAATTTTCTATAAAAAATATTAACATTGTAGAAGAAGATCTCAATTTTTTTTTAACAATTTTTTTAAAAATTGAAATTAGTGACGACATCGCTTCATACATTTTGTATGGCAGTCGCCTATACACAATATGTAAGAAGACTTAATAGTTTGTTACTTCATCTCCAAACATACATACATACCATCATGCAATTTGCATATTCTGGGTAGGAAAAAGGATCTTCTTCCATACTATCCTATCTTGACATACATACCTACATATGTTGTATAGAAAACAAAATATCTGAAAATATTCAATAATTTGTATCTATGGGTTTATAGTTTGGTACATATTCTTCAACTATACATACTATCGCTATCGACAGTTGGATCTCATGTGTTACATGCAACTAGTTTAACTTTAATTTTACTTCAGTCTTCGTTCGAGAAACACAACTTTAGTATTTTTGTGTTATAATAATTAACACTTCAGGCAGTTTGTTCCAACTACCCAGTGTTTCAAGATACATACCTATATGTTGAGCCGTTTCGCCGAGAAGGGGCGGGATTTTCGCGTATACAAACGAAGGAAAAAAGACACAAATTTGCACTCTGCGCACCCGGAAGCCTGGTTCAAGATATTTGGTGAAAACTAAACATACTACTAAAAAACTGATTTTCTTTTTACAACCGATCTTAACGCACGGCTAGACAAGGACCACATAAGATATACATAGGTACAATGCCCAGGACAAGTTTTAACACAAAAATTATAGATGATTTACTTAGAGATAATAATTTAAAACTTGAACACCAATCTTCCGTCTCTGTTGAAAAAACAGCATCACATGTTTGGATTGATAATTTCAACAACATAAAAAAGAGAGATACTCGTCTCTTATTCACATCAGCAAATACAACTTTCGCTTATTCTAATGACTTCTCACTACATAGGTACATAATGTTTCACGAGGTTTTTGGCAAATACTTTAGACTTCTGGTTTCTGAGTGGAATAACAACAACACGTCTTAATGTGATTGCTCTTAAATATTCACATATTCAATTAAATGAAGATTCCTTACCTGCGACTGAATGTGTTTAGGAAAGCCTTTCACCTGACATAAATTATACATGTATTTATAACCCGTAGAACACGCCGTTGAATGCATCAAGAGATTAAGTCGTAATATAATAATATAGGTATAGTCGAGTTAGATTTATATCGAATTACTTTCAACAAATAAAAAAATGCAGTGATTCAAAGCTTCACCTTTTGTAACCGACTTCAAAATGGAGGAAGTTATAAATTTGTCGTAATATATTTTCACTCACCACTACTATGGAATAGCGGAGAGTCATGATTTCACCAATATTTTATTTTTTTTACACCAATATTTTTACTTTGACTTTCGCCGTGATGTTTTTGTGTGTTTGCCGTAATCCGTATGCCGTACACAAAAATGAATATTTGTATCTTTTGTACAGCCCAAACTAAATGGCCGATGGACTTCATATTGATTCCAAAGGATTAGTTTTCCATGGACAACGGTTCATTTTTTTCTCTATAATTTCATCTTTCGAAACGTAAAAAATGCTCTCACCGTCTGGAAAATTGAGATTTTCTTATTTTGTTGGAATTTTTTATATAATAGAAAAACACTCATCATCATGAGTGGCTCCACAGCCCAGGATGGGCCTTGGCCTCCTCAAGGAATCGTCTCCATTGCACCCCATCCATGGCCTTTTCTCTCCGATTCCGCACACCGGCTATCTGAAGGTCTTTCTCGACTCCATTCATCCATCGTAGTTTTGGCCTTCCCACACCTTTTCTTCCATCCGGACGTGATGTGAGGACTCTTTTTGGTGCCTGGTCATCTTCTATACGATGCACGCGTCCTAACCAGTGGAGCCTCACTATTTTATTGTTTGGACGATATTTGTTTCCTTGAATAGGCTCTGTAGTTCGTGGTTGTACCAGATTCTCCACGTACCTTGATCGCAGAGGGGACCGAATTTTTTTCTTCGAAAGTGTATTCAGGGATATATTTATATGAAAAATGTATAAACAGTAGTAAAATAGAATCTGTAGGAAAATTAAAAATGCATTTAGGGATTGTCAACCTTTCAAGAAGAAAAAATGTACAGTTACTAAGAAGTAGAGAGTACAGTGTTGGCCACAATCCACTCGTTTTATACATCTTCTTTTTCTTCTGGTGCCATGTCCCAGGTTTCCCAACACAACGACAATTATTTCTTTATTCAGCGTCACTTGTCATTTCGAAGAGTTGCTCGACTAACCTGATACCGGTCCCTGAATCTTGCCTTTGAGGATCAATTGCAGCACACCGTACTTCGGTTCTCGGATTACATGTCCCAAATAAGATATTTTTCATTACTTTATGATGGACACCAGTTGTCTTTCAGAGTCAGTTCGATGTTGGTGACTTTGTCTGCCCAAGGTATTTGCAAGATTAGACTGTGTAGCCGCATTTCAAATGCATCCTGACGGTTAATACTACTGTTTATAAAAGTGTCAATTTTTCTACACTGTATCCACTGTATGTACCTACCATATAATAGTGTGGCCTACCACCATAGCACAGTTGGTAAGCCGTTCGGCTTCTGTGGGAATGTCCTGGATTCGATCCCCAGCAGAAGATAAATTTATTTAATTTCAATTCTCTCATATGCATTGCTTATCTGGACTAGATACACTGGTTGGTTGTAAAAAAATGCCATATTAGGTATGTCAATAAACTCGCCGCTTGCACAGGGTGCAAGGAAGTGTTTTTTTTTTATTTTATTACCATTATACACATTCCTCAAAAGAATTAGCAGATTAATTAGCAGTAAATTGTAAATTATTTAATATGCAAAATGAAATACGATTTAATATGCAAAATAAAATGTAAATAATTTAATATGCAAAATAAACGAACGCACCGATCAAGATATCATTTGGGGAAAATTCACCTATCCAGATACTTAACATATCAAAGGATATGATGATTATTATTATTAAACATAGCACTAAACCATTCTCTGTCGGAGCTTTAGATGGCTATTGCAGAACATTTTTATGTAGGTATGTTCAGTGATAATTCTTTACCAATTTCAATTATTCTATTTTATGTATTTATTCATTTATCTTCTTGTACATAATATAAAAAAATAATGTAGGTACACTGGCGGGCTTATTGCCATTAGGCAATTACTTCCAACCAGATTTTTTTTGTTTATTAATAGTAGTCAAGATATGTTGACAGATTCCATGAGAGAATCAAGGGAACATGATTATTTACTAAGTCTGTCAATCAAATTCTATGGTCATTTTTATATCGAAAAGGAGTTAGATTATTCAGGAGTAGTTTTATATAAGTCAAATAACGAATCTCTTCAATTTTTATGATCACATACATAAATAGTACTCTGGCAAATCTCTAAAACGTATGTAGGGTATTTGTTGTACCCTTACTCTGTAAGGTAATCATGCTTTATAATGTAGTATCTTATTCTTAAACCAGAGGCTTGTGAAGAAAATTAAACTTTACTTGACCTTTCATAACACTTAAATGTAGACGTAATAATTGATAATCAAACCGGAACAAATTGAACCGATTCATCTCGATGGTCAAGTGTTATTATGAACCGATAATTGGAAGTGCATTAACTTCCACAGACATCGTCAAAGATGCGAATCGGTCTATTTTTTAATATGAATTTCACCGATGTTCGTAAACATGACATTACAATTGCTCAAGATTATACTTAGGTAATGCATTTATACTTTATCAATCAAAACACTGTTGCATAGTGGTTAGCTGTGTGGCTTCTGCTGGGAATCGACTTGGTACAATTTCCATGAAATCATTTCTCTGGAAACACTGGTTATTTGAAAGAAAAATCAAATTGGTAATAAACTCGCCACTTGCACGAGGTGCGAAAAAATATTAATAAATAAATGTAACTCGTTATCCCAACAATTGGAAATCACCTTAGGGCATTCATTTTCAATCTGTTTTATCCTTCTTTATCTTCTTCCTATTATTTTCTTATCTCTATATTCTTTATTCTATCAAACATTATTTTATGACATACTTACTCTTCTCGATGGTCTCATTTCTACGGCATATATTCTACATCCATAAATCTATTAAATGCAAATAAATAATTGTATTGATATTGCATAAAATATTAAGTTTACATTCCAATTTCTGTTATGTATGATGTCTAACATACTGTGAGAACATCTGTTATATATTTTAGAAACTTATTTGTAAAATAAGTGAGTGAAATATGTACTATTGGCAATAATAACCTCGGACCGCGAATCTTACTTTCTAAGTCTTATAAAATATAGTGGACAGACAGAATTAGAAGAGTAAAGTTATTTTTGTGTATTTCTTGCATAAATAGAAATGGGCATTCTAAATTATCACGGAGTTGTTTAAATAATATATTCAAGAATAACTGTAATGTTTCGCAATATGTTATCTGACCGGTGTAATCAGGAGGCAGACAAATATTTCATTTATATTTTGTGTGTCCAACCATATCTTCACTTGTTTTATAATAAATTTATTTTAATGAAAACTGCGCGTCTTCCGGTATTGCAAAACATCCCAAAATCTAATGCATCTGAAGTCATCGCAATGTATTTTCCAATCCAGAAACGCTAATGGTTTCGTTTGATCTCATATTGATCTCAAGGGAAGTCAAGATGGCAAAATACGCATGAAAGTAGAATAAATGTACAATTGAGATCATTACGGAGAGTATGTATGAGAAAATTGGGTGGTGGCTGAGCGAATAGCGCGCTGGGTTAATAATCCAGTGGTCGCTAGTTCGAATCCTGCCAAGAACTATTTCGTTCACCTATAGTAAGGTGCGAAGGATACATTGAATATCAGGAGTCGCCTTAGAAAAGGAAAGCAGCATATCAATGTGAATATTTTGAAAGAAGGAAACGATGATGACATGTTTACATGTGGAATGGTGTATGGGGATCGGTTTTCTAATTCGTTAGGAGTACGGCGTGATGGTATACATCAACTTTGGGCAAACTGCGGCCCGCTGCAATAGGTATGCATCAAAAATCAGAACGAAATATAAAAAAAAAATCTAACTTACCCAATTCGTTCAAAGGCATTGCAAAACGAGTGGGTTGTGGCCAACGCTAAACTCCTCACTAACAAGTCACTATAGAGTATTCAAAGTTTCTATAGAAAGTTTTCGGCAATTTTATGAAATGAGTGAGTTTAATTCTTTTATTATTTAAATATATTATTATGAAAAATTGATATTTATTAATGACATTTTATGTAAGTGATGTGCCCTTTTAGCAATTTGAAAATAAAAATAACAAATTTCGAGTTTCCTGAGCATGGGAGTCACTTTGAAATATTTGACAGTTAAAAAAAATGAGAAGCACTATTCAGATATCCTTCAAAATCTAATGAGGTCTATGCGAGTTTTTGATATACAAATTTGCAAAATTTGAAAATATTCGAATGAGCACTTTAGTCTATAATCGATAATCTAGAATAAACACGCCGTACGTAGCATATTATAGTACACAGCACACACACACACACACAGATACATTGTGATAAAACTTTCAGAATGCAATCCCAGCATGATACTAGTTGATAATCTGCAATAAAAAATTACCTTAAAAATTACGAATTCATAAATCCCCTTGGGGTAGTGAGGAGTAAAAACAATGTTAAGTTCAACCCCTTCTTCATAAAAATTCATATTTTTTTCGTGCAACTCTCCAATAATATCTAAAAATTTAAGTCCTGGCAGCACCGTCCACCGTGGTTGACATTTGTCATTTGACAGATATTATACGCGTTCGTTCTGTCATTTGATAAAACATTTAAATAATTAATCAGCATAATATTATATTATAACTTTTTGTTTTATGTAGCTTCACGGGCAACTAACAGGTACAATGTCAAATAATTATTTAACATGCACCAATAACAAGCTGCCACATTCTGGAGACTTACGATCTGCTTATGGTATTAATCGTCTCACAGAGCCAGACTTATGTGTGTGAATGTGTGTCAAGATAGAAAAATGTGGCGTTCGGTTCTCTCTGCCTACCCCGTGAGGGACATGGCGTGATGGTATGTATGTACAGAGCCAGACTTAAAACACAATTAAAAACTGTGTCTCCACCGGGAATCGAATCTGGGACCCTTGGATCAGTAGTCAGATACCTATCCAACTGAGCCACGAAGGCCAAAGATAGAAATGATGCGACTATTTTAATTTTATGTTTCCCCCAGAGACAATCCAACTAGCAAACAAGTCGTATAAATAAGAGTTATACCTATGACTTTTAGTCGTATAGGAGTTTTATAGTGGTTATTAACTAACTCTGTTAGTCGTATAGACGTTGTACATCTGACGGTTAAGTCGTCTAACTAAATAGTCTAATTGCAACGTCCCATAAACGTTTTTGCAACGTAATTATACAAGGATCACATAATGGTCTTAATCGAAATGTTAACTTAACAAAGCTGTAAGTCGTAAAAACATTTCAGTTGTATAAAGATTTTTAAAAAGACAATATCGTCATAAAAAGGGTATTATTATAACATCTAAACAACTTATTGGCCTATAAACGTTTTAGAAAAAACTTTAATAGACGATTGTATAGTGGTATTATGGATGACTTCAATAGGACATAAAATTATTAGTGTGACGTTTATATACCTATTATTCAACAGTTGGTTTTATAAATGAAAAACAAAAACTTTTATAAAACATAATATGTAGTTGTCGATGAACCTGTTATATTCCTTTTATATGACAATATGTTTTATAGATGTTAAGTACAGACTTTTATAAAACAAAATTAAACATTTTGTTTTACATTTGGGAGAAATTAAGAGAACATAAAACGCTGAATCTAGTAATTGAATATAATATGATTTATTAAAACATCCTAATACATGATGAAGTTACATGTTAGTTAAGATAAATATCACGTGCGTTAAAAAAGTTTTATACGTGAATTAAATCAACGGAAACCTAATGTTTATTGATATTTTTCTGCATTTTGAACAAACGACTTGAAAAAACTATGAGTCTTTTTTCCCTTTGTTTACTATTCAAGTAAGCTTTTTTCTTGGCCTTCTGGCCCTTAATCCATTGTTGACTAGGCGTCGTCGAATCGTCCTATCGCTTACAATTATACCACTCTCAGCAAGGATGTGTTGGATATCACTCGAAGTGGATCTACGGTCTTGAAGAGCTAATTTCGTTATCCTTCTGTCGTCTATCAATAACGTCTTCTGGTTTCTGCCAGATTTTACAGCATTGTGTAAACTTTTGGAGACTTTGAACCTCTCGCAGACCTTTGAACTCCAGACTTGGACGCTCTGTGTCCCAACTTTTCAGCAATTTGTTTATATGTATATCCCTCTTCTCGCAGGGTAACTGCTCTACTACATTTTGTAGGTGACCAGTAGCCTCCAAGCATGTTTCAGAAGAAGTTTCAGAATAAAATAATCTCAGAACTTGAAAAAACACTCCAACCACTTACAAATGACACAGTACAGGACGAACGACAGACTAATAGCTCTTGCTTAGATAGGATTTCAAATATCCTCAATAATTACTTTCTAATGATCACAGACATCAAAAAAACAAATTTCCAGAAAAAAATGTGAGTAATAATGATGATTCATATCATCAAATAGTAAGGTATATGTTCCTTACAACTCATTATGAGACAAATTAGAAAGGATTAACTAATTTTGTAAAAAAAAGTTAAAATAATTAAGAAAATATTTATTGTTTCTTGCGAAATAAACAAAAGAAAATATTTGTCATTAAAAACAATAAGATTGCAATAAAATTTCAATGAAAAAGTAAAATGAATCACCTAGTAAGTTGAAAAATGTAGTCAAAATAAAAAGTTTCCATTCTTTTGGCCACTACTGAATATCACGTGTTTGTGTCACCGACACAGTAACAACATAGTTCTCTATAAATAATGGGGTGCATGCTATCTCCATGGCTCTTCAATCTATACGTTGAATGTTGCATCAGAACTTTTATGGAGGATAGCAAGGGTCTGAAATTTATTTATTTATATTCACATACACGGCCTCTTAGCCATTATAAAAATATGGTAAAAATAAAACATAAAACTCGTATTAAACAAAACAACAATTAAAAAGAAAAACAACACAATAATTCATTAAAATACAAAATCTATCACACAAATCGAAATATTCATAATATGTCCCATTCCGATTCGTCTAAATTTATCTGTCTGAATTTTAGTAGGTATATGAGAAATGTCAAAACGTTGACAATTCAGTAAGTATAGTATATGAAGGATGTAAAGAGAACGTACTGAGAATGGATGCCAGCAAATCGAAGTTCAAATGGTGTTTCAAAAGAGTGATAGCAGAACAGCGTACCAAATAAAATTAGAGATCAAATGGCTCAAGCAAGTAGACGAATATGTCTATTTGGGAAGCAACGGAACACCGGAATGGACGGATTGATAAAGAGATCGAAAGAAGAGTTATGGCAAGAAACAGAGAGAATGGAGCACTTAGACCAGTTATGAATGACCGCAACATATCAAAGGATGCTAAAGATGCCATTGATAACGCTATCTTAAAAGTGCCAACCTTGATGTATGCAAGTGAAACCTGGACATGGCAGAAGTCACATGAAAGCAGAATAAATGCAGTTTAAATGAGATCACTAAGATGAATCTGTAATAGAATTTAAGATGAAGATAGATGTCATTAATAGAATGAAAATGATGAATTCATTTCATTCATTAATTGGCCACATGGGGAGAATGAATGATTAATGCCTGACGAAGAAAATATACAATGCGCATAGGAATGAAATGAGAAATCAATGCCGCCCAAGAAAGGGATGGCATGACCATGTGAATGGTATTTTGAAAGACGAAAAGGTTAGAAGCGTGAAGAACAGATAAACATGTATAAGAAGATGTATGAATGTTGACGAGGCGATGATTGTGTGTCAAGATATATGGCATTCAGTTTTCTCTGTCTACCATGTGAGGATCATGGCATTATGGTATGTATAAGAATCACATACATTAGGTATGAGAAATTTTATAAATATAATAATTAAATTAGACAAATGATTTACTACAAACAAGACAAATATTGAAAATAATATTGCCCTCATTCAGTATAACAAAAGCTGTTTTTCATTCAAATTTTGCTTATGAGTAAAAGCATTTCTTTATAAACATTATTCTTTTTCTATTTTACAAATATATATATATATATATATATATATATATATATATATATATATATATATATATATATATATATATATATATATATATATATATATATATATATATATATATATATATATATATATATATATATATATATATATATATATATATATATATATATATATATATATATATATATATATATATATATATATATATATATATATATATATATATATATATATATATATATATATATATATATATATATATATATATATATATATATATATATATATATATATATATATATATATATATATATATATATATATATATATAAAGTCACTAAAATTTAACGATTTATTATACACAGACTAATCTCCTGAGCTCGTAGTGCACAGTGACATAGATCTGTAAATGTGTGGGTGCGAGAGAGACTGCTCAATAGAGTCTGGTCAATCAAAGAACACTTTTAATATATAATACTAAACATAATATAGGAAAAAAAATTCACTTGATCTCTGAAGTGCTGCTTTAACTAATACCATGAAATATTTATTTAGCTTTTGTGCATAATTTTAAGACAATAAACCAAAAATTCTAAAAGAAATTTTTCAAAAGCATACTTTGTGAAATATAAATTATATATAGTAATATGAAAGTTTTCTATGCATGACATGTTATGGCTGGTCTGGAAAAATATAGTTGTTTGTTACTCATGATGAACATACACAATATTATGATTTCAAAAATCAATATTAAGTCTATACAAGTTGTTCTAAATTCAAACTTTACATGGGAAATTAGTAATTGATGAATATTATTTGTTTTGTTATTTTTTATAAACTTAATTTCTTTATGTTACATTGAGAATACATGAATGTAATTCAATGTAAATAATGTTCTTTTTATATATTTTTCAAAACAACATAGTAAAACATCAAGTTTCCCAAGTAGAATAACTGCCGTTGAAATGAGGTCTCTCAGACAACTGTGTAATAAGACGATGTGTGATTGAATAAAAAAAGTAAGCACAAGAACAGAATGTATGTTGGAAAAGGACACCACATGCAAAATAAAAATATAATATATGTCCTTAAGTGGTTCGGCCACATAGAAAGAACAGATGAAGAACAGTTGACAAAAAAATTATACATGGCTAAAAGATGCGGAATAAGAGATAGAGGTCGGTCGAGAAAGACTCATTTAAATCACATGAATGGAATCTGATGTGTAGATAGTAGGAGAGTGTGCATGAGGCAATGTTTGGATTAAGTGAAGCGAGAAAAGTATATCAGGATAGGAAAGTATGGCGCTCAGTTCTCTCTGCCTACCTCAATATGAACAAGGCATGATAGTATGTATGTAAAAAAACACAAAATATTTATTTGTAACTAGTATATTCCTAGAAAATAAACTATCATGACGTTCGGTTTCTAAAAAAAACTGATAAAATAAACATTTTCCTAATATTCATATAAGATATTATGAAAAATGATGTAAAAGAGTAAAATTAAATAATAATTTAACATAAACAGAGCAAATTTCACAATAATAATGTTAATATATTACCTTTAGTCAGTATATATTATTATAAGGTCTTTGGTATATACCTAGTCAAAGATGTTCCGTACTCAAATTTTGTATGGAAAATTTTCAGCGATTTTATGAAATGAGTTTGTTTAATTATTTTTTTATTTTATTATGAAAAGTTGATATTTCTTGAATGCCATTTTATGAAAGTGATGAGCCTTTTTACCTATTTGAAAATAAAAATTTCAAATTTTAAGTTTCCTGAGCTTGGGGTCACTTTGAAATATTTGACAGTTAAAAAAATTGAGAAGCACTATTCATATATCGTTCAAAATCTAATGGGATCTAAGTGAGCATTAGATATACAAATTTGCAAAATTTGAATAGAATCGAATGAGTACTTTAGTCTATAATCGATAAAGTAAAATGAACACGCCGTACATAGCACATAGCACACTGCACACACACACAGATACATTGTGATGAAACTTTCAGAATACAATCTCAGCATGATACTAGTTGATAATCTGCAAAAAAAAAAATACCCTTAAAAATTGCGAAATCATAACTCCCCACTATATCACCTTGTGTTAGTGAGGAGTAAAAAGAAATCTAACTAAGCCAATTCATTCACAGGCATTGCAATCGCAAAAATAGAAAAGAAGATTGAAAATTTCTCGCTTCACTGTTTTTTTTTTAATT
This sequence comes from Molanna angustata, assembly GCA_963576475.1. Taxonomy (NCBI): domain Eukaryota; kingdom Metazoa; phylum Arthropoda; class Insecta; order Trichoptera; family Molannidae; genus Molanna; species Molanna angustata. The sequence goes on from OY754972.1 coordinate 30,870,625, forward strand.
TATCAAAATAAAATAAATTTTCTCGCTGCGCGGACTTCATTTACTTTAATTTGTCAAAATGAACACAAAAAACTTTCATTTTCTCGATGCGTGAATTTTGTTTGATTTAATTTATCGAAAAAAAAACCATAAGTAAACTGAAATTTAGTGGCTGCGCGGAGTTTACGGAATTATTTTTTTATTGGGTTATCAAAATACCAATGGTAATTTTTAAAGTCCACTTCGCAGTAATCTTTATTTTTTTAAATTCATAATTACTTACTTTATGGGTCCGAGCACTTCACCACTAGGCCATCCTACTCCAGAATACAGCAGCCGCAACGGCATTGTCATTGACCATCATCAGGTCTTTTGCATCGCACCTCACTGGCATTTCTCGATAGATGAGGAGGTGCATGGTCGCCGCAATTGTAGAACACATCCTCTTAGATGAAAACGAATTATACAAAAAATTGTAAAAATATATTTATCTCTCCATATATGTAAAAGTTTCACAATTGAGATTTTTAATGAAGCGTTACTGCCCGTTCCCACTTGTCGTGTGTTAGGTCCGACAAAATGTCGGGTAATCTAGTGGCAATACATTTTAAATGGAGCTGTTCACACTTCACACTTACACGATAACGAAAAGTGTGAACAGCTCAATTGTAAATGTATTGCCACTAGATCACCCCAACATTTAGTCGGACCTAACACACAAGAGGGAACGGGGTCTTATGATCGAAATTAGAACCTTCATTCTGCTACTAAGGGCGTCGCCAGCCCAAGGTCCAGGGGGGGGGGGGCAATTTAACCCATTCATAGGCTATTCTCCGTATACACTCTATTATGGAGGATGAGAAAAATATGAATTGTTACTTTTTTTTAATCCCTGCCCCCCTTAGAGACGCCCTTGTCTGCTACTTTGAATTTTTGAATCTAGCCCTGTATCCCTATAGTTTGCCCAGACCTGGTACATAATATATCAAAATATTTACAAGAAATGTGATGATAATGTTTGAAATAAAATACAGCATGGACTGATAAGTTATGGATGACGCTGCTCCTTCTATAATTATACATACATACAGGTAGAATTACTGAGCCACATAAATCCATGTAATTCTGACAAATTTCTCACGGCCACATTATATCCGATACAATATTAATAGTTGAGATGTGCCGCAGAGACCAAAATTAAATAGCTTTCACTCTTTCGGTGGCCAGTGTACAACAAATGTTGCCAGACATATTATATGTACCTACGTGTTTTTTTCAATTATTGGTACTAGACGATACTATCAGATTTTGATGATTAGGTATTATTACGTCGACAGCACGTACTGTGGGAAGTTGTTTATGTTATATCAAATATTACCAAATAATAGTTGCATAATGGCAATACACACACAATGGATATGGTCGCTGTTCATTTTTTTTTTATCAAAAAAGTCGTATATTTTTCAAGCCAAATAACAAAATTTTTATTGATATTTGGCTAGAGCTATATTAAATTCTTGTCACGAAATTAAGATTACATTAAAATTTACCTTGGGTGATTTTTGGCACTTTAAATTCAGGTTTTATTGATATCTTGCTTGGGTAATTTTTGGTACTAGAAATTTAGGTTTTATTGATTTTGCTTTGAGTAATTCATGGCACTAGAAATTTAGGTTTTATTGATATTTGGTTTAAGTCATTCATGGCACTAATAATATAGGTTTTATTGATATTTGGCTTGGGTCATTCTTGAAATTAAAAAAAATGAGTTTAATTGATATAAAATTTGACTTGGGCTTTGGCAATTTTTGGTTCTCGAAATTAAGATTTTTTTAGAAATATATTTTCCCATATTGATTTATACATCTTCTTCTTCTTCTTCTTCTTTCTCAGCCATCTCTCCACTGCTGGATGTAGGCCTCTTCTAAAAGCTTCCACTCGTCTTTTTTCTGGGCTTTTCGAACCCATCCGCTTCCAGCGACAGGGACAATATCATCGGCCCACCTTTTCTGGGGCCGGCCAATTCCCCTTTTCATATCCCATGGTCTCCAATTTAGAATTTTGGGTGCCCATCTGTGCGTACCCTGTCTGGCAACATGACCTGCCCATTGCCATTTAAGTTTTGCTACTCGATCCATGACATCAACATGATGTCATTTATACATAAAGTACATAAAAAGATTTTAGAAATGAAGTTATTATGCCACTATTAATTTATAGATTTTAATAATAGAGCTCTTTCTTATAGCATCAACTACGGTTATAGCATAAAAATAATTCAACAAATAAGTTATTAGATTTATGGATGGATTATATCAGTTATATTTCACTTAGAAGAGCATTTCTTAAATCTTGTTCTAAATTACTTCTAATTAGTCATATTAAGCACTTATTTAGGAAGAGCACTTCTTCAATGACGAAATCGTATTTATTATCATTCGTTGAAACTATAATATTAAATATTTGATAATGTTATTTTATAATAGTTATTTTATCTTGTCAAATCACCGCAGGGTGTTTGCTCTGCCTAAAAATAAATAAACACATTATCTAAATGTGGAATATTCCAATTTTAACACATTAAGGCCAACAGACCTCACTCAATAATCGTTTTGTTCCTAATTATACTCTCAACTCACCGATATCTCATAATACATATTTGCATTACGTCTAACGATTCTGTATAAAATAACAATATGCATAATTATATAACCGTAGTAAATTACAGATGAATCCGTTTGTTTGACCACATGCATAAATAATTATCGATTGAGGAAACATTGAAATTAACATAAGAGCTACAATGTATAAAGAATCTACATGAATTGGGTTCAGCATCAAATAAAAAATACCTTAAATCTCTGTTCTGTTAGTGTTGGGGACATATTAGTGTACTCCGTATATTACGAATAAAGTATATTAAAATATAGGTGTATAAGAAGTATAGTTATGGCTGTTGACCAATACACTGAATTTTATTTGGATGAATTTCAGAAATATTGTAATTTTTTATAAAGACAAATATTTGCTCAACTATTTAGAAGTGAGAGCATTTTTTTTTTTTTTTTTAACATGTCTACGTAGGGGACGCCAGCTATTAGGATTTGGGTCCATTTTACTCTTCCGAAGAAGCGCACTACGTAGCGTTGGGAGGGGTTTGCAATCTAGAAAAGAGTTTATTAATTCGGATTTTAAAAAGACCCGGGTTGTACGAAGGTGGAAACACAGAATTCGGAAGATCGTTCCACAGTCGGGCTGCTGTGTTAATAAAGGAGTTCGAGAAGCGACTTGTTCGTATATGTTGAAGGTCCACTGTGAATGGATGCTGCGATTGAGTGAAGCGAGTGACTCTGTTGCGAGTGGGTGGAGGAGGGACCAAAGATGCAAGTTCTTCTGAGCAATTCCCGTGGTAGTATCTATAGAATAAACTTAAAATACCGACTCTGCGTCTGTGTTCTAGTGATTGCAATCCATCAGTCAGTGATGGATCATCAATCAGACGTATAGCACGCCTTCGGACAGCGTCGAGGGTATTCAGTAGGTATTGGGGGGCGCCACTCCAGAGGTGACTGCCATATTCAATAATTGGGCGTATTTGCGCTTTGTAGAGTATACAGATCTGGGTCTTAGTAAAATATCTGCGCGCTCTATATAGTACGCTCAATTTTTTGGAGGCGAGTTTCACCTTAGCTTCGATGGAGCCCTTGTAGTGTAATTGGTTCGTTATAGATACTCCAAGCAGGTCGATAGAGCTGCTGTTAGGTAGGGTGCTTCCGTTGAAAGACACTTGCAATTCATTGGGGTTTCTCTTCGCAGAAATTAGACAGGATTGGGTTTTTGAGACGTTAAATGAAACAAGATTACTTTCACCCCAGGTATTGATTGAGTGGAGGTAGCTATTTATTTTTTGATGAAGGTCTTTCCGGGCTTCTGATATTTCACTCTGTTTAGGAGGTTTGTCAAAAGAGAAATTGTCATGGACTGTGCTGTCATCAGCGTAACAGTGGATGGGGGCGCGTAAGAGCAAGTCATTGATATGTAGGAGGAATAGGGTTGGAGATAGAATGGACCCTTGAGGGACTCCCGCATTAATGGAATGGGGAGAAGAAGAGCAACCGTCCACTACAGTTATGACTTCGCGATCTTTTAAAAAATTCGCAATCCAAGTACACAGAGACTGGGGTAGTCCATAAGAAGGGAGTTTCATTAAGAGACCTCGGTGCCAAACCCGGTCGAAAGCTTTAGAGATGTCAAGGGCGACAGTTTGAGCTTCTCCAAAGCGTTCCATAACTCGACCCCAAACGGATGTCACATACGCGAGTAGATCGCCACAAGATCGATTTCCACGAAATCCATATTGGCGGTCGCTTAAAATTTTGTTTGCTTCGAGGTATGTGATCAACTTGGTGTTTAGTACCCTTTCCATTATTTTGGAGAGTACAGAAGTAATAGCGATGGGTCGGTAGTTAGATGGGTTGGAGCGATCACCTTTTTTGGGAATTGGGTGGATGACCACTTTTTTCCAGTCACATGGGACAATACCAGTTTTAAACGAGAGTTTGAAGAGTTTAGTGAGAACTGGGGCTAGTTCGGCGGAGCATTTTTTTTTTTTTTTTTTAAAGTTTGTCTGAATTTTAACTCTATATATCAATTAAAATAGTATAGATACTTACTACTTTCCATTTATATGTTAGTAGATGATTCATAAACAAACATATTGTTTTCTTGACAAAAAATAATGAATTAGGCCTTGCATTACAAAAAACCCACACTCAGTGACAAAATAATATCATTAAATTGTTTGTTTTCGCTTTTCATCCACCATTAATAGTACCTACACCTTGAGCAAAACTAATGAATAGAGGTTGTTATAAGGACACCGTTGAATCATCTGATGTGACAATACAAACATTAAGAAGTATTAAACCTAGCAATTGTTTACTCATGCCAAATATTTCCGTGAACAATTGTTCAATTTATTTGTGTACTTGTTGATCATCAATCAGTGAAATCGGATATTTCTCAACATAATCAACACTGATCTCCGATAAAATACTAAGTTTAAAATGGAACTTAAAGGAAATTTAGAACAGTAGACCGATTTAAAAAACAACGATTTTATTATTTTTGTATATTAATTTTACACTTTTGTGACATTTTTTTTTTAAATAAATTGCTTGTAGAGGATTTCGTCTTCAAAACAAAATAATTTATAGTATAGGTACTGAAATATTGAAAAATAATTCACTTTTATTTAATTATAATTATCAAATGACTCAAATGTATTTGAAATTAAGTAATTTGTAGATAATAATTATTTTTTCAAATAGACTCACACCCGTATTCAGAAACAAATATGAGAATTGAGGAGACCTCAGGCCTTACTTTTCTCTTAATTTGAAATATCATATATATCTTCTTCTTCACGTGCCGTTGGCAACCATTAGGGCTATCTGCACTTTATTCGACTGTCTCAGGTTATAGAGTGATGAAATTCTTCGTCATCCTAGTCCTCTTCTCCCTTGTATCCTTCCTTGGATTTCAAGCTGCAGGTCGGTACTTTTCCCTTTCATTATATTTATTTAATTTAATTTAATTTAATTAATTATATGCCCAAAGTATTGTAATTTTCATGAACTTGTGCAGTCAATCAGCTCAAGACTGTTTTTCATTCGTTGGAGAACAATCGCGTTATGAACTCTGTCTCTTCAGTATATTTTCTGAATTTTTCTGTATATGTAGAGTTCAAATTCTTGTATTCCTCTTTCTATTGCATCAGTCAGTGTCCAGTGTCCAAGCTCCCATATCATACAAGAGCATTGGAAACACATAACATGGGAAAATACAAATTTATATTATTTCAAATCTAGATATAAATTGAAGCCAGGGGCCTCCTCACTCTCCTCGGTCCTCATATTCGTCTCTGAATACGGATGTCAATCATTTGTCTTTTTTATTGAATATAATAAAAATATACATAGTAATAATATACCAAAACTCTTAATCGACAGTTTAAAATCAAAACAACAATCACTTATTTTCTTCCGAAATATGATTAATTTTTTCCAAAATTTTATTGACTTATTTATTTTATATATTAGCTTTGTTTGTGATTGTATGTACCTACTAAAAATATCTGAAATAATACGATGATAATACAATTTTTCGAAGTAAACTAAACAATTTTCCATTTATTTTACATCGATACAAACTATACCTTAATAGCTTAATCAACACCACTTACCTGAACACAAAGACACAAAATTCCCATCGTTCTTAAGCCAATAGCGAAATATATATTATATTCAGTGTAGATATTATACTAAATTACATGCAATCATTATAACAATCAGTTCCATCAAAATGACATCACAATCTGTAAACAATGAAGTATCAGATGGAATTTTAAACTATTTTGATATAATTATTATTGCAGGTTATTTAATTTCAATCTTAAAACTTTAATAAGTCATAGGAGCCTTCAAAACTTCAAGACGGAAGTCTTATAAAGATGACATAATGTTGTACTTGGTTATCCTAAAGAATGATGACAACAGACATCATGTTAAATTGCATGTAATTCTCGAAAATCTTCAGTCGAACAATTGGAAGCGTAGTTAACTAATTTTAATATGCTATTTTTTCATTTTTGACACATGCGGAAATATGCACCATGAATATGTGGTAAAAAACAAGAGGATTTAAGATGGTGTTTGTTATTTACTTTAGTTTTTTAAGAAGTGATGATTAATGATCTAGAGAATGCTATGAGTTTCGTCCTTAAGTACCTATTAATTTATATGGGGCATATTACTTGCTTTTATAGTACAGACCAAATTAAAAGATGAAATCGACTTCATATGTATATTGTTTACAAAGAAGAGAAAATTTAATGATTCTTTATAAAGATAGTAACTTCGGACGAGATCTCTATAATGATCTTAGAGTCAATTTCTTTAACGGAGAGAAAATTTTAAGTGTTTAAGATATTGCACATATAATTAATTAATAACCCTAATTTTTAATTTTTAGATGCTAAGTCTATTTATTTTCTGCCTTGACTCTTGTAACTGATGGGAAAAGCATAGAATTATAGTATATTATAATTCTATGGGGAAAAGATTGCTCACAAGCAATCCGTTCGCCTCATTGTGATACACTTTCTTATACACTGTTTATTTCTTAAATATTAACATAATTATTAGTTTTAAAAGACCACAGTTCCACAACATAAGGAGTTACGAAATAATGCCATTGGTAACTGGTAACATACGACAATGACAAAGAAAATAGTGACATTTCAAAATAAATATTAATATTGTAACACGTATTATTGTATAATGAGTGTTAAACAAAAGAACGATGAGAACAAAAATATGTGAGAAAAATACAGATGTATGTATTTTCACATGTTTGAAACATATAAGTACTTGTACAAATTACAATCAGCATTTGTATTTTGTTTCTGAATTGAAGAAAACAACGTGTTTCTTTGACAGATTACAAAATAACATATCAATAGTAGGTACATAGGTGTAATAATTATTATAATAATATTATAGTATAGTGTTGTAGTTGATAATTAACTCCTGTAAACTAACATCTCTATAATACTTAACACTCTAACTATTTTTGTACACTTTGTTTTTATTTTTATGAATAACGAATAGGTACACGTTACAATATGATCGGAAACACTGACAATAATTATACAAAAAAAAACATAATACACAAACACATGGGATACAATAAATATCTTATATTAGTGCTTTCACTCTTTTCTATTATTTACATTCTTTTCAGATGTCTCGTAAAAGTTATCAGGCAAAATAACATCTTACAATTACAGGAATGAGGTTCACCACCAATTTTAAATTTTGTCTTTTTATGCAAGGTAAGACTGGTGTGTACACTCACACACCTGTCGTTGGTTACTCCACATTGTGGGATATGCCGTGATAGTATGAATGAAGAAATAAATTCAATATATCAAAAGAAGGAGAAACTCGACAAATTATGCAATCAGTCCCATACACAGAGTAAAGTATGAGTAATGTGGAGGTACCTTGAATGTATGTGTCGCCCTCAAGGTGCCCTCAAATAAAGTCTAAACCTCGAGGAAAGCATAGATGTCGGCCTTCGTGGCTCAGTTGGTTAGATATCCGACTGCTGAGCCAAAGGTCCCGGGTTCGATTCCTGGTGGAGACACAGTTTTTAATTGTGTTTTCAGTCTGGATCTGTGAGACGATTAATATCGTAAGTCTCCAGAATGTGGCAATTTACGGGTATCAGTCTGAAGTTTAATGAGTAAGTAAATTGGATTTGATTATATAATATTCTGAAATAGTTAGTATGAAGATTTGTGGATTATTTATTGAGAGCTTCAATTATGAATCTTGTGATTTCAATGGTGTCAAAGTTTGCTTTATGTATGTACTACTTGACATGAGGATTGTTTTGCTAGTTTAAGACCAGAGATACGCGGACTGCTTGTAGCAGTCGGGGTTAAATGCTCCAAGCTGCCGCAGCACGGCGCGGCGCTGTCTGCAGTTTCAATACGAGTTCTCTTTTACAATATACGGACCGCTAGAAGCAGTCGTGTTGCAGTTGAACAGACTGCTTCAAGCGGTCCGTGTATCTCGAATTTAAGGAGGGAATTTTTTGAAGACTGATTTAAGTATTTTATATTTGAGGATGTCAATTTCACTGTAATTCTCTAGTGTATATATCTACCAACATTTTTACTGTAAAATTCGGGTCAATCTTATTGTTTATGTCGATGAAGTGTATCTATTCATGTTAGTTAAAAAAATCAAAATTAAATCAAAAGTTTAAAAAATGAAAGTGAACTACAATCATAATATATTTATAATGGAAGATTCATCTATAATATCCGTTACTTTCTATTTTACTTGACCATAGATAAAGATAATTGGTCCAATGGCTAACGTATATATAAATATATATTTGGATCGAAGAACATAACGATGCGTGAAAAAACTAAAAGTTGAAGAAATTAGAACCAGCTTTTTATAACATTGACCTTAACAAACATCTCACGAACTTCTCAAATACATGCGTCGTCATAAGAAAATAACAGTTGATAGTTTAAACTTTTGATCGAAAATTTATATTGAAAGCAATTTACTAGCACAATAATTTTATGTGTGGGCTTTTTTTTGGCATATATTTTGATTCAAGTTAATTTCACTATAATTTTCAAACGAATAAAAAAACATGTAAGTCAACCCATGACAGGTCGTAATTCCTGTATGTGATAATTTCTTCTGCTTCTTTTTTTGGATTATAATCTATTTTAATATTAAATTACATAGGTACATTTATTTTTTTTATTTAATTGTTGCTTGTAAGACATGAGATCCAACTGTCGATGGCTATAGTATGTATAATTGACGAATACGTAAAAAAACAGGATAGGATATTATGGAGGTCAGTCTGTTTTTCCTACCCAGATTATGGAAACAGCATGATGGTATGTACATATGTATGTTAGTTGTGTAGTTTTTACTGACTTACAAATTGTATGAAACGATATCGTCACTAAATTCAATTTTTATAAAAATTCTTAAAAAATGTTTGAAATGTACTACTACAATATTAATATTTTTTATAGCAAATTATCTAGTTGGGGTGTTTGGCTTTTTTCGATATTATTAAAAAATGGAATATGGCCAGTTAAACACATAAATTTATCATAAAAATATTTTTTTTCTTAATAAAAAATGTTTGAAAAACTCTGGAATTTTTTTGAAAAAACAAATTTGAGATTTGTTGTTTCTAGCTATTATGGTTTTTGAGATATATGGAATTCGAACTTCTGATTATAAAAGTTTTATTATCGTGAGCATTAATTTTGAATTCAGATCCGATACAGGTTGACTGTGAAAGGTAACCGTTCCATAGTAAACTAGTGTAGGTACTTTATATAGAAAATAAAATTATATAGTTGGGGTATTTCGGCACTTCTTAGAAAAATAGGAAATACAAGTTATTATATTTGTCATATAAAACAAAATAAAAAATAAAAATAAATATTTATTTCATAATAAAAAAAGTCTGAAAAATCCAGCTAATTTTTCAAAAACTAATTTTATTTTATTATATTTATTTATATTTACACAAATAAACAAATTTTTGAGATACATGGAAAAAGGATATAAAAATTCATAGGGTCATAACATCTGTCTGGAACGAAAATTCTGAGTATGAAAGTTTTGTAGTCCTAAAACTGTCTATATTTTCTGAAATTTTGAACTCTGTGCATTAAGCGGATCAAAAGTTGTAGAATTCTTTTAAACAAATCGACAGTTGGATAACTATCACTACGAAGATCGACAAATATGATAAATGCCGACAGAATAACGTGTAAAATCAATAAAGATGGATTGCTCACACAAAAATATTATATTATTGTAGTCTAAAACAATAGTAATATTGCTTTCATTTCATCATCGAATCGTATTATTATTATGTTGCACGTGCTAAAATAAGATGAAGTAACTTTACCAACATAACACATTTAAAGTGGGTACCTATGTTATATAACAGAGGTATGAAATGTAAAGTCCGCTTGATAATTATTAAGGTAATGTTTTTTTTAATACAAATTCAACTATAAAATTAAATTAGCAGAGCTTGAGATGAGATCTACCTGCTAACCATTCAATCATAATTTTTTATAATATTAGGCAACCCACCCATAGAAAAGTGATTTGTGCCAAATGGAAGAAAAAATAAAAAATACACTAGTGAATATTACAACGTACAGATTAATACCATTGATTGTGATAAATTTAGTTATTGCGGAATAAATAGGAAGAGAGTTAAGGGATGAGATATGCGACATGTTTACTGGTAGTGGGACATGTTTACTGGTAGTGGGACATGTTTACTGGTAGTGGGACATGTTTACTGATAATGGGACATGTTTACTGGTAGTGGGACATGTTTACTGGTAGTGGGACATGTTTACTGGTAGTGGGACATGTTAACTGGTAGTGGGACATGTTTACTGGTAGTGGGACATGTTTACTGGAGAAAAGAATGGAAGCACTATTTAAGCCGATACCTCATAAGTTTCCTGACCTTGGGGTCCCTTTAAAATATTATGATCGTTAAAAAAATTAGAAGCACTGATCAGATATCCTTCAAAATCTAATGGTGTCTAAGCGAGTATTAAAAATATATATTCGTCCTTTTCCTCATGACTGCGGATAGCGGCTGCAGTCCGTCGCCACACGTATGGCCCGCCTCCATGCTAATCTGTTTTGGGCTGAACGCATAGCACCTGTCACCGAAGACCCCATTGTGAACTTAACCAGATCGCTCCATCTGGTCGGTGAGCGACCATGAGATCTCCGCCCCTCCACGCTGCCCATCACAACAAGCTTCTCGAGGCAGTCCGGTTCCCTTCTGGCAATGTGTCCAAAAAATTGAATGATTCGTCTGTAACATATCGTCGACAGACGATCCTTAATCTTCAGCTTGTCCAGAATTGGCACATTCGTTCTTCTGGCTGTCCATGGGATGCGCAATATTCGCCTTCAGCACCACATTTCGAACGCATCGATCCTCTTTCGCTCTGACTCCCTCAGTGTCCATGTTTCCACATCATACAGGAACATCGAGAATATCAGAGCCCTGATGTGTCTAGCCTTTGTGTTTTTTGTGACGGTCCTGTCCTTCCACACTCTTGTAAGCTTTCCCAGTGCTCCCTTTGCCATGGCGATGCGTCTTTTCACTTCCACTTCACAACCACCGGTGTCACATATGTTGGAACCCAGATATGTGAAGTCATGTACTATTTCAAGGTGGTTTAGAAAGTATTAGATATGCAAAATTGCAATGTTTGAAGAATCGAATGATTATATACATAATAGATAAACTAGAATAAACACGCCGTACACAGCACATAGTACACAGCACACAGATACATTGTGATGAAACTTTCTGAATACAATCTCAGCATGATACTAGTTGATAATCTGTGATATAAATAACCTTCCCACCACTATCCCTTGGGGTAGTGATGAGTAAAAAAATGTATAATCCAAAGCAACCGTAATTTGGATTAACTTTTGGGGACTGATTTTTTTTTATGTTTGATACCACTGTCTTATGATATCAGATATACATATACGCGGATGAAATGAAAGCAAAAAATGGGATTATATTACTACATACAGTCTTTAATCTGTTCTGCCCATTCACCTTTCTCAAACATCATCTTTACTTTCTACTTGTCCTTTCTACGAAGGAAGGTACATTATATTGACCAGCAGTTATGTAGAGTAGGTGATATTCAATAGTCCAGTGGTTATCGTTATTATTTATTATACAATTTTATTGTTACAACTATAACTTCTAGTAGTAAAAGTTACCATGTACAGTTTTGTTTTTACAACGATTAATTGTTTGATAACGAGCGACCGATCGATAAATTATAGGAGTATGATGTGAGGGGAGACTTTCAATTTCTATTGATCATCATTTTATATTCTTTATTTTTTTTTGTATCGAAGAATATTTTTACTAAAATAACATTTGTATTGGTACACGTAAGTACCTACCTTTATATAATAAAAATACTTTTATCAGAAACAAGACAACAAGAGGTTCCTATGAATTGAGACAAACCTACTTGAGTTTACCCATTATATAACACAATCGATGCATGAAGGAAAACAGGTTGACGCCTTCTATAGTGATTTCTCCAAAGCATTTGATAAACTTAATCATAACATTTTGTTGGAGAAACTATATAAACTGGGAATCAGGGGTAACCTCCTAAGATGGTTTGAATCCTACATAAAAAATAGGTCTCAGGCGGTAACTGTATGCGGATACACATCATCATACTTACCTATTCATTCTGGAGTACCCCAGGGGTCCCATCTGGGACCACTCCTGTTCCTAATATATATAAACGACATGGGAAACTGTGTAAAAACCTCGAACTTATTACTATTTGCAGACGATGCTAAACTATATCGAAAAATCGAGTGTATCACTGATTGTATTGATCTTCAAAACGACATCGACGCACTAAAAGAGTACTGTCAGGTAAATCAACTGTTCCTGAATATCGACAAGTGTAACTTTATAACTTATACCAGAAACAAAAACAGGATAAACTTTGATTATAAATTAAATAGCTCGACTCTAGAACGTAAGTCCGAAATGAGGGACTTGGGAATTATATTAGACGAAAAATAAAATTTCATTAAACACTATGACAATATTACTTCCCGTGCTTACAAGACCCTAGGCTTTATATTTAGAAACACAAAGGATTTCCGGAATCCCAACTCGCTGGTAATACTGTTCAACTCGCTTATCCGAAGTCTTTTGGAATTTGCCTCTGCGGTCTGGAACCCGAGTTATACTGTCCACATTAATGCTATAGAGAGATTACAAAAAAAATGCATAAAACAATACAATTTCAGAAACCGTCGGTATTTCCGGTATTATGATCAAGCACTTACACATTATAAAATAAAATCACTGGAAGACCGAAGGATAGTTATTGATCTGGTCTACTTGTACAAAATTTTAAATAATATAGTCGATAGTAGTGCACTCCTGAGTGCAATCCGTTTCCACTGTCCATCTAGAAGCAACAGAAATAAAACACTATTTTATATCGAGTCCTGTAGAACAAACTATATATTAAACACATTTGTCAATAGAGCGTGTATTAGTTTCAATAATAACTGTATGACCAATACAAAGATAGACCTGTTTTCTTCAAACATTGCATCCTATAAAAAAGAACTGTTAAAATCAATAAATGGATATATAGTCTAATTAAGATGCCTATATTCTTGTGAAAAATCTAAATATATACTATAGAAAAATTATGGAAAAGTATATATAAAACCTAACAAGTAAAATGTTATGGCACTGAAATAATATATTATAAACAATAAATTCATTGAACTGTAAACATAAGCGAATGAAATCACAATTTGAAATAATCTGCGAGTTGACAAATGTTTTTAATAACGTATTTTAAGATATTTATAAAAAAAGATGACAAATGAACAGTACGTAAATGTTTTACCCTAGATAAAAAAATGTACATAAAATATTTGTATGTTATGTACTTTTATTTGTCTCTATTTGTTGCTAAAAATAAGGAAATAGATATCATCTCCATCTCCATTATCACTTGAAATATTCTTTTTTCGTATTTATTGAGAATTTTTACCGAATAAACAATATAAAATGTAACTAATAACTAGGAAATACTGTAATTGGCGATATAAATAAGAAAATTATTTACTGTATACCTATAAATGTTTGTAAACAGCTGTTGTATTTCTTAATAAAACAAAATAAAAATAAAATAAAATAAAAAATAAAAATTTGTAAAATATAAATGAAGCGTTGTTCACTTATTTTATAAATGATAGGTACTAATACCTACAAAATCGATTGAACCTATGTGTGTTTATTTTAGATTTTATGGCGACACAATTTTTTTATAATACATACATTTGCTATACACGAAAAACTATCGCAGCGAAACTTATTTTGATACTTTATTAAAATTATGTCAAAACAATCAAATTTCGATATGATAATGGAAATTTAAATGAACAAATGAAATAGTTGAGTGGATTCACAGTCCCCCCCCCCCCTAGACAACGTGTCATTTAGCGATTTAGCTCAAGAAATGATAACTCAATGTATGGAAGTGACGATTGCCAGTCACGTGACAACTGTCACTTCCATACATACTTTTCTTGAGCTAAATGACACGTTGTCTAGGGGGTCCAGCAAAGCGTAAAAGCTTTTTTTCCAGTTGAAGCCAAATATTTTTGTGAAAAAATAAACTTTTTGCATAACATCGTCTGAGGAATGGAAGAAATGATGGAGGCCATAAGCTTTTGTAGTAGTCGTCTGGACAGGTATATAATGTATGGGCAATTTACTTATTATGTAGTGATTGGTATCAAACCGGAAAGAAGGTCTTCCAAAAACGATTCGAAATTTCGAAACAACTTCCAAATATCGTGTGAAAATAATCAATATTCACAATCGAGAGATAGACATAAGTTATAACACAATTATATGAAATTAATTAACCGTTGTATTAACTGAATTGATTTAATTTAGACAATGTTATGTATATCTACGTATTTCATTCATGATATTAATATATTCATATTTTTTATGTTTGAGATCAGATACGTACTTGATGCGCAAAATAAGTCTTGGTATTTGCATTTAAAACTAAAAAAATATTCATTTGTTTAATTGGAAAATTATGAAACAATAATGTTTTATTGTTTACTAACATAAATAAAAATTTTATGTCAGTAAACAATAAAACATTTTTTGGAAATTGAAGAGTTGGATGATTTTTTCTCATAAGTCCTATCATCAAAACTCGATGAAACTTATATGTGTGATCACCTCTGAAGCACTCTCATCCTATAAAATATAAATCATTAAAATCAAGTAATATGGTTAAGAGTTACTATTGCTGAAGTGAAAATTGAAAAGTTTGATGATTTTCTCATTGATCCCATGATCAGATTTGGACCACATTAAACGGGACCAATCGGAAGATACCCCTTTCTAATCAAAAAATAATCATCGAAATCGGACAACGCAGTAAAAATAAATCGGTGAACATACTTACATAAAAAAAAACTTCACGTCGAATTGATATCCTCTCCGTTTTTGGGAGTCTGGAAATCAAGGCATGAATTGTAGCCATACCGTTACTAACTAAGTAGGATGACAAATATCAAGAAACGATTATTATGTGCATGCAAAACCAAGACACATAATAATCATCTCTGTGTTTTTTTATACTATGCGTTACCTATCTATCCAGTCCAAACAAACACTTGTAGAAAGAAAGTTGTATGATTGTGTTTGACGCCGATTTTAAAAAATGATTTGATGTAAATAAATAATCTGCAACCTTTGTATTTTTTAGTCATATTATGTGTTGTGTTAGATATAAATAAAATAACGGTGTTTTTTTTAATTAAATAAAGCAAATTATACTTTCATTTATAATTACTTTATATCTCATTTTTTTCTTGAGTCTGATTTTTATACTAAAACCGTTTTTATTATTTGATTTTTATGTTTCCACTGTGTTTTTTTAGAGACGGTTTTTTTTAAATTTCTTTTATACAATAACAGTTGAATATCTATATACATTGGATATAGATATTATATATTGGATATACATAGATACTTAAGAATTTATTGTATTAATGGCAAAGTTGACCTGGTTTGAAAACAATGACATATTGTGCGCATATAAATTTAGCAGATGAAACTATGTATGTATGTATGTATGAAACAATGAGACATGTCTTTGAATAAAGATATGTAGGTAATAACATAATCCACGTGATTGAGGACAGAATGTCAAAGACTATATTAATAATAGTTGAATTGTAATTATTTTACATTCAATCGTAAATTTGGTACCGTTAAAAACAAATGATACTTAGGTTATAAATGAGACAAAAATCAAATAAATAACAAGAAAGCAAGTAGATATAGGTAAAGTGATAAAAAATAACTTTTACATCTCAAAAGGACCATTATCAGCTATTTTTATTAAGTTACTAGTTGCATGTAACACATAAGATCCAACTGTCGACAGCGATAGTATGTATAGTTGAAGAATAAGTACCAAACCCATAAATACAAATTATTTATTATTTTATGATATTTAGTTTTCTATACAACACATGTACCTAGGTAGTCAAGATAGGATAGTATGGAGGTCAGACTTTTTTTCCTACCCGGAATATGAAAACAGCATGATGGTATATGTATATTGTATGTTTAGAGATGAAGTATCAAACTATTAAGTCTTCTTTGATATTGTGTATAGGTGACTACCATACAAATTGTATGAAGCAATGTCGTCACTAAATTCAATTTTTATAAAAATTGTTAAAAAAAATTTGAGATGTACTGCTACAATGTTAATATTTTTTATATAAAATTAAATGATCTAGTTGGGGTGTTTCGGCTTTTTTCGATATTTTAAAAATAAATGGAAATATAGGCAGTTAAACTCATAAATTTATCATAAAAAAAATACTTTTCTTAATAAAAAATGTTTGAGAAACCCTGGAATTTTTTTGAAAAAACTTATTTGAGATTTTGTATTTGTCTATGTTTATACCAATTTTCAGCGTTCTAGCTTTTATGGTTTCTGAGATATAGGGAAAAATAAAATAAAAATTCAAAAGTTGATAACCCCTGACTGAAACAAAAATTCAAAATTCCGAGTGTAAAAGTTTTGTAGGCCTGTAACTGTTTATATATTCTGAAATTTTAGGCTCTGTAAATTGAGCGGATCAAAAGTTATAAGGGGGGGACGGACACACACACACAGACACACAGACACACAGACACACACACACACACACACAGACACACGAAATGTTCTACTCCGAATTCTGAGTAAATCCGTGTATGGAACATATATGCTGCGAAGCCTCTAAGTTGGTGTTTTTTGACTTCAAAGTTACAAAAGCCGTGAAAAAAGTAGACCTCTCCATACAATTCTCGCGTATTCTGGCTTGATACATTGTCGATATGTTAAGAGAACAAAGTTCTCCTGAACAAATCGACAGTTGGATAAGAAAAAAGTCGCGATAAAAGATGTTGAAACATTAGAAAAAGACATCAAGATTTACACTAATGCGTAATTAACAACATGTCCTGCCATAATTATTGAATATGGTAGTCACCTCTGGAGTGGCGCCCCCCAATACCTACTGAATACCCTCGACGCTGTCCAAAGGCGTGCTATACGTCTGATTGATGATCCATCACTGACTGATGGATTACAATCACTAGAACACAGACGTAAAGTCGATATTTTAAGTTTATTTTATAGATACTACCACGGGAATTGCTCAGAAGAACTTGCATCTTTGGTCCCTCCTCCACCCACTCGCAACAGAGTCACTCGCTTTACTCAATCGCAGCACCCATTCACAGTGGACTTTCAACATATACGAACAAGTCGCTTCTCGAACTCCTTTATTAATACAGCAGCCCGACTGTACAACCTGGGTCTTTTTAAAATCCGAATTAATAAACTCTTTTCTAGATTGCAAACCCCTCCCAACGCTACGTAGTGCGCTTCTTCGGAAGAGTAAAATGGACCCAAATCCTAATAGCTGGTATCCCCTACGTGGACGTATTAAAATAAAATAAAATACTTCTTGTCATGCTCGTCGTTTTGATTTAGGTACCTAGTGACCACCATAGCTGTTAATTACCTACATATGAACAAAACAATGAATAATAAATACAATAAGGAAAGGAAAGATAAATTAGTTAGTCTAGTTTAATTTCCTATTTCTAAAGCATTTTAAATGGACTAGAGTTAAATTATTACATTCTTGCTGAATATTCTTTTATGATGACAGCAGCATAATTTACTGATTATTGTTAGGTATATCAATAGTTTTATTCACTGTTTGACTCAAACCATTTTACTGAAATGTTTATGAACTGCAGCCTTACTCTTGAAACTCGAATACGATCCCAATTTCAAATTTTCATTTAGAACTTACCTATCTGTCGCCTGCGTACATTCAAATGAACGACTATTACTATTACTAGTTGCATGTAACACATGAGATCCAACTGTCGATAGCGATAGTATGTATAGTTGAAGAATATGTACCAAACTATAAACCCATAGATACAAATTATTGAATATTTTCAGATATTTTGTTTTCTATACAACATATGTAGGTATGTATGTCAAGATAGGATAGTATGGAAGAAGATCCTTTTTCCTACCCAGAATATGCAAATTGCATGATGGTATGTATGTATGTTTGGAGATGAAGTAACAAACTATTAAGTCTTCTTACATATTGTGTATAGGCGACTGCCATACAAAATGTATGAAGCGATGTCGTCACTAAATTCAATTTTTAAAAAAATTGTTAAAAAAAAATTGAGATCTTCTACTACAATGTTAATATTTTTTATAGAAAATTAAATTATCTAGTTGGGGTGTTTCGGCTTTTTTCGATAATTGTAAAAGTTTTGGAAATATAGGCAGTTAAACTCATAAATTTATCATAAAAAAAATATTTTTCTTAATAAAAAATGTTTGAGAAACCCTGGAATTTTTTTGAAAAAACTAATTTGAGATTTTGTATTTGTCTATGTTTGTACCAATTTTCAGCGTTCTACCGTTTATGGTTTCTGAGATATATGGAAAAATAAAATAAAAATTCAAAAGTTGATAACCCCTGACTGAAACAAAAATTCAAAATTCCGAGTATAAAAGTTTTGTAGGCCTGTAACTGTTTATATATTCTGAAATTTTAGGCTCTATAAATTGAGCGGATCAAAAGTTATAAGGGGGGGACGGACACACAGACACACACACACACACAGACACACAGACACACACACAGACACACACACACACAGACACACGAAATGTTCTACTCCGAATTCTGAGTAAATCCGTGTATGGAACATATATGCTGCGAAGCCTCTAAGTTGGTGTTTTTTGACTTCAAAGTTGGAAAAGCCATGTAAAAAGTAGACCTCTCCATACAATTCTCGCGTATTCTGGCTTGATACATTGTCGATATGTTAAGAGAACAAAGTTCTCCTGAACAAATCGACAGTTGGAAAACATACCTACCTACTGCATTCATTCTCCGTTACAAAGGTAGGTTCTTAGCGAGTCGGATCGTATTGGGATCGGATTTGCAGTGGAGAGTAAGGCCACTGATCTTCCATTTATTAAATTGTTTTCTGTACGGTAGGTAGGTAGGTACATGAGAAAAGTTCCTATATTATATATTGTATCTTATTTTAAACTATTATATTATATTCCACAGATAAACAAGCTTCGATAGCAGTTCCTTAAGGTCATAATAAACAAGAAAATGGCGTCGGTAATTTATAGAACACTCGGTATTATGATAGTTCCTTATTGTTCCTTCAGGCACCGCCACACTATTCTTACAATCACCATCAATCAATGGCGTAGGCACTGCTTTAGGACCACCGAAGAATCGTTCAATCTAAACGTGGTCTTCCTCATTGCATCGATTCAATCAGATTTCATATCTAACTAACTGATGAATTGTCTTTTCATTGGTAAGGTAAACCTCATGTCGTCTTCAACTCTCGATAAAACGATTCCCAGGCTTTGAGTTGGATAAACTGAGTTTTAAAGATGAAATATATTATGATTACATACATTCTGATAGCTATAAAAAGACGAACCCTATTACAAGTTGCCACGTTCTGAAGACTTACGATATTTATCGTCTCACAGTTCCAGACTGATAACACAATTTTATAAAAACTGTGTCTCCACCGGGAATCGAACCCGGGACCCTTGGATCAGCAGTCAGATACCTAACCAACTGAGCCACGAAGGCCGACAAGATTAAGGAGATTATTATGAAATTAACCAAAACAATCAGTGTTATTTATAAAAAAAACTTGGTTCAATTGAACCCGGTTCAAAGTCTTATTCCACGTTCAACTGAAATTTTGTTAGAAGAATATTTGAATTTCAGAATAAGACTTTGAACCGGGTTCAATTGAACCAAGTTTTTTTTTTATAACTAACACTGTAGGTATGTGTTTTAATAACTTAGCTTGTTTGACATAGGTCCTAGTAGGCTTCTTGTTTTTTTTTTCAAAATGGTTATTTCTTCCAACGAACCATTTTTTTTTAATATTTATTTCTCCTCTGCTGGGTATCACACATAACATCACCAAGAAGTTAAAAGATTTCCCAGACATATCGTTGAATGTATCCTTGTGCCTCTGATAAGAGTATCTATGTTACGAGTATAACCAGTATTATTTTAATGTTGTCCTTATATGATTGAGGAAATTAATTTATACAGCTTGAAAATAATCGCTCTACGCCATCTTTTAGAGAGAATCCAAAGTTATTGCTTCTGTATACGGTTTGTGTCTTAAATATATTATTGTATTGCAGAATCCTTTTGAACTTCCGCTACACATTTTCCAGGCTGCGATAAATTAAATATCCGCGAACCAAATTACAAGAACGTTATATATCTTAAGTAGACTTACTTATTTTCCAAGACATCCTAGTAATAGCATACATTATATACACTACATTACATGATAGGATAAGCGAAAGACAGCAAGGTAAAGGTAACAAGAACATGACTCCACGACTAATGCAGTATTGAGATTTGACTTTGAACTTGAGCTTCGCATAGAAATTGCCAGAGTTCAAGCCACTGAACTAACGCGACTGTGATAATGTTAGATAACTATTACCGCTGGCGTAATGTAACCATTCAAATGTACTTCCTTGTCACGATATTTAATACTTAGTCTATACCTTAACTAAATATCGTAATGTACGGTCTAATATTGAGGTTATAGGTTGAACCATTTAATATTGTGATGACTAGAAGTAGCGTGACCGTACTGCTGTATCTTTATTTCGTTATTTAACGTTTTATTTTATTCACTCCTCACTACCCCAAAGATATAGTGGGGAGTTATGAATTTGCAATTTTTAAGTTTTTTTTATCGCAGATTATCGACAAGTATTATGCTAAGATTTTATTCTGAGAGTTTCAGCATAATGTGTCTAAGTGTGTGCTGTGTACTATTTACTATGTACGGCGTGTTTATTCTATGTACTTCATTGATTATAGACTTGAGTACTCATTCGATTTTCAAATTTTTAAAATTTGTTTATGGAATACTCGCTTAGACTCCGTTAGATTTTGAATATTATGGAGTTCTATAATATCTTTAGATGTCATAGAACTCCATATGATAATTATATCCATGATATGGGTAATCACGAGGGTTTTGATTTCGCCGGTCGAACCAGACTTGCCCCCCTGATCAGTGCTTTTTAATTTTTTTAACTATAAAATATTTCAAAGTGGCCATAAACTCGGAAAATTTGAAGTTTGAAATTTTTATTTTCAAACTGCTAAAAAGGCATATAACCTCCATGAAATGGCATTGAACAATTATCATGTTTTTATAATAAAATATTCGAATCAAAAATAGTTTAACAAACTCATTTCATGAATGCTGAAAATATGTTATACAAAAATTGAATACTTTGTGGAGTGACATGGTAGAGAGGAGTATAGCGTTGGCTTCGACCCATCCGTTTATATACATAGAATATAAAAACATTTATTTACGTTTTCTATGTCCTGTTCGAAAAAATGGTCGCTTCAAAACACAGTATAAAAGTAACTAGTATTAGATACTACTAATTTTGTATACGTGTACAAAACAAAAGTAATAAAAACTTCAAATAAATAATATTAAAAATCCATAACAGTAATAACGACTAAAACAAATATTATGAACGAGCAGCCTTTAACCATATTTAGGAACATTTTCTTCTCATTCGTGTACCATCTCCTCTACGAATGTTGGCGATCATTTGGGCTATCTCCACTTTATGACGCAGAACTGACTTAGGTTATGGAGCCATGAAACTTTTTGTCTTCCAGATCCTCTTCTTCCTTGTATCCTTCCTTGAATTACAAGCTGCAGAAGCTGAACTTTTAGAACATCATAACCATTTAGCCCGCACAAAATTAAAGACTTCATTCACCGCTGACCGCCGTGGCACAACCGTTTCGCTCCTGTGCATACGTCCTGAGTTCGAAACCCAGCAGAGGAGAATTTTATTTAATACCTTATCATGTAATTCTTGCTTCTCTGGGTTAGGAACACTGGATAGTTGTAAGAAATTTCCATTTGACAAAACTTGCGCAGGATGCAAGAAAATGTTTAGGGGTTATTAAAAATTAATATATGTTTTGATTAATTTTATTCTTATTAAGTTGGTAAAATAGCGTAAAAATATTTTTTTTACAATATTTTCATCATGTTCATTATTTGGTAAACATACAGTCTTAATAACAAGTAATATATGAATAATATAGTAATGCATTTAGAGAATCAATTAAGTTTACATAAACTAGTTGCATGTAACACATGAGATCCAACTGTCGATAGCGATAGTATGTATAGTTGAAGTATGTACCAAACTATAAACCCATAAATACAAATTATTGAATATTTTCAGATATTTTGTTTTCTATACAACATATGTAGGTATGTATGTCAAGATAGGATAGTATGGAGGAAGTTCCTTTTTTCCTACCCAGAAAATGAAAATAGCATGATGGTTCTGTATGTTTGTTTGGATATTAAAATCCTATCAAACTATTAAGTCTTCTTACATATTGTGTATAGGCGACTGCCATATAAATTGTATGAAGCGATGTCGACACTAAATTCTATTTTTATAAAAATTGTTAAAAAAAATTTGAGATGTACAAATACAATGTTTGTATTTTTTATAGAAAATTAAATTATCTAGTTGGGGTGTTTCGGCTTTTTTCGATATTTTTAAAAAGTTTGGAAATATAGGCAGTTAAACTCATAAATTTATCATAAAAAAAATATTTTTCTTAATAAAAAATGTTTGAGAAACCCTGGAATTTTTTTGAATAAATTAATTTGAGATTTTGTATTTGTCTATATTTGTACCAATTTTCAGCGTTCTAGCTTTTATGGTTTCTGAGATATATGAAAAAATAAAGTAAAAATTCAAAAGTTGATAACCCCTGACTAAAACAAAAATTCGAAATTCTGAGTAAAAAAGTTTTGTAGGCCTATAACTGTGTATATATTCTGAAATTTTGGGCTCTGTAAATTGAGCGGATCAAAAGTTATAAGGGGGGGACGGACACACAGACACACACACACACACACAGACACACACACACACACACACAGACACACGAAATGTTCTACTCCGAATTCTGAGTAAATCCGTGTATGGAACATATATGCTGCGAAGCCTCTAAGTTGGTGTTTTTTGACTTCAAAGTTGGAAAAGCCGTGAAAAAAGTAGACCTCTCCATACAATTCTCGCGTATTCTGGCTTGATACATTGTCGATATGTTAAGAGAACAAAGTTCTCCTGAACAAATCGACAGTTGGATAATCAATTGTGTGTAAATTGTAATCGTGTCCGGACAATTAACCGTAGCCGATTGACCGTGGACAATTTACTGTACGCCCATTTTACCGTATGGACAATTTACCGTGAGGAAAATTTACCGTGGGGACAATTTACCGCATGGACAGTTGACCGTCGGGACAATTGACCGTGAGGACAATATATCGTATGGACAATTGACCGTTCTTCAAAAAAAGAACTTAAAGAAGTTTAAGAACAGACGTCTTCTTCATTCTCAAAATATAGCAAACTAAAACTCGATAAACCCAACATAATCATTCATTTTGAAAAACTTGGTTTCTCATAATTACAAAAGAAAACAAAGAAGTTTCAATGATTTCGAAATCTACACCTTTTAATTAGTATAAATCGACATCCATCTCGAAAAATCAAAAAAAGAACAAGAAGAAGTTTAAGAACAGGCGTCTTCTTAATTCTCAAAATGTAGTAAATTACAACTACATAATAACCGCTTATTTTGTAAAATTTCATTTTAATCACTGTCGACATATTGGATTCCTCGTAGTATTTTGAAATAAAAAAAATTAAGCAATCGATCCGTCGCCATAAACGAACATTTTTTTATTCACGCAATTTATTTAACTCAAACGAAAAAAGAAAAAGATTTTATTCTGATACTAAAAATAGTTTCCGCACGGTGAATTAATTAATACGGCCAATTGTCCATAAGATAAATTGTCCTCACGGTCAATTGTCTGTACGGTAAATTATCCCGACGGTCAAATGTCCATACGGTAAATTGTCCCCACGGTAAATTGTCCTCACGGTAAATTGTCCATACGGTAAAAAAAAGGCGTACGGTCAATTGTCCACGGTCAATCGGCTACGGTAAATTGTCCGGGAATCAATTGTAATACCAGATTTATAGGGAAAGGAATAGGAAGGATATTAGGAATTGGACATATGTTTTCAAAACCATAGATGACACAGAAGTGTTTTTCGTCAGTGAATACATAATAAAAAATTTCTTTTTTTTTCACAGGTGGAAACAGCGGAAACAGTGGAAATAGCGGAAACAGCGGAGGAAGTACATCGTCACATGAACTTAGCACACTAACCAAAATGTTAATCAGTTCCGGAAAGGTAAGATAATATCTATTTTTTATAACAATTCTTCGACAATTACCAGATAACTGATTTTTTTTTATGTCTTATGAATAGTTTAAAAAATATTTATCCCTCAGTTGGAATAAGATCTCGTGTTAAACAGAGGAAAATAGTCTTAAATTATTCTATTTTTTCATTGGATACCTATTTTAGTTGATATAAAATAATATGTTTATTATTCATAGGTACAGATAATAAAATGATATATAGTTCTGCAAAAGAATATTTTTTGAATTAAGTCAACACTACTGTGATTAAAGTGGTGAATATGAGTTGGTACTGATTGGTTGATTTAATACCAGTTTTTTTTTAATTCAACCCGTTATTTGCATATCCAATCCTGTATGAGAAATGTAATTCGCCTGAACTTCTACTATCCTTATAACACGAATGTTTTTATATTATAACACGAATGTTTTTATATAAGGCGTTAACTTTATATGCTTACAAAGAAAAGTACAATATAGTAAACCTATTATTTGTGGCCATCATTCAATTGATCCAAGTGAATGGATCAATGAATGATGGCCACAAATATAAATAGGGAATGTCAATCTTCTTCCAAGATTGACATTCCCTAAATGATCCTCATTTCTATTGGTACAATCTTTTAACAAAAAAAAATAAAAAAATATCCCATTAGGACGTGAAAACATTGTGTAAGTTTTGACAGATAAAATGAGCGTTTTAAATAGAAAACTAGCAGCTCTAAGTCAATTTGTTTTACATATTATACGATATCAGCATTTGACTGATTTTCATCAGTGACGATTTCGGGATGACTCAACATAAATTAAATCACAAAAGAATATCAAAACTTACTGTGAACACTTTCAACGTGATATCGGTTAAAAATAATCTTCTTCCTGAATATACATCCCTTCATCCCTTCGTCAGTTTATTGTCTTGAAACATAGCCCGCCCATTTCCATTACTACCACTCGTTGCATGTAACATAATGAGATCCAACTTTCGAAAGCGAGAGTATGTATAGTTGAAGAATACGTACCAAACAATGAACATTTAAATCCAAATTATTCAATGTTTAAGAAATTTTGTTTTCTATACAAAACATGTAGGTACCTACCTATGTCAAGATAGGATTTTATGGAGGTTAGTCCTTTTTTTCTACCCAGAATATGTAAACAGCTTGATGAAATGTATGTATGTATGGATATTAAGTATCAAACTATTGAGTCCCCGTAAATATAGGCCCAGTATTTCAGTCGGCCCTTAGGAGTTTAACTCAAGTTTAACAAAAATATTGCGTATTTCAGTACCTAATCTTCCCTTAAATACGTCACTAAACGACAAATATTTAACTCAACGTTTCTGGCGGATCGCGTGTCTTAATCTTGAGTTAAGTATTGTATCTATATATATATATATATATATATATATATATATATATATATATATATATATATATATATATATATATATATATATATATATATATATATATATATATATATATATATATATATATATATATATATATATATATATATATATATATATATATATATATATATATATATATATATATATATATATATATATATATATATATATATATATATATATATATATATATATATATATATATATATATATATATATATATATATATATATATATATATATATATATATATATATATATATATATATATATATATATATATATATATATATATATATATATATATATAAATATATAAATATATATATATATATATATATATATATATATATATATATATATATATATATATATATATATATATATATATATATATATATATATATATATATATATATATATATATATATATATATATATATATATATATATATATATATATATATATATATATATATATATATATATATATATATATATATATATATATATATATATATATATATATATATATATATATATATATATGTTATATTTGATGTTTTCACGGGTGAAATATGTTATAATATTTTTATCTCGGTTTTCCCGTGTCAGTAGGTCTTGACTAAGACCATTTGTCTTCCGACGTTTCGCCTGAATATCACCAGGCATTTTCAAGGACTTAACGAAATGCACGCGCGCGACACACGTCTACTCACACTGAAAGCTCACCGTCAAGTGAGCTTTCAGTGTGAGTAGACGTGTGTCGCGCGCGTGCTTTTCGTTAAGTCCTTGAAAATGCCTGGTGATATTCAGGCGAAACGTCGAAAGACAAATGGTCTTAGTCAAGACCTACTGACACGGGAAAACCGAGATAAAAATATTATAACATATTTCACCCGTGAAAACATCAAATATAACATATATATATATATATATATATATATATATATATATATATATATATATATATATATATATATATATATATATATATATATATATATATATATATATATATATATATATATATATATATATATATATATATATATATATATATATATATATATATATATATATATATATATATATATATATATATATATATATATATATATATATATATATATATATATATATATATATATATATATATATATATATATATATATATATATATATATATGTTATATTTGATGTTTTCACGGGTGAAATATGTTATAATATTTTTATCTCGGTTTTCCCGTGTCAGTAGGTCTTGACTAAGACCATTTGTCTTTCGACGTTTCGCCTGAATATCACCAGGCATTTTCAAGGACTTAACGAAAAGCACGCGCGCGACACACGTCTACTCACTATACACGATATTCAGGCGAAACGTCGGAAGACAAATGGTCTTAGTCAAGACCTACTGACACGGGAAAACCGAGATAAAAATATTATAATATATATATATATATATATATATATATATATATATATATATATATATATATATATATATATATATATATATATATATATATATATATATATATATATATATATATATATATATATATATATATATATATATATATATATATATATATATATATATATATATATATATATATATATAATGTGTATTCTTAAATTTCCTACATAAGACATTATTTTACCATTATCACTTAGTTCCATATCCATCTGTAAAACATACATACATTGAATGTATGACTACTTACTGACTACTTACCGACGTACGTAGTACATATCCAATGACATTTTATCACTACAATGATTGATTTTAATTAAAAAAAACATCGATCGGTATAAAAAATTGAAAAAGTAACATGCTGTGTAATGAAACAAATAAAATAATGTGTTGTTATACTAATAAAATAATATTTAGTCACAGCTTCGCGTCACGTACCTATCATTTAAGGTTATTACAATTTTGACAGATGCGTTATAGACAATAACCATAGAAAAACGTAAAATATATCTATAGTTGAAGATTACGTAACTGACGTTTCATTTTGCACTGAAATACGCGAATGAAATTTAATCTTCCCTAAACTTTTAACTTGGATTACCAAATCCAACGATTTAAGGGCCAACTGATATCTCGGGCCATAGTGTATACTGCCATACGAATTGCACGAAAAAATTTCGTCACTAAATTCAATATTTACTAAAAAAGTTTGAGATCTACTGCTATATTTTTTTTTGTATTTTTTCTAGAAAATTAAATTATCTAATAGTTGGGGTGTTTCGACGTTTTTCGATATTTTTAGTAGTTAGGGTCCAGTGTCTTATAACCTCGTTTCTGATTTTATCCTTCAGAATAAGATTTTAAATTTTCCTTTCCATTGACCGTTGTATTCATTCAGAGATGAACATGACTAGAACTTTTCCAAGGGGTGGAGTCTACGAAAAATCCCATTTCGTGTATGGTATTGGTTGAAAATAACACGTAGTTTCTAATCCATTAAATTTATCTAACCAGGGAGGATGCATTTTTCAAAATCTTTATTTTAAGGTCGATGGAAAAATTGCAAAATTATAAATAGTTAGGTATACATTGTGTTAATTTTGCAACAGAGATAGTTTCTACTTTAAAAATGAATCCATCATGTAAGTGATTATTTAAATTAACCATGTGCAATGCAGTTGTCTGTCGTCCATTCAGAAGTTACGCGAATAATAATAAATCTCTACAATTTGGTTGGTTCATAATATTACGCTTCTGTGATCTTGGCTTTAACATAATTTCTTTAATTGTTAGCGCAATTGTATTATATCTCTTGTGATGTTACAGTAAATCACCCATCAACACGCTCATCCGTTATAAAAATTATATAACATTTATTTTTTCTGCTGTTAAAGAAATGTAGGTAGACAATTCTATTATGAAGCGACCGTTATGTGCAACGGAGTGTCAAATTGCATTTTGCACTACAAAATTACGAATATCTAGTGTAACGAATTAATAATGATAATTTGAATAAAATTCAGACTATTTTTTTACTTAAGTTTTTTTAATTACCATCTAGCAAAGACAATTACCATAAAAAATAAAATATAAGACAATAAATATAACGGTACCACAATTTCTATGATCAGTATTGGCATTGCATTTTCCCGCCAAAAATGACAATTTAACGAAAGATTTTTGGGCGTCGTCTATGTTTTATACACTTGAAGGTATATAAAATGTGTTTGAAGGTATATAAAAAGATCTAAAGGTGTTTTTCTGTGATTTACATAGAAGTATAAATACCAACATCTTCTTCTTCTTTCTCAGCCATCTCTCCACTGCTGGATGTAGGCCTCTTCTAAAATCTTCCACTCGTCTTTTTTCTGGGCTTTTCGAACCCATCCGCTTCCAGCGACAGGGACAATATCATCGGCCCACCTTTTCTGGGGCCGGCCTATTCCCTTTTTCATAACGAAATACCAACATAACGATTGATAATTTCATTATATGTCATGTCGTTGTTGATAATAGGTTGATGAGATTTCTTGTTGAATTTATTATTATTATACATTTCGCTATCCCTATAATATTTTATATAGTCTTATGAAAGGCAAGAAGTTCCATCAAGTCTTTTAGCTTATTTTTTGGCTTTAAAAAAAGTTAGTCTTGATGAATAAATAAAATTCATTTTAAACTAATTTATTCTTCCCCCACACCCGCTTTAATGTGAATTAAGTTATCGGGCGGTTGCTTCAATTTTATCGAACAGATAAATTTCAAGAAATTCAAAAAAATTGATAAATCACTGTCGATCCGATTATATTAATTATGTTATATTAGTTGATCTCGAAGAAAATGTAGGTAATAAGATGACAATATTATTTTATTCTTCTTAAAGTTGGTTTCCATGTTGCATCTTTATGCACTTATATTTTTTAGGTATTTTATTTATCTGCGCTTTCTATGCGTATTTTTTGTGAGGGAAAAAGGACATTTTTTATGGTTTAGTCGTGTAAATAGCTTTAGCCTAAAAATAAAAGAAAAACAAAGCATTTAATGGAAGAATATCACGAAATTATAAAAAGATGTATGTCGAAATGAAAATGAGATTGAATAATAATAATATATAACGAAAAAAATATTATTTTGGTGTTGAATATTAAATTATAAAAAGTTGATACCGCTGGAGGTTAGAAAAAATTAAGCATAAATGCTTGAGCTATAAATAGACGATATCATCAGTCGTGGCCAAATTTAAAATCGCGATTTCTGTACTATTTATTTAGCGCGCTAGACGTTCTGACACGGATACATCTAATATGAAAAGATAGTAGAAAAAACAAGAAATAGTGGATTCGAATAATGTAGCTAGTGAATTATATCAGACATAATGATGCTTCTGATTATATAGATAATTAAAAAATATTTAAAATTCATCGACCATGAATTTACATGAAAACTAAGTTAAAACTTAAAACGTGTTAGAGTTTGCGCTCAACTTCAGTAACTGCTTATTACTTACTTTAAAAAAAACAACTGTATTTACTGTTGGCTGTTGTATGTTGATGAATTGATCATTTTAGAGTAGATACCTACAGAATTGATTTCAATTACATATTTGCAACCTAACTGATTTCTTTCCCTTGATACACATAATGATTCACTTCCACATCTTTGTTGACAAATGTCAGTTATCTACTAGATGAGCACAAGATGAGCACAAGCTTGAAAAAACAATTTCACTTAACTTTCGAGTCAATTCAAGGTTGAAGAATGACATTTTTTTTATTTTTATGTAAATTTAAAAATGAACTTCTACAAATTTTTACACGAAAAATTATAAAAGGTTCCACTATGTTATTATTAGGATGAGAGTATCGCCTTGCAAGGGCCATTTTAGCTAATAGACCAAAAGCCAAATTTGCGTCATAGTAAACGTAAAGGCTGATTTTCTTCCGTAAAAGGATACCACTGCAGGTAACAACGATTGGATAATATGAACCCTCAGTAGAGGTGGCCTTCGGAGATGAAAGCCATCGAAGTGTCGAAAATTGGTATTTTTATATTTACTTAATTTTCGATCTTAAATTATTTACTAAAACGAGTCTAAAATCACGAGATCTAAAAAAATACCTAGATTTTTTCACATACATAATTATGGAGTTCCACATATTAAATTGGTATGGCATGATGTGATATAAATAATTATTTTTATATTTGCCCGAGATAAAAAATAACGTTTGGATATAAACAGAGACCTATATTTACAGTTTATTTTAAATAATTAAGTGATTCAATGACACGTTACTTATGCAAATAAGAGTATTTATATTATACTAGTTGCATGAAACACATGAGATCCAACTGTCGATAGCGATAGTATGTATAGTTGAAGAATATGTACCAAACTATAAACCCATAGATACAAATTATTGAATATTTTCAGATATTTTGTTTTCTATACAACATATGTAGGTATGTATGTCAAGATAGGATAGTATGGAAGAAGATCCTTTTTCCTACCCAGAATATGCAAATTGCATGATGGTATGTATGTATGTTTGGAGATGAAGTAACAAACTATTAAGTCTTCTTACATATTGTGTATAGGCGACTGCCATACAAAATGTATGAAGCGATGTCGTCACTAAATTCAATTTTTAAAAAAATTGTTAAAAAAAAATTGAGATCTTCTACTACAATGTTAATATTTTTTATAGAAAATTAAATTATCTAGTTGGGGTGTTTCGGCTTTTTTCGATAATTGTAAAAGTTTTGGAAATATAGGCAGTTAAACTCATAAATTTATCATAAAAAAAATATTTTTCTTACTAAAAAATGTTTGAGAAACCCTGGAATTTTTTTGAAAAAACTAATTTGAGATTTTGTATTTGTCTATGTTTGTACCAATTTTTAGCATTCTACCGTTTATGGTTTCTGAGATATATGGAAAAATAAAATAAAAATTCAAAAGTTGATAACCCCTGACTGAAACAAAAATTCAAAATTCCGAGTATAAAAGTTTTGTAGGCCTGTAACTGTTTATATATTCTGAAATTTTAGGCTCTGTAAATTGAGCGGATCAAAAGTTATAAGGGGGGGACGGACACACAGACACACAGACACACACACAGACACACACACAGACACACACACACACAGACACACGAAATGTTCTACTCCGAATTCTGAGTAAATCCGTGTATGGAACATATATGCTGCGAAGCCTCTAAGTTGGTGTTTTTTGACTTCAAAGTTGGAAAATCCATGAAAAAAGTAGACCTCTCCATACAATTCTCGCGTATTCTGGCTTGATACATTGTCGATATGTTAAGAGAACAAAGTTCTCCTGAACAAATCGACAGTTGGATTAGTAAACAATCTAAGTAAACCTATACCTACATGGTCAGTCATTGGAATACAATAATAACTAGTTGCATGTAACACATGAGATCCAACTGTCGATAGCGATAGTATGTATAGTTGAAGAATATGTACCAAACTATAAACCCATAGATACAAATTATTGAATATTTTCAGATATTTTGTTTTCTATACAACATATGTAGGTATGTATGTCAAGATAGGATAGTATGGAAGAAGATCCTTTTTCCTACCCAGAATATGCAAATTGCATGATGGTATGTAAGTATGTTTGGAGATGAAGTAACAAACTATTAAGTCTTCTTACATATTGTGTATAGGCGACTGCTATACAAAATATATGAAGCGATGTCGTCACTAAATTCAATTTTTAAAAAAATTGTTAAAAAAAAATTGAGATCTTCTACTACAATGTTAATATTTTTTATAGACTAGTTGCATGTAACACATGAGATCCAACTGTCGATAGCGATAGTATGTATAGTTGAAGAATATGTACCAAACTATAAACCCATAGATACAAATTATTGAATATTTTCAGATATTTTGTTTTCTATACAACATATGTAGGTATGTATGTCAAGATAGGATAGTATGGAAGAAGATCCTTTTTCCTACCCAGAATATGCAAATTGCATGATGGTATGTATGTATGTTTGGAGATGAAGTAACAAACTATTAAGTCTTCTTACATATTGTGTATAGGCGACTGCCATACAAAATGTATGAAGCGATGTCGTCACTAAATTCAATTTTTAAAAAAATTGTTAAAAAAAAATTGAGATCTTCTACTACAATATTAATATTTTTTATAGAAAATTAAATTATCTAGTTGGGGTGTTTCGGTTTTTTTCGATAATTGTAAAAGTTTTGGAAATATAGGCAGTTAAACTCATAAATTTATCATAAAAAAAATATTTTTCTTAATAAAAAATGTTTGAGAAACCCTGGAATTTTTTTGAAAAAACTAATTTGAGATTTTGTATTTGTCTATGTTTGTACCAATTTTCAGCGTTCTACCGTTTATGGTTTCTGAGATATATGGAAAAATAAAATAAAAATTCAAAAGTTGATAACCCCTGACTGAAACAAAAATTCAAAATTCCGAGTATAAAAGTTTTGTAGGCCTGTAACTGTTTATATATTCTGAAATTTTAGGCTCTGTAAATTGAGCGGATCAAATGTTATAAGGGGGGGACGGACACACAGACACACACACAGACACACACACACACAGACACACACACAGACACACACACAGACACACACACACACAGACACACGAAATGTTCTACTCCGAATTCTGAGTAAATCCGTGTATGGAACATATATGCTGCGAAGCCTCTAAGTTGGTGTTTTTTGACTTCAAAGTTGGAAAATCCATGAAAAAAGTAGACCTCTCCATACAATTCTCGCGTATTCTGGCTTGATACATTGTCGATATGTTAAGAGAACAAAGTTCTCCTGAACAAATCGACAGTTGGACTATTTATCATAATCGATCGACATTAATTTTATACACCAAACAGTTAACTTAACAGACAATTTAACTTATTAATCACTTTATTTACTGCATATTTCTACCAAAACTCATCTGATTATATTTATTTTAAGAGTTACATACTCAATAATTTTTCATAAACTAACTGTTATTGTAAACTGATGGAGAAGGCATACGTTCAAAAGAAGAAGTACTAAGGATGGGTTGTTTCAACAAAAGTATCGGTAATAGTATAGTTAAAATACTTAGATTTCATAAAATTATTCAAAATTAAGTTGATTGATGGCATTAGATTTCAATGAAACAACCAAAAGTATTGAACAATAACATTTTAAGACTTGACTTGTATATTATATTTTTTAATTCAATTTTAACGTATGTACCTATATGAAATAAAAGAAGGCATCATATAAATACACAGATACGAACACAATTATCTTACCCTTATCAAAAAAAAATGTTTTTAGTTTTAATCAATGTTTTTATTTTTATTATTATAATTAAAAACATTCTGTCTTACTAACTAGATTTTAAAAGCTTAGTAAACGCGCAACTACATAGATAATCACGACTCAAATAGTTAAGATCGTTATTAAAAAATCTTACTTATAAACGTATACTAAGATGTGACTAATTAGTTCACCGCCTTGTTTACGAACACCCTCATTTATTTTTTTCATATGGCCGCATTGGCTACACAGGTATCAAAAAATAGATAAATGCATGTAATTTTTGGATAACTTACATCAAAAATGAAAACAAACTCCGCGTTTTGCCGTGTTCAGTCAATTTATCCACGATTGCGATGTAGAATAACGAGGAAAAACGTTAATGTTTAGACTACGTGTTCATTTGCTTCGTCGATTGCTATTTCATCTTTTGTGGAACCGAACGGTTTATCTTTAGAGCTGATAAAGAAGCTGTCGCTTCGAAACCAATCACATCCAATAGCCTATTCGTGTTTTGAAAAAAATTTAACGATTTATTTTAATTGTTTTGAATGTCATAAAGCTATTAATATTTTTAAAGTAGGTAGGTATATCGTATAAGTGGGATATAACTACAAAGATTTATTAAGAGAGTGAAGGAAACACAAAAATAATTGTGCGTACCTATTTAAAATTGAACCTAGGTACCTTTTTTGCTGATTTGATCTTTCGCACGGCTGTTAACCTTAAAATTATTCGTATAAGATAAAGATTAACTGGATTTCCGTACCACAAGTAGGTAATAAGAAGATATTATATGTAGGTATAAGTACCAATTCTTCCTCTTTTCCGTTATTTAAAATCTGTAACAAGTTCGTGGGAAAGACATTGCGATCAAATATGTCACGACTTAAGTTTTATAATCTCGGTTTTACATTTTATTATGTAGATACCTACCTTTATAATTATTATAATCTGCATTACCTAAATGGAGATCATAAACCAACAATTGATTTAAAAGTATCAAAAGATACTGCGGTTATCGTTCAATAATAATATAAAAAAAAACAATAATAATTGGTATTTACGAATAACAGTAAGCAGTAAGTATCTTGTATGTATACCTACAAGATATCATTTATATAGGTAATACTTGTTTTTTATACCCGGGGAGGTAAATGTAAAAATCCTTTTTAGTAATTTTTGAACTGTTTAATTATTATGATAATTTCAGAATGAGTAAAAAAAACTAACAAAATACATAAAAATTAACATGCACAATTAAGTTTAAAAAAAATCTGTACCTTCAGTCTCTCCCATCCCTCGCTCCGTCCCTTCCCTCCAGTTCTTCCTGTCCCTTCAGTCTCAAGTGATGGACTTAGAATTTCTAACTTACAAATATTGGACTATGGGAAATGGTTTAAAATGAAATTAAATATAAGCGATAGAAAAACTTTAGTGTTGGCTACAAACCTTCAAACCACGATATTTTCCATAACTTTCTTTTTTTTTCTCTTTCTTGTCCCATATTCTTTTTTCCCGCCAACCAAGCACACCTTTTTATGATTCCTATTAATTGAATTGTGTACATGACCAAGGTAACACTTTGTTAGTTATTTTTTTGTAATATGACATGTATATTAGAATATTATATTGAAACGCGGGATGTTTATTATATATTTATTAATAGAAATACATCCTTACAATTAAAATAGATTCATTGTTATTCAAACTATAATTGTATTGGTATATTATCCAACTGTCAATTTGTTCAAGATTTTTTTTTCTCTAAACAGATTGACCAAGTTTCAAAACAAGATCCGCGAGTTTTTGTATATCCAGATCTATATTTTACATGGTTTTTAAATTTTAAGTAAATTAACTTCAACTTAGACGATTCGCAGCATATATTTTCAGAAAATATAGAAAAGTTAAGGACTACAAAACTTTTATGCTCAGAATTTCTAATTTTCGTATCAGTTAGGAGTTATCAACATTTGAATTTTCATTTTATTTTTTCATATATCTCAAAAATCATAATGGCCAGAGTGCTGTAAATTTGTATATGTATAGAAGATACAATATCTCATTTTTTTAAATACCTATTTCCAGGGTTTCTCTTCTCAGGGTTTAAGGGAAAACATTTTTCTATGACAAATTTATGTGTTTAACTGCCGAAATGTCGAAAAACGCCGAAACATCCCAACTAATAGATAATTTAATTTTCTATGCAAAGAAACAAACATTAAAGTAGTATGTATATTTCAAACTTTTCTTAACAATTCTTGTAACAATTGAATTTGACGACATCGTTTCATACAACTTGTAAGACAGTATACACTACGCAATATCTATGGGAACTTTCAATAGTTTCTTACTTAATCTCCATACTAAATGCATACTATCAAGCTGTTTAAATATTCGGGGTTGGGAAAAGGGATTGACCTCCACACTATCCACTCTTGACATACATGTTTTGTATAAAAAACAAAATATTCAATAATTTGGATTAAAGGGTTTATAGTTTAGAACGTATTATTCAACTATACATACTATCGCCATCGACAGTTAGATCTCATAAATATCTACATACCTATGTAGTGTAAATATATTTACATTACATAGGTATGTAATATCTATATAATCATTTGAATGATTTGACTTTCAGTTAGTGAAACAATCAGCCATTTGTTTTTATAAAAAAAAAACACTGATATCTTTTTTTAACTTTTTTTTAATTATCTTATTTACAAACTAATAAATTCACTGTTAGGTGAAAATAATTTTTTTCTCACTCATCTACAATTTACTATATTCAATGTACTGAAATTTTAAATTGAAATGCCTTCACTGAAATTCGCATAGATTATTTTAGAGATACAACATTGACCTGCTCTTGAAATCACTATCACATAATCGTTCACCTAGTTTTTGTTATATCCGTGTGAACTATAGGAATAATGTTACGTTTTGTAGGAAGCTGGTTTAAAATTAATACTACCTTACTCGTTGATATCACTAATGTTATATATAACCTAGGGCATCATTTTGTACTTTACCAATAGATTATACTTAGGTATTATGAATTATTCATTGAGTGTAGAGATTTCATGAAGAAAATATTATTATGGACAGATCGATGTGCCCCTTTTTGCAAAACACGAATTCACGTGAATCTTTAAAATGGTCATTAGGTTCCTGTTAAAATTATCAACTGTTCCTTTTAATTTTTCAGATGGATTACCTGTCTCCGTCCAAACTAAACAACACCCTTCGATCTGGACAAGAGATCGTTTTCTTCAATCGAGTGCCTAAGGTTGGATCGCAGACATTCATGGAACTCTTCAGAAGACTCTCCATTAGGAATGAATTTGGTAAGAAATTAATAAGATAATTTGATTAAAATTATGTAGTAATTAATATTATTTTAATATGTGCGCAAAGTAAATTAAATAAGAGCTATGATCTGATCATAAGTTTATGCTCATATTATCATAGGTTCATAATACGTGCAAAATTGCTCATAACTTTAAATATCATTCAGCAGAGGTTCTTATACTTTATGTTTCATTTAAAGTGCACTTCGTATTTTATGTTTATATGACTGTGGTGTGTTACTCGTTAAAATATAATCATCCAGAGTAGGTACTTCTTTTGTAATTTTAATAAAAGTTATTTCTGATAAATCTGCATAAATCGTTAAAAGCATATGTGTGTTTTGTATAAAATACTTAAAGAAAACTTGTTTCGTCCTATCATATGAATTTTAGATTGTTTTTTTTTTGTTTACATACTTTTACTATTTAGTGTTGAATATGAGGTTACAGGAACTTAATTTGGAGATATGGTAACATTATTCAGTTTATTTGGCTGACTGACAGTCGTACCAACATTACAGTACATTTTTTAGTTAAGCGCATTATACGGATATTTTTTTTTAATTCTCTGGATGTTTTTATAAGTGATAAACTTTCATTTTTTTCTTTTGAACAATTGTTTTTGTAGATTGTCATGTTACATGTTTATATTTTATTGTTTCCTTTCATATTTCTGGATTCAAAGGTTTCTGGAGACTTTTTTCCGTATTTTTTTAATCTGTATTTGGGGGCTACTACATTTATCATTTGTCTCCAATGCATGTCATTTTTTTTATTTATTCCTTATAATACAACACAATACATGTATGAAGTGATTAACTTTTGTACCTGTAAGTTTACTTTAAATCAATTTGATTAAGTACAATATTTTATACCATTCAATCAGATGGAAATATTTTGTAATTTAAGTCAGTCATAAATTTGAATTTACATTCTTGTTTCCGTAGAAAGTTTCCGTAGTTCTTGTTTCTTGGGAACATGATACATGAGTCAGGAAGCCTGGAAATTAACATTCAGTACCGTAATCGAATATTTTTATTATTGCATATGCGCAAACATTGGATTTTTTTCCCTGTCGGGAGTCAAAGATATTTTTTAACAGATTTTTAATTATCTCAATAGAGACGAAGTTGGAATATTTATTGTAGGAGAACCGGGAAATCAAGGCACCTACAGGGCTTACGACCTGTCATCGGCTGGTTTACGTGATCACTTTATGCGCTTGCGCAACGTTCACCAATTATGCCTTTTCAATGAGATCCCTATCAATTCAATTTTGAAAGTTCTATTGAAAGTTCTATTGATCTCATTGAAAAGGCATAATTGGTGAACGTTGCGCAAGCGCATAAAGTGATCACGTAAACCAGCCGATGACAGGTCGTAAGCCCTGTAGGTGCCTTGATTTCCCGGTTCTCCTACAATAAATATTCCAACTTCGTCTCTATTGAGATAATTAAAAATCTGTTAAAAAATTCAGTACCGTATTGCCGCAGGCTGGCTTAAATGGAGAGAAGTGACTGGAGTAATCTGTGACAAGCGAATGCCAGTGAAGATGAAAGGTCATGTATACAAGACAATGATCAGACCAGTGTTGACATATGGTAGTGAGACCTGGACCGTCACTCGAAGACAAGTTCAGTCAGTGCAAACAGCCGAGATGAAGATGCTTAGGTGGATGTGCGGCGTCACGAGAAGAGATAAAATACGTAATGAATATATAAGAGGTAGCCTGGGTGTACGCGATGTATCCGATAAGCTGATGGAGAATAGGCTGAGGTGGTTCGGGCATATCCTTAGAAAACCGCCAGAATATATAGGGAACACTGCACTGGACCATCGAGTGTCTGGCAAAAGATCCAGAGGGCGTCCCAAAAAACGATGGAAAGGCCTGGTGGCTGAGGACATGCAGGAATGTGATGTCTCTGAGGAAGATGCTCAGGATAGGGCGAAGTGGAGGAGCGTAGTGAGGAGAGCTGACCCCACCACCATGTGGGTTGCAAGCTAAGGAAGAGAGAGAGAGATTCTTGTTTCCGTAGAAAGTTGTACCCAAAATTTGTTAATTTCATTTAATACATCCAAAAATTTCTGACTTGTAATTTATATGTGTTTAAATATTACGGACATAAGTATCATAAGTTATTGGATTATCAGCAGTAAAAAATTGGATAGTCAGCAATAAAAAATGCATATGTATTTTATATTATATGTGAATAAATCTTCAAATATTTTTGACATCATTCAAACAAATACACTAATTAGCTCGAAATCAGATTACAAACTGAACATAAAGTTCGGTGATTCATTAGTTTTACAAATGAATCTGCATATTATAGTGCATATTTCACAATTTCCTCAAGTCTATAAATATATTAAAAAATAAAAGGAGTCTGAAATTTATAGCTCAATTTTTGAATATTGAATAGTTTAAGTATAAAATTAAATTATGAAATCAATTTCAAAGATCAATATAAATAATTCCTAGATTTGTAAAATATATGCAACATAATAGGTGTATAAGTATTTATTACATTTCTTATGCAGATATAAGTGGATTAGTTTTTCCTTTATCCAATCAAGTTGTTTATTAACAAGTTCAACAATGAAATAAGTAGAATAGTAATGATCCACCAACTAATCCACCAAAAAATGATCCACCAACTATCAAATATTGAATTAAATAAACTCTTTTTACAATTTACATATAAACCAAGCTTTTTTTTAAATCATGACCGTTTTCGGAGTTGATTAGTTCCTCATATAACTCATTTACAAATCGTTCTTCTTCTTCTTCCTCAGCCATCTCTCCACTGCTAGATGTAGGCCTCTTCTAAAAACTTCCACTCGTCTTTTTTTGGGCTTTTTGAACCCATCTGTTTCCAGCGACAGGGACAATATCATCGGCCCACCTTTTCTGGGGCCGGCCTATTCCCCTTTTCATATCCCATGGTCTCCAATTTAGTATTCTGGGTGCCCATCTGTCCGTACCCTGTCTGGCAACATGACCTGCCCATTGCCATTTAAGTTTTGCAACTCGATCCATGACATCAACAACTTTTGTCTGGCGTCTGATTTCTTCATTTCTAATTCTATCTCTTAGACTTACGCCTATCATTTGCCTTTCCATGGATCTCTGAGTGCATTTTAGTTTATGTATGGTCCTCGCAGTTAGCGTGATAGTTTCTAGACCATACAAATTGTTAATTGGCCGGTATCAGAGAAAATTACAAATAATTTTGGCCAGTTTTTTTGTTATGTTTGTATTCTAAAACACAAATGATTAAAATTATTTTTATTCTTCGATTACCGCTTTCTTAACACGGAATTGGAGTCATCATTGATAATGTAAGTTGATACTTTAAGGTACAGTATCTTTTTTGTGTTGTAATGTAATTAAAAAACAAATCCCTCACAATTATATTACTTTATAATTTTCATTGCTTTAATTTTTAAAAATACTATTTGAATGTTTCAATTAAGATTCAAACTAACACAACATTTTATATTTTAAATAATAAATACCTATCTCGTTTTTATCAGGATAAACCTATGATTGATGAGTATTCTACGGAATTTTAGTCGGAATAGTGGATATATTTATTTACTGTTTTTCATAAAACGTTTTACAATGCAAGAGTATTTTATTTTATATATTTTTTATTGTGTAAAGTTTTTAGAAAAGTACGTATTTCTGATCAATCATATATCTTTCTCTGGTTACTTTTTTTACTGTAATACCGCGTGTATTTATTTGTCAGGTTTCCACCATGACCAAGTCCAGAGAGTGGAAATGGTCAGATTAGCTCCACATGACCAAATGCAGTTGGCACTGCAAGTTTCGGCCTATGAACCACCAGCTGTGTATGTAAAACACGTCTGCTTCACCAATTTTTCACAGTGAGTAAACCTATCTTAATTATTTACCATTTGTCAATTGTCATTTATGTATTGGTTTGTTATTTGTAAGGTATTATTATTGTAGCTAGAAATACCTATAGTCTATGAATTAATGTCTAGTTCTTAATAAATTATATAACCAGAATTCCGTCTAATAATTTTAACCAGGGGGGTAAGTCTAGTCAACCGGCGAAATCGAGACCATCCAAGCTTACCCATATCATGGATATAATTATTTTGGGGAATCCTATAATATCTTAACATGTTATAGAACTCCATATGATAATTATATCCATGATATG
The DNA here is from genome assembly GCA_963576475.1 of Molanna angustata. NCBI lineage: Eukaryota > Metazoa > Arthropoda > Insecta > Trichoptera > Molannidae > Molanna > Molanna angustata. The sequence goes on from OY754972.1 coordinate 30,913,039, forward strand.
GGAAAACAAGAATTGTTTTGATTCCGCCAAGTTGACCAGACTCACCCCCCAGTTTATTAACGGATTCGATTGAATTAATGGAAAGTATAGATGTGCCTTAATATAATTTTGTTTATTTATTCCACTTACAGCTAACAAGTTTTTATACATCAGCAGTGTTATTTATAACTAGTTGCATGTAACACATGAGATCCAACTGTCGACAGCGATAGTATGTATAGTTGAAGAATAAGTACCAAACCCATAAATACAAATTATTTATTATTTTATGATATTTAGTTTTCTATACAACACATGTACCTAGGTAGTCAAGATAGGATAGTATGGAGGTCAGTCTTTTTTTCCTACCCGGAATATGAAAACAGCATGATGGTATATGTATATTGTATGTTTAGAGATGAAGTATCAAACTATTAAGTCTTCTTTGATATTGTGTATAGGTGACTACCATACAAATTGTATGAAGCGATGTCGTCACTAAATTCAATTTTTATAAAAAATGTTAAAAAAAATTTGAGATGTACTGCTACAATGTTAATATTTTTTACATAAAATTAAATTATCTAGTTGGGGTGTTTCGGCTTTTTTCGATATTTAAAAAAAAATGGAAATATAGGCAGTTAAACTCATAAATTTATCATAAAAAAAATACTTTTCTAAATAAAAAATGTTTGAGAAACCTTGGAATTTTTTTGAAAAAACTAATTTTGAGATTTTGTATTTGTCTATGTTTATACCAATTTTCAGCGTTCTAGCTTTTATGGTTTCTGAGATATAGGGAAAAATAAAATAAAAATTCAAAAGTTGATAACCCCTGACTGAAACAAAAATTCAAAATTCCGAGTATAAAAGTTTTGTAGGCCTGTAACTGTTTATATATTCTGAAATTTTAGGCTCTGTAAATTGAGCGGATCAAAAGTTATAAGGGGGGGACGGACACACACACACACACACACAGACATACACACACACACACAGACACACACACACACAGACACACACACAGACACACGAAATGTTCTACTCCGAATTCTGAGTAAATCCGTGTATGGAACATATATGCTGCGAAGCCTCTAAGTTGGTGTTTTTTGACTTCAAAGTTGGAAAAGCCGTGAAAAAAGTAGACCTCTCCATACAATTCTCGCGTATTCTGGCTTGATACATTGTCGATATGTTAAGAGAACAAAGTTCTCCTGAACAAATCGACAGTTGGAATATGACTGATGATTTCAAAAATTAAAGAAACTCGCAGGTGTAATAAAAACCTTAACCAACATACTTAAAAATAGTGATAAAACTAGTTGCATGTAACACATGAGATCCAACTGTCGATAGCGATAGTATGTATAGTTGAAGAATATGTACCAAACTATAAACCCATAGATACAAATTATTGAATATTTTCAGATATTTTGTTTTCTATACAACATATGTAGGTATGTATGTCAAGATAGGATAGTATGGAGGAAGATCCTTTTTCCTACCCAGAATATGCAAATTGCATGATGGTATGTATGTATGTTTGGAGATGAAGTAACAAACTATTAAGTCTTCTTACATATTGTGTATAGGCGACTGCCATACAAAATGTATGAAGCGATGTCGTCACTAAATTCAATTTTTAAAAAAATTGTTAAAAAAAAATTGAGATCTTCTACTACAATGTTGATATTTTTTATAGAAAATTAAATTATCTAGTTGGGGTGTTTCGGCTTTTTTCGATAATTGTAAAAGTTTTGGAAATATAGGCAGTTAAACTCATAAATTTATCATAAAAAAAATATTTTTCTTAATAAAAAATGTTTGAGAAACCCTGGAATTTTTTTGAAAAAACTAATTTGAGATTTTGTATTTGTCTATGTTTATACCAATTTTCAGCGTTCTAGCTTTTATGGTTTCTGAGATATATGGAAAAATAAAATAAAAATTCAAAAGTTGATAACCCCTGACTGAAACAAAAATTCAAAATTCCGAGTATAAAAGTTTTGTAGGCCTGTAACTGTTTATATATTCTGAAATTTTAGGCTCTGTAAATTGAGCGGATCAAAAGTTATAAGGGGGGGACGGACACACAGACATACACACACACAGACACACACACACACAGACACACACACAGACACACACACACACAGACACACGAAATGTTCTACTCCGAATTCTGAGTAAATCCGTGTATGGAACATATATGCTGCGAAGCCTCTAAGTTGGTGTTTTTTGACTTCAAAGTTGGAAAAGCCATGAAAAAAGTAGACCTCTCCATACAATTCTCGCGTATTCTGGCTTGATACATTGTCGATATGTTAAGAGAACAAAGTTCTCCTGAACAAATCGACAGTTGGATAACTAGGTTTGAAAAATCATGGTTGAAGGTTTTTTAATAGATTTTTTTTTCAGTAAGTATTGAAAAAAAAATATTTTTTATTACTTCTAGGGTGACTAACAGACATATAATAGCGGGCTACATTAATATTCCAGTGATCGCAAGTTCGGAGCACAAGTATATGCTTTATTAAAGAATGATTCTTTTTAAAAAAAATTTAATAACAAGATATATTTTCTCGTCGATATGTATTATTAGATGAATATAAACACGCATTTGTATCGTATTAAGAGAATAACTTTGGTAGTACCAAATAATTATGAATAGCCTAGCTTTTGACTTTAATTTAATCTGTATTTAGCGGCAGTAGGTATATACAGTTCGTTCAACTTTTTTTTACTTTCATGACCACGGGTAAATAAAATGAATTGTGTCATAAGTTCAGTGAGCACGAAGGTAGTGCGGAAACAGACGTGACCTTAAATAATTAAAATTAAAATAAATTTGATACTTTATTATTAGCAAAACTTCAAACAAAGGAAATAACCGCCCATTGTTGAATACTTTCTCATGTTAAATCATTTTCATTCAAGAAGAGCACTACTTTATGGATATCTTCATGCACCATAGTAAAATAGTAATATATACTAATATTGTTATCTTAAATATGTACATTTAAAAAAAACAGTAAATTATATTTCCTCATTGACACTTGACCTCAACTTTCCTTATTGAGTGTAGAAACTTGTGATTTTTTCAAAAAGTCAAAATGGAGGAAAACATATTCTTTGGCTTCCAAGTCACTATTATTATTTACCGTGTAAAATTTAAAAAATAAATATTGTTATTAATATTTCAGGTATGTATTTTTACGCTTGCGTACCTATTTTGAAAAGCGCCCCACACTGAGAAAAAAATAAGGTATTTATAAATCTGAAAAATCAAGATAGTGATTTTTTTAAAGGCGATTCTTGTTTTATCACCCACTTATCTCGTTGTATTTATTTGTATAATATTAATAGGGGGCAAGAGTCTGTGACCGTCAATCTTTCGTCATAATATAAAAAGTTGAACATTTTTGTGTGTTAGTAGGTACATTACTTTTAAAGGTGTCTGCTGTGAAAGGTTTTCCACCAACCAAAGTGTATGTTAGTGGAAGACATAATAAAATATAAAAAAAACACGATATATACAGTACAGCATTTTTCTACACCTTTGCTACATGTTAACTGCGAAAGCCACCACGACTGAGGGTTAATCATAGTAGCCAATCGTTATTGTTACCTGTTGTAGTGTACTAACACAAAAATAAAAAAGTAAAGGTAAATCTAACACAATATTCACCATTTGCCTCATTTTGGAGACTTTTTTGTTGATCGTTTCAAAAATGCAGATTGAACACACAGTGTAAAACTGAATCTCCACCAGCGGGCCTATTCCGGTTCCTTTATCGCGGCAATATACACATGTTTTTACGCTACAAGTTGTAAGGAGTATAAATACTCCTTACGACACTCAAATCACACGGCATTGGATTCGGTACAGATGGTGACCTTCGGTGCGCGCGCACCGACACTGTAGCCCCATCGGCAGAGATGAAAAGTACGGGTGCGTGCGCAACAATTCTATCTATATTCCCGTCCAAGGCCGTTCGAGCTGCGCGCGCCTCAGACGACCGTATCGCCATCGGCAGATATGAGAATTAGAGGTGCGCGCGCGGCGATTTTCGTCTACTCTCCCGCCGTTCCGATCTATCGGCGCGCGCAAGTGACGCCGAGTTGATATCTGGATTCCCGCCGGCTTTTTTTTCGGTTTTGACTTTGAAAGTATTTTGATCGGAGAAAAATAATATCGAATGTGGTGCGATAGAATAATTAATTGACAATAAAGTAACGGATTAATTGAAAATAAGTAACTTCAGATCGTTGACAACTTTTTATTCAAAATGTGGAGGTATTAGTAACTTAATTATCTTTCACAATTAAACAGTGGTTGAAAGCTAGCACAAAATATAAATTTATTATGGATCAAAAAGATACGTGTTCACACTACACTTGTGAGAATGATAACTCCAGTGATTAATAATCAAGTGTTGAGAGTGAAAAGTAAAATAACCATAGACAGCTAATGTTGATCGGTGTTAATTTTTATCAGAATAAAGTTTAAATATTTTTTAATTTTTGCTTTAAAGCATCTTTTTAAAGTTTCGTGTAATTGATATTAATATTGACTGTGATTAATTTGTAAAAGCGTTATAATAATGGACGATTTAGAATATCCTGGAATGATTCTACTTTGATGGCTCCCCTCCGAGCCAATCGAACTGCTTGGCCTGTAGCTAATATCGAAAGCTTCTTCTTGCCCGAGTTTAAGATCGACTGTGACACGCACAGCAAGCAATTGAAACATTTGGATGCTATCTCCAAGGGTGCATTTCGCAAAGTACACAAAGTACATCATGTTGAATCTAAGAAATTGCTTACTCTGAGGATTCTGCTCGAGCTCAGATAGTATCCGAGAATTGTTTAAAGCAAGTAAGGGACGAGGTGCATATACAAGAGGTCTGCGGTCGCCATCCTTCATTGTGAGCTGTTTCCTGAAATGGCAGACTGGAGGGAAGCTGTACATAGTCACTGAATTCATTTCCGGTGGTGAACTGTCCCATCTCTTGGAGAAGTATTTAGTGCTTCTCGAAGAGTCGGTTCGATGCGACACCGACAAACCCTTACAAGGCTCCAGGTACCGTCACACCCTTTTTGTTTATTTTTTTGTAGAGGTTCAAGATGACACACGCGGTATAAAATATTAATTAACTTATTTACGATATATCTCAAATTATTGATTACTAACAAAAATAAATTGTATTGATCTTTCGTTGTAGTCATGTATGCAATTGTATCTATGTATAAATTGTATTGAAATTGTATTGGCGGCGTGACAACCCATTCAAGTGACCGAAAAATATATTTTGCTAAACCTTAATGTATATATTATTCAACTACCTTAACTTGCAACGAAGACATCCCCTGACGGTGAGAGCGTAGCTCGAACCTGAGCAGCCGGCAAAGAAGGGCCAACAATTGGACCTTCACACATGGCGCCCAAGCGTGTGGACTCGTTTTAACTGCCTCGTTGCAAGTTACTGGTAGATTTTCTATTTTTTTCTCGTACTTTTTGGTTGAATTTAGTACAAAAATAATTTTCAACTCTAAAAATGAGTGCATCTTCAGCGTGTTCGGTTATCCCCAATGTCAACTCGTCAAGTGCCGCTACGCTAAAGCATGCGTTGACAGCGCGCGGCGTAGTTCCCAAGCGCGCTCTATCAACGCTTCGGAGGCAGGCCAACGACTACAATAAAAACCTGGGCCCTGAACTTCCTGAAGTCGCGCCCGTGGTCAGAGCTCAGGCCTCTAGGGACCTCACCCTAGTGATGCAAGCAATACAGGCTGATGGCTCGCTTTTATCTCCACAATTACCCCCAACACCACCTACAAGTTCCTTACTACGTCGGAGGAGCCGATCCCTCCCGCACATCAACACAAACTATAGCACCTGGCCGGTACCAACGTTTGACGGTTCCGGCGACGCCAGAGAATTCCTTAAAAGGTTAGAGGAGGTGGCCCGCTCCAGACGAGTAAGAGTGGAAGAGCTAACGTTCGCCCTCCCGGAGTTTCTTCAAGGTAGAGCTCTGGCGTTCTATCGGTTGAAATTTTCCGAGGACGTCTCGTGGCTGGAATTAAAAAAGTCCATTCTTTCCCGCTTTGAAGCACCAAACTTCATGGAGGAGAGGAGATTGGCGATTTGGAGTTCTGCGCAGAAGCCCCAAGAACCGGCCATAGATTTTATATCTCGCGTCCAGGAGTTGAACGCGGGGCTGGACGTTCCACTCCCAGAGGCAGATATTATCAGTGTGGTGAAGAGGGGATTGCCTCCAGATTACCATTCCCTGCTGGCTGCGGCTGATCCAACATCTGTAATGGCCATTGAAAGGCTGGTCGCCTCCTTCGACCAACTAAGGAAGCCAGTCTGCCCTCAACCACTTGCTCGCGGACCTACCGTCACCTCAGTCGCCTTTCCCCCTGCCAAACGTTGCTTCTCCTGCCAACAGGAGGGACACTTTGCCAGGGAGTGCCCTCGCCGACCTATAAGGGACAACCCTCGCTTCACCCCTCGTCCTGAAGGACAAAACGCCCAGAGGAACCCTCCTTACACCTCGAAATTTTCTCGTCCCCCACCCAAAACCTCTCGCACGACAAAAAACGCCCAATGAGCCAATCCCCCGAACACCGTAAGGAGTGGGAGGATTGGCTAAAAACGGTTCAATGCTTCCATAATATATACAACATGAACGCCTTATCCATCCGTAACGACCTCTACAGCCGCCCGTTTTTGTCTTGCCGAATTCGTGGCATCCATTTTCGAGCCTTACTGGACACAGGAGCTGCCACAAACGTGTTGGGAGGTTCCTTGTCATCGAGCCTCGAGAACTTTAAATTAGATTTCTGCCCCACCGGAGGAGTGGTTTATACAGCTGATGCGACCCCCCATACAATCACCGGGACTATTACTCTTCCACTCTCCTTCGAGAACCGAACCTTGACGGTACCTTTTCGTACAGTACCATCCTTGGAGGACTCGATAATATTGGGTGCCCAATTCCTGCGTGACTCAGGCTTGGCCCCCCGACTTTTCCCCGATGTGGACGTGAATATTAAGATAAATAAAGAACATGTCGTCATATCGGTCCTCCAGACCCCCCCCAAGTGCCTTGTATCGTACGACCACCTCTCTGCTACGCAGAAGGGTGGAATAGAAAACATTCGCAGTAGATTCGAAGAGATTTCCTTTGAAAAGAAAGGACTAGGACGAACCGCCCTGGTGTCCCATGTGATTGATACGAACGACCACCCACCCATTAAACAACGTACGTATCCTATATCCCACGCGCGCCGTCAGCAGATCATTTCGGAACTCGATAAAATGATAGAACTCGGTGTAGTCGAGCCTAGCCGCAGTCCTTGGCTGAACAACTGTTTTCTCGTTCCTAAGTCAGACGGTACGGCACGTTTCGTATTGGACCCTCGTCGACTGAACGAAGTAACTACGGCAGACTCATATCGTATCCCCAATATTCTACGAATTTTTGACGATCTAAAAGACATCAAGTTTCTCACTGCGCTGGACCTGAGCCATGGGTATTGGCAGTTGCCCTTATCGCCAGAGAGCAGACCTAAGACCGCCTTTTTTGTTCCTGGACGAGGCCTCTTCCAATATACAGTTTGCCCCATGGGAGCTAAAAACAGTGGTATGGCGATGCAACGATTGGTGGATGAACTCTTTTGTGACGTCCAAGATCAGGTATATTGTTACCTCGATGATATCCTGATCTGTAGTTCAGATTTCGAATCCCACCTCCAGACCCTTAACATTGTTCTTGACCGTCTTCGTGGAGCAAACCTCACCATTAAACTTGCAAAATCGGAATTTTGCAAGGCCTCCCTGAAATACCTCGGACACATTATCGATTCAGAAGGAATCCGCACCGACCCAGAAAAAGTAAGAGTCATGTTATCCTACCCCAGACCTAAAAACCCGAAACAGGTCCGTGGATTCCTAGGAATGTGTTCTTATTACCGCAGGTTCATAAACAACTTTTCCCGTATAGCCGCTCCTTTGTGCGCACTCACTAGCTCGAAAATTAAATCCAAAGAATTTTCTTGGACGCCTGAAGCAGAGCAGTCCTTTTGTGCTCTAAAGGAAGCCATGACCACCGCTCCGGTTTTAAAAACACCCGACTACACTGTTCCCTTTTCGTTAACTTGTGATGCCAGTGCCATAAGCGTTGGCAGCTATCTCTCCCAAAATATGCCTGATGGGTCCGAACATGTAATCGCCTATTTTTCTCGGAAATTATCTCCCCAGGAACGATCTTACTCGGTGACAGAACGTGAATTACTGGCCATATTAAATTCTGTCGAACACTTCAGACCGTACCTGGACGGAACTTCGTTCACCGTATACTCTGACCACGGATCCCTGAAGTACCTGACAAGCATGGAATCTCCATCAGGCCGATTGATGCGGTGGAGCTGCCGCCTGTCCCAGTACGATTTTCAAATTGTCTACAAGAAGGGCAAAGAGAATAACTTGGCCGATGGGCTCAGTCGAATTGAATTGGACAATCTCAGTCTAGTGGAACCCTTTGATGGTTCTACAGACCCTTGGTATAGTAAAATAAAGAAGAGTACAATGACTGATCCGGCGTCAGTTCCTGGATTTATGTACAAGGATAATCACTTGTACCGTTATTCAAATTCAAAGCACGACCCTCTTACTGGTAACGACCGCTGCTGGAAAGTAGTAGTTCCTTCTGACCATGTCAACCCCTTAATCCAGACGACTCATGAATTCCTGTGCCATGTTGGAGCCCATAAGACCTTTGAATTCCTCTCCAGAACTTATTACTGGCGAGGCATGTCTCAATCCATCCGTCAATTTCTTTCACACTGTGACATTTGCAAGGCGTATAAACCGAACCGCCAACCACCCTTAGGACTCATGACCGTCCCCAAAAAAGTTAATCGGCCGATGCAATCTCTCTCAGCCGACCTAATTGGTCCATTGCCACTCTCCAAACGTCGAAACATGTACATTCTCTCCGTCGTGGACGTGTTTTCAAAATTTGTCTGGGCTTTCCCCTTGCGCCACGCCAATTCTAAAACAATTATTAGACTGATCGAAGAAAACATTTTCCTACCTTATTCTATTCCGCGAACAATGATCCTGGACAACGGAAAACAGTTTGTCAGCAAGGAATTCAAAACGTTCCTCGAAAACTACGGTATAAAAGATCTGTTCTACAACGCCCTGTACCATCCCCAAAATAATGTCGTTGAAAGGTACAACGCATCTATCGTCACTGCCCTGTCTATCTCTGTGCAAGATGACCAGAGAGGCTGGTGTGGCCACCTTCCCAAAATTTGCTCCGTATTAAATAACACCGTTAACGCAACCACAGACCACTCACCCTTTTACCTAATGCATGGATTCCACCCCCACCCGCATGCTTCAATGCATGATGTAGAGAACGACCCACATGACCCTCACCACAACTCCCCGAGTTATATCAAATCACTTGAGAACCTTGAAACATTATACGACCGAGTAACTTCTCACCTATTAACAGCATTCCAAAAGAATGCTAGTCGTTACAACTTAAGGAGGAAGAATTGTGTGCTATCCGTGGGTCAAACAGTCTGGAGAAGGAATTTCGTTCTGTCCGATGGAGCCAAGGGCTTTACTTCCAAACTTGCCCCTAAGTTTGTCAAGAATGTGGTACTTCAGTGTGTGTCCGACAAGATCTACTTACTGGGTAACATGCAAGGTAAACCTTGCGGTCGGTATCACATTAAAGACATAGTCAAAGTCGATTAGACAGGAACTACATGTTTTGAACATCATCGAATTCTTCAAAAGTCTACCTCTGAAAACCGCCTGCAGATAGGGGCCTAAAGAATACCTCTGCCATTTTGTAGTTTTGAATGCGGCGTAAAAGGCCCCGGATCAATCTACATTTTCGGCACCCAATAGGCCGGGTTTAGTAGAATAGGTCTCTCTTGTTATTGTGTTGCGAGCGGAGTAAAAACCTCCGAACAACCTCTTATCCCACTCTCTCATGTGATTCACCTTAATATCTTACCTCTCATCTTTCCCATCCCTTGGACACATATTCGCTAGTCATACTTGAATGTGTTGGTCGCAAGGTTGAATAAAACTGTCCCTTATTCTGTCTGTCCACCTTCCATGTTGCCTTACATAGCTCATCACGTTCTTAGGCTTAAGTTACGTTAGTTTTAAGATTTTGTCTACGTCTGATTCAAGCAATTGTGAACCATGTACTTGTAATATTTTTTTACCGTCTTACTGTTGATGTCGAAATCCTTACCAGATGGACGTGTATCTATTATTCTAATTTTGTTTTGTATATGTATATTCGGTCAATATCCGATTACTGTTAATTTCGATGGTGCTCTCACTCTCCCCGTCTAATATTTCCTTATACGACCGAAGGTATAGGATGAAATTCTCGGGTTCTTGTTTTCCCTTAAATTAAAACAAGTGGCGCCTATTTACTAAATTATTGTGTTTCATGGTCGACAAATACGGGCCGGTGTGTATCACCGTTGTCGACTCGGTTATCCCATCCCCCCCAGTACTTCTTGATTTTCTTACTTGTTTGGACTCGTTATTCGTGTATAAATGTATCTTTCCGTGACGAATGATGTATGTTTTATGGTATGACAGATGTTGAGCGAAAGATGAGCCTTGTTTCTGACGAATGTGAGTTGAGTGTGTTTGTGACGAGTCTAGACACTCTGTGACTGTAGTTGATGTTCTTCTTCTTATGATTATTCAGAGTACCCTTGACTGAGCAGTGATCATGTCATATTGTCAGTGGCAATAATTGTTGTTGTCACCCTTGAGAAAGCATTGTGGAAGAATGATGAGATCTTGGCTGATCACCAGAGATCTGAAGTAGGAGTTGCAGTCTAGCCGATGGCTGGGCGAGTATGATCTGACGAGATCATGGATTGTGGAAAATTGTCTCTGAGGACGGAAAAGTGACTAACTTCCTCCGGAGGAGAAATTGTTCTATCGGTGGTTAAGTCCGCACTTTGAGGTGTAAGTGATTCTACTTACTGGAAACCTCTAGGACGCTCAAGGACTACACCGTTTGTTGGGTGATTGCCGATTCTGCTTGTATAATCACTCATCTGCGGTCTAAGTGAGATATTGAGAATGGGCATCCAAGTGGATTCCGTCTGCCTATTTGGGCAAAGTATATACTGTGTGTTTGTCAACTGTATTCCACCTTTGAGTTAATGAGTTCCAGTTGTCTGCACACGTGTTCCCGTCTAATATTGTTTGAAGGATGTGTCAACTTTGCACTTTTAAGTCCTCCTTACATTCCTATTATGTCATTCTAAGTTACGTTAAACATTTTTATACTCGTTTCTACGGTTGCTTGAATCACTGCGTCTATTTTATCACTGTTTTATTTTATACTATCTTATCGTACGACTATTTGATGATCCCTAAACCGTTCATTTAAATTAAGCCCGTACCGTTGATGGTGCTTTATATTTTGTCATTATTTGTATAAATTTGTTACTGCAGAATGGATTGTCACACCGCAACCAATGTTAATTGGAATATAAGAATTAATTATTAAGTCAATATTATGTTGCTAGTATATAAGTTGATAGTTTCGTACGTAGTTTGTAAGTGTCATACTTGAACCAAAAAATATGTATTCCCTCCGTGTAAAGTTAAATATTCCGACAACGAGAAATTTAAACCATTGGTTTTTTTAATCAGTGTCAGTGAAGTGGGGAAAAAGCACTGCCATTTGTTTAAGGGTTTTTCCCACCCAACATCAAGAAACATAGCTTCAGTGAACCATTGTGTTAATTAGTTTTATATTGAATTTTGTTGATTTTTAATATTTTTTGTCATGTATATAATGTGTTGTACTTGTATTATTGCATGATCTTGTTGGATGAACAACGATGCTTAATATAGGCAAGCCTTATTATGGCATATAGTGTTTGCGATAGCGACCTTGTTCATCTGGACTTGTAATCGGAGGTCCTTCGTTGCTCCTGTTAATATTTTTTTGTCATGTATACAATGTGTTGTACTTGTATTATTGTATGATCTTTTTGGATGAACGACGTTGCTTGATATAGGCAACTCCGATTGTAGCATATCGTTTGCAATAGCGACCTCGTTCATTTAAACTTGTAGTTTGGGCATCATTTTTTCTGTTAATATGTTTCCTTGACGATGAGAAGGGTTGATCAAACATGCTGATAATTTTTATGGTAAATCTTGTCCATCGTCCTGTCATCGTGTGTCATCAACTACTAAGAACCGAAAGAGAGAGCCTTGGGGGAATTTTAGTAGTGAGCAGCGACCGCGATCCCTGGATGTTATTACGATTGACGACCTCATCGTCCGAATTGCTAGACGCTAACCGACGTTAACACTTTTTTTTTCTTTTTTTTTCCCAAGATAAGATGGTGTGTAAGGAGTATAAATACTCCTTACGACACTCAAATCACACGGCATTGGATTCGGTACAGATGGTGACCTTCGGTGCGCGCGCACCGACACTGTAGCCCCATCGGCAGAGATGAAAAGTACGGGTGCGTGCGCAACAATTCTATCTATATTCCCGTCCAAGGCCGTTCGAGCTGCGCGCGCCTCAGACGACCGTATCGCCATCGGCAGATATGAGAATTAGAGGTGCGCGCGCGGCGATTTTCGTCTACTCTCCCGCCGTTCCGATCTATCGGCGCGCGCAAGTGACGCCGAGTTGATATCTGGATTCCCGCCGGCTTTTTTTTCGGTTTTGACTTTGAAAGTATTTTGATCGGAGAAAAATAATATCGAATGTGGTGCGATAGAATAATTAATTGACAATAAAGTAACGGATTAATTGAAAATAAGTAACTTCAGATCGTTGACAACTTTTTATTCAAAATGTGGAGGTATTAGTAACTTAATTATCTTTCACAATTAAACAGTGGTTGAAAGCTAGCACAAAATATAAATTTATTATGGATCAAAAAGATACGTGTTCACACTACACTTGTGAGAATGATAACTCCAGTGATTAATAATCAAGTGTTGAGAGTGAAAAGTAAAATAACCATAGACAGCTAATGTTGATCGGTGTTAATTTTTATCAGAATAAAGTTTAAATATTTTTTAATTTTTGCTTTAAAGCATCTTTTTAAAGTTTCGTGTAATTGATATTAATATTGACTGTGATTAATTTGTAAAAGCGTTATAATAATGGACGATTTAGAATATCCTGGAATGATTCTACTTTGATGGCTCCCCTCCGAGCCAATCGAACTGCTTGGCCTGTAGCTAATATCGAAAGCTTCTTCTTGCCCGAGTTTAAGATCGACTGTGACACGCACAGCAAGCAATTGAAACATTTGGATGCTATCTCCAAGGGTGCATTTCGCAAAGTACACAAAGTACATCATGTTGAATCTAAGAAATTGCTTACTCTGAGGATTCTGCTCGAGCTCAGATAGTATCCGAGAATTGTTTAAAGCAAGTAAGGGACGAGGTGCATATACAAGAGGTCTGCGGTCGCCATCCTTCATTGTGAGCTGTTTCCTGAAATGGCAGACTGGAGGGAAGCTGTACATAGTCACTGAATTCATTTCCGGTGGTGAACTGTCCCATCTCTTGGAGAAGTATTTAGTGCTTCTCGAAGAGTCGGTTCGATGCGACACCGACAAACCCTTACAAGGCTCCAGGTACCGTCACACCCTTTTTGTTTATTTTTTTGTAGAGGTTCAAGATGACACACGCGGTATAAAATATTAATTAACTTATTTACGATATATCTCAAATTATTGATTACTAACAAAAATAAATTGTATTGATCTTTCGTTGTAGTCATGTATGCAATTGTATCTATGTATAAATTGTATTGAAATTGTATTGGCGGCGTGACAACCCATTCAAGTGACCGAAAAATATATTTTGCTAAACCTTAATGTATATATTATTCAACTACCTTAACTTGCAACGAAGACATCCCCTGACGGTGAGAGCGTAGCTCGAACCTGAGCAGCCGGCAAAGAAGGGCCAACAATTGGACCTTCACAAAGTGTTTCTTATAGCAGATCGTTATTCTAAACTTCCGCGCATTATGTCGAGAAAACCTCCGTTCGCCGTTCGTAACGCGGTATTCTGATTGGAGCGAAATACGTAGGTATGACATTCGACAGGTGAATTTATTTGCAATGTTTTATGCGGAGGTGGTGTTAAGTTTTGTGTAAAGACATAAAGTACACACATTCGTTCGATTCACAGATTCTAGTTATGAATGACAGCTCCTGATACCTACCTACGTAACTTTCACTTTACATTCTGTGATACGTAAAGATTAGCGGAACTTATCGCAAAATATTACATGTGAATGGGAATAAGGCCCCAATAATAGAACAAGTCAATCTTTTACATTTAGTACTTAACCACATAATGTAAAGGATCTATATGGACCGCAATATCTGATAATATGAAATGAGATGCACAGAACAGGCTGGAATAGAAGATAAGATGTAAGACTTTTCTGCATCTTATCTTCTATTCCATTAAAATAATGTTTGATTTCGTAAAAGAATGATTGAAAATTGTAATGTCTAGTTCAATCATTGCAAACAAACATTATTGACATAATTACATTATGATTCATCTCGAGTTATTTAGAGATGCTGGTAATGAATACATCATAATATTATAGAGTGAAGCCTTAATGACTGCCGGGAGAGGGTAATTTAGACGGTTTTTTCATTTATTTTTTCGTACACAATACAATGGTCCATTAATCTTAATTTCTCAAATCATTAACGAAACGAAGTATTCATTGTAATACTTTATTACTATTGCTGTTATTTTTCAAATATAAATAAATAAATAATCAGCTAATGGTGACCCTTGATAACAGAATATAAATAATGGATAGTTCAATCATGATTTATTTTAAAAATATCTTATTTTTTTATTTAAAATGAATTATGTTGCGATCAACATTTTCCTCTCAAACACATAATCATAAAGTTTTTTTCACAAAAATAAACAAAGGTAACGGGATAAATGACTGAGACTTAAAACTGCAAATGCACATATTATCACAAAGCAAAGGAGGAATATTAAACTGCAGGGACGTGCCTAGAACCTTCAAACTACGCAAACCCCGAAAGAAAATTGGAAAGTATAAATTTTCGCCAAACGTCTTGAACGAGCTTCCGGTCGCCCCCCTTTTCGGCTAAAAGTTCAAGATATTTTGCGACAACTATCTATGTTTAAATTTCCAATCTTGTATCATGTTTTCAAAAAAACAATAAAAATATATTATATTTTTTTTTACAAAAAATGAATATGTCCTTGTTAAACAAGTACATATACATCTTCCTACGTTCCCTAAAATAAGCAAATAAATGCTTGTGCTATAGGTGAACGAAATCGGACGAGGCAGGATTCGAACTCGCGACCACTGGATTACTAGCCCAGCGCGCTAACCGCTCTGCCATCGACCCATCTTGCATCTTGCATTGATATGATCATGCATTAAAATAATTTTTTTTTTCTTCAAAAGACAGTTTTTCTAACCCGTGATTATTTATTTTTATGTATTTTTTTTGGGAGAAGGTGAGTTTGCTCCCCCCCAACCCATCCTCTGGGATTGGAAAGTAAACCCTGCCTTCAACCTGGGGTCAGTATACTATACTGGTTTACCAAGCCACTGCATTTATGGTCCCCTGAAATGGCTCGCCATGTTCGGGGTCCTTTGTTTTGGTGCCCAGGTGGGCACTTGTGTTGGAGTTGATCGGCGGCCTATCTTGATGATGTCATCCCGGCCGCTGCGCGGCGGGTCTGGTTGGAGGTGTGAGCCGAGGGAGATCTGTGTGAAACGGTTCGTCGCTGGCCGGCCGCCGAATAGTACAGGGGCCCGACCTAAGCTAACGACTACGGGTTGGCTGCCCTATCAGTCGGCGCATAATCTCGCTGCAATTGTTGTGCCGGATCGTGACCGGACGAGGTCCCAGCAGTTGTATGCGGGGGGCACCAGGCGTCCTCCACGGCCATATCCTCCCTCCTTCAACCTAGCAGCGCAGCTGCCGGAACAAATGTCCTTGAAAAGGGCTTCTGATCTCCTCGTTTCACAATGCCACCCCCCCCCCCCACAAAACATTCATGACAGATAAACCCAATAATAATGTTTATACAGCGACAACCAAGACTGCATACCCTCGCACCATTTGTGAACTGTTGGTAGACTTCGCTAACATCAGAGGTATCCACAGTAATTTAAATTCTGTTCACCATCACTTGCAATCTCAAAAACCACACCTGCTCTTTCTCACGGAAACACAAATTCAAGATCCACCCGACACAAGTTACCTCAACTGCCCAGGGTACATACTCGAAAGCATGTTTGTGCCCAAAGGAGGCTTGTGCCTCTACAGCCGCGAAGACATCAACTGTGTCAGATTGAAGGAGTTCGAGAACCCCGCCTTCAATTTTATGTGGGTCCGTTTAAAATCTAACAAATTCATAAAAATTTATGCTTGTATCTACCGATCTCCAAATATGAGTGATTATGATTCTTCCGAGCTTTTCAAATACTTAGGAGAAACCATTGACAGTCTTCTGTCTCGCTACCCGTCGGCAGAATTTGCGGTTCTCGGCGATTTCAATGTCCATCACTCCGATTGGCTGAAATCGGGAACTACCGATTCGGCTGGCCGCATGACGGAATCCTTTGCTTTGTGTCATAACCTGGAGCAACTTGTTCAAGAGCCAACTCGCATCCCTGATGTCTCTGGGCATCGTTCCAATCTGCTTGATCTTTTTATGACTACCTCGCCAACGGGATACACACTGAAAGTCACAGCCCCACTGGGCTCTTCAGACCATTGCCTTGTGCAAACGGCCATCCACTTCATCCCGGACCTTCCACCCGAAAAACCTAAAAGGAAAATTTGGCAATACAAGTCAGCAGACTGGAATGCACTGCGAATACACTTTCACGACTTTCCTTGGAATGAAGTCTGTTTTAGAACCAAAGACCCTTCTATCTGTGCGCGTGAGGTAGGGGATGTCATCACTTCTGCTATGGATGGCTATATTCCCTCCTCCCTCAAAACCTGCGGACCAGGCACAAAACCTTGGTTTGATTCCAAATGCCGAGAAGCAGTCACGCGTAAAAATCTGGCTTTCAAAACATTTCAAAAACTTCAATCCCCGTCAAACAAGAAAGCATACAACAAGATGACAAAGGATTGTAAAAAAACCATTAATCAGGCTAAAAAACTCCATGACCAACATATAAGTCAAAAACTCTCCTCATGCCCTAACGGTAGCCGAAGATTCTGGTCATTGTCAACCTCCATAGGTCAGAACTTTTGCACATCTTCATTTCCACCTTTAACGAACCATGACGGATCCATTGCTAACTCCGCCACCGACAAAGCTAATCTTCTCGGTAAATTATTTGCAGATAACTCAACCCTTGACGACGGAGGAAAAACTCCTCAACCAGTTCCATATTGTGGTTTTAAAATGAAAGAAGTAAGGATTAACTTCTCTGAGGTTTTACTCGCCATCCGAGGGTTGGATGTTAACAAAGCTAATGGACCAGATGGAATTCCCGTTCTTGTGTTAAAAAAATGCTCCGCCGAACTAGCCCCAGTTCTCACTAAACTCTTCAAACTCTCGTTTAAAACTGGTATTGTCCCATGTGACTGGAAAAAAGCGGTCATCCACCCAATTCCCAAAAAAGGTGATCGCTCCAACCCATCTAACTACCGACCCATCGCTATTACTTCTGTACTCTCCAAAATAAAGGAAAGGGTACTAAACACCAAGTTGATCACATACCTCGAAGCAAACAAAATTTTAAGCGACCGCCAATATGGATTTCGTGGAAATCGATCTTGTGGCGATCTACTCGCGTATGTGACATCCGTTTGGGGTCGAGTTATGGAACGCTTTGGAGAAGCTCAAACTGTCGCCCTTGACATCTCTAAAGCTTTCGACCGGGTTTGGCACCGAGGTCTCTTAATGAAACTCCCTTCTTATGGACTACCCCAGTCTCTGTGTACTTGGATTGCGAATTTTTTAAAAGATCGCGAAGTCATAACTGTAGTGGACGGTTGCTCTTCTTCTCCCCATTCCATTAATGCGGGAGTCCCTCAAGGGTCCATTCTATCTCCAACCCTATTCCTCCTACATATAAATGACTTGCTCTTACGCGCCCCCATCCACTGTTACGCTGATGACAGCACAGTCCATGACAATTTCTCTTTTGACAAACCTCCTAAACAGAGTGAAATATCAGAAGCCCGGAAAGACCTTCATCAAAAAATAAATAGCTACCTCCACTCAATCAATACCTGGGGTGAAAGTAATCTTGTTTCATTTAACGTCTCAAAAACCCAAGCCTGTCTAATTTCTGCGAAGAGAAACCCCAATGAATTGCAAGTGTCTTTCAACGGAAGCACCCTACCTAACAGCAGCTCTATCGACCTGCTTGGAGTATCTATAACGAACCAATTACACTACAAGGGCTCCATCGAAGCTAAGGTGAAACTCGCCTCCAAAAAATTGAGCGTACTATATAGAGCGCGCAGATATTTTACTAAGACCCAGATCTGTATACTCTACAAAGCGCAAATACGCCCAATTATTGAATATGGCAGTCACCTCTGGAGTGGCGCCCCCCAATACCTACTGAATACCCTCGACGCTGTCCAAAGGCGTGCTATACGTCTGATTGATGATCCATCACTGACTGATGGATTGCAATCACTAGAACACAGACGCAGAGTCGGTATTTTAAGTTTATTCTATAGATACTACCACGGGAATTGCTCAGAAGAACTTGCATCTTTGGTCCCTCCTCCACCCACTCGCAACAGAGTCACTCGCTTCACTCAATCGCAGCATCCGTTCACAGTGGACCTTCAACATATACGAACAAGTCGCTTCTCGAACTCCTTTATTAACACAGCAGCCCGACTGTGGAACGATCTTCCGAATTCTGTGTTTCCATCTTCGTACAACCCGGGTCTTTTTAAAATCCGAATTAATAAACTCTTTTCTAGATTGCAAACCCCTCCCAACGCTACGTAGTGCGCTTCTTCGGAAGAGTAAAATGGACCCAAATCCTAATAGCTGGCGTCCCCTACGTAGACATGTTAAAAAAAAAAAAAAAATGTAATTTTTTTTTAACATAATATTATATTTAGAGGCAAGCCAATGTTCTCGGCTTCTATAAGCAAACCACTACTGGTTTACTGTGAAATTCATAAGTGATTGATGGAGATTTTTTTTTATTATCTTCATCGCGACTCATTTTTTATATAAATTGCTTTCACTAATATAATTGGGAAAAGTCCTGTGAATATATAAACAATTTGGTATAAAAACTAAAAATGCATGAAAGTAACTCAAGAGAATCTTACAAAAAATATCACCTAATGATATTCTTTTACTTCTGCCTACTATAAATAGTAGGTATGTGTGTATAGATATTTACTAAAATAATCGAGTGAGTTGTGGCCAACTCTTTACTCCTCACTACCAAGTCACTCCCCACAAACTATTCAAATATTGTATGGAAAATTTTCAGCATTTTCCTGAAGTGAGTTTTATATTTACATAAGTTCATTATGAAAACTTCTGATTATAATAATTCTTCCATGCCATTTTATGAAAGTGGCGTACCTTTGTATGAATTTGAAAGCTAAAATATCATATTTTATATTTCCTGAGCTTGAGGTTACCATGAAATATATAAAAGTTAAAAATTAAGAAGCACTAAAAAAATGTAATGGGGTCTAAGCGAATATTAGATATACATATTTACAAAATTTGAAAAGAATCGAATGAGTACTTTAGTCGATAATCGATAAAGTAGAGTAAACACGCCATACCTACATAGCTCATAGTGCCTACACAGCACACATACACAGATACATTGTGATTAAACTTTCAGAATACAATTTCAGCATGATACTAATTGATAATCTGCAATATAAAATAATAACCTAAAAAATTACGAAAAACATGGATTATTTAACTATTTTCTGACTACTGACTTTAACCACTTCATCTTTAAGATCGTTCTTAGGTATAACTGAAGCTATTTTACGTTTTTTTGTGGTATTCATAATCATTTTTGTCTTATTTCAATTTTTCTAACCAGATTGTACAACGGCATACAACTGACCCCCAAAGGTAGGTCAATAATATACATCTGTCATGAAAAATTCCAACTCTAACGTATTTTTTTAATTCCAGGTTCAATTTACCGGAGCCCATCTACGTGAACTTGGTGCGTGATCCAGTTGAAAGAGTAATCTCGTGGTATTACTATGTGAGAGCACCCTGGTACTACGTGGAGAGGAAACAGGCCTTCCCAGATATACCATTACCAGATCCTGCATGGCTCAAAAAAGTTAGTTATTCTTTCAAATTTTTATATTTTTATAACAAATCAACATACAATGGAGTTCTATCAAGAATTGTCGATCGACAAACTAAACTTATTTCAATTCTATATCTTCAAAATACAATTATAAAATAAAACCATTCTTTTTTATAAAAAATGAATATTCCTTATTAAACAAGTACATATACATCTTCCTAAGTTCCCTAAAATCAGCATATAAATGCTTGTGCTATAGGTGAACGAAATAGGTCGAGGCAGGATTCGAACTCACGACCACTGGCCCAGCGCGCTAACCGCTCTGCCATCGACCCATTTGATTATATTATTTGCTCTCAGAAACTTAGGAGTCTAATAATATGAGTCAATTGTGACAAGTTTCACGACTCTCTCATACTAGACCCTTTAATGTCCTGATAGTAGGTATACTATGTCTGATCACAAAATTTGAAGGTATTTTGCACACGAATAGTTAAGGATATTATGTTAAGTTATCGCGTTTCGTTCCATTCACTTATGACGAATCAAAACACAATAACATCACATCACATATTTATATTCTGGTATTCATTCTTTGCACCTAACATCTACTTCAGCCAAATACCAATATTTATTTTTCTTCGATATTTCTTTCGGATTTCGACAAGACCCTACTGACTATTCTAACGGTGGATATTTACTATGTAAATTGAAAAAAAGTAAACATATATGTTGCATAGATTTTCATATAATATACTAGATGTCGCAGTTAGCAAATTTTGTATTAATCGAAGTGAAGATTTACTCCGCGATTTTTTCCGCGGGACTTTTGACAACAATGTGGGCAAAAAACGTCGTTTTTGTATTGAGAATAACGACATACATGTGAATAATTCGGATTTATTTGTCGAAAAAAAAACACTTTGTTCGTTAAGATTTAGAGAACAGGGACCCTATTCTCCAATGTCGCCTATCGATGTCGTATGTGACATTTTATTACTTTCGCACGATTTCTAGAATATGCTATTCTTGAGTCTCACATGCGACATAGTCGAATGAAAATCATTCGAGATTTCGACGAGTGATATAGGACCACTCGACATTCAATGTCGCATCAATGTCGCATGATTTTATCTGTCAAAAATAGCCGCCATATTACGATTGCCATTGACATAGTACATCAGTGAAGTGTGTTTAATCATTGTTTTTCCAATTTCGTGTTTTTTTTTGTAATAATAATGGCTAGTTTCGACGAGTTGGTTATTCTGTCTATTGAACAGAATCACAATATTCACGGACGACGTAATAATTCCAAAATAGTGGATGCATTCGCACAAAGCGATACGTCTTTCATAAAACACTTCCGCCTCAACAAAAAACTTACAAAGTCCCTTATCGAGGTTGTAACTCCTCATATGTGTTTGCCATCTCGAGCATCTGCATTAAGTGTCGAAACCAAGGTATGTTAATCATTTTTTACTAAACCAATATCTCTCTTATGGGTTTTTTTGTAGACTATCATGAATGAGAAAGTCGAAAGTAAATACTATAAACTTTTGTATTCTTTACATGAACATTTTCGGCGTGAATCACTGGCTTAGAATAGTTCTTCCACTATTTTCATTGTTTGCAAGTGTCCCGTAAGAGCCGGGCAATGGATAACATCTCACATGATTCAGCAATGAGGTTCACCCATTCTGAATGTAGTCCCTTGTAAGGTGAAATGAGACTGTGGGTGAAAAAACTATCTAACGCTTTAAACTATTGCTACACGAGCATTAGAATAATTTGTCGAACGTTCCATTTGTCTACAATTTTACAGATAAAACATATTTTGATTTGAAGATCAAGATTTGACACATTTGGTAAATTTTGAAAAAAGTGGATTTGACGCTCATGGATTCATGTCTTAGCTGATGAAGTTCATTGCGTTTTTATAAACCTACTACATATAATTAATTCATGATTTATATTTTTCAGGTTCTCACAGCCTTAAATTTTCTGGGAACAGGATCTTATCAGTTACCTAGGTGGGAAGCAACATAAATAATAATATATCGCAATCTTCCGTCTCAAGATCTTTGACTGAATTTGTGGATGTACTAAATAAACCAGAAATTTTCAATGCATGGGTTAAATTTCCAAGCACAATCCAAGAGTTAAGGAGTATAAGAAATAGGTAAACTATAGTATTGATTTACTTAAGGTGTGTTGTTGGATGTGTTGGGAAGTGTAGAATCCAAATGGAACAAATATATACTTCAGGTTCGATAATACATACCATCACGCCATATCCCTAGTGTGTAGTAACCAGCAGCATGCATTACCTTCTCAAAGAATCATGACACACACCAACTTTGTCTCACAAAAGGCACTAGATTCAGAATGTGCGGTGAACCTCATTGCTGAACTATATGAGATGTTATTTTGCCCGTTGAATTTTCAATTACATAATAATATGTTATGTGAAATGTTATTTAATAAAATAAATTACTTGTCTGTTACGGGATACCTGAAAAAAAAGTGTTGGTTGGGGAACTATTCTAAAGATTCCTCATAGTAACATTTTATAATACAACCAAAAAACAATATTTTCAAAAACATTATATAGATCTAAAAAACTTTTTGTTTCAGGTTTTATAGAAAGTACAATCTGCCAGGTATAATCGGATGCATCGAATTGCACCCATGTTGCAATTGTACCGCCAGCAGGAAACAATTTAAATTACCCTGAACATGTGTATGTAAACCGTCAGAGCTACCACTCCATTAACGTCCAACTAATTTGTGATGACTCTTTAAAAATATTAAATGTTAATGCTTTGTTTCCTGGTAGTCTTTTTATAGCTAATAATTATTTTTTTACATAGATAATTAATTTAACAACTCATTTCTTGTATTAAATTTGTCAAAATTATTACATACCTTTCATTATGGAAAGGTTGTACATATATGAGTAAATAAAGTGTATTGCATTTACTACTGTTTATTATTCTACCTAAATTAAAATTGGAAGGAAAGAAAAAAAATATATATTCAGTGTGGTATAAGAAAACATTTATTACATTATATTGAATTAATAGAGATATATAAACAAAGTTAAATATTAAACGGGAGCATTTAGAAAACTTATTTGAGATACTTATAGAAATGTTACATATGAACAACATAAAAAAATTGTATTGATGACATATTATTACAGATTGTTACTGTAAATTAATAGGAACTTTTATAAAATGTTATTTATAGAAATATAAAAACAAAGCTAAATACTTAAAAGGAACATTTATAAAATGCTGTATTAAAAGACATTTGTCAACAAAGTTTCTATATCTCGTCTAAAAGTATATATAAAATTCTTTATGTATCTCTATTAAAACCTTTTTGAAATGTTCCGAATAAGAACTTAACTTTTTTTATAAATCTCTGTTAATACATTTTATAAATGTTCCTATTGAGTTTTTGGCTTTGTTTTTATATCTCTCTTAATACATTATAAAATGTTCCTATAAATTTACAGTAATCATCTGTTAAGTTTCATTACGAGAATTTTTTTGTTCATACAAGAAAATAGTTAATACATTTTGATCAAATTTTGTTTTGTAAATGAAGAGAAGCGTTAAGACATATCATATTGAAAATTACATACAAGAAAATAGTTAATATATTTTGATCAAATTTTGTTTTGTAAATGAAGAGAAGCGTTAAGACCGTTAAGACATATCATATTGAAAATTACATACAAGAAAATAGTTGATATATTTTGATCAAATTTTGTTTTGTAAATGAAGAGAAGCGTTAAGACATATCATATAGAAAATAACATACAAGAAAATAGTTAATATATTTTGATCAAATTTTGTTTTGTAAATGAAAAGAAGCGTTAAGACATATCATATAGAAAATTACATACAAGAAAATAGTTAATATATTTTGATCAAATTTTGTTTTGTAAATGAAGAGAAGCGTTAAGACATATCATATAGAAAATTACATACAAGAAAATAGTTAATATATTTTGATCAAATTTTGTTTTGTAAATGAAGAGAAGCGTTAAGACATATCATATAGAAAATTACATACAAGAAAATAGTTAATATATTTTGATCAAATTTTGTTTTGTAAATGAAGAGAAGCGTTAAGACCGTTAAGACATATCATATTGAAAATTACATACAAGAAAATAGTTGATATATTTTGATCAAATTTTGTTTTGTAAATGAAGAGAAGCGTTAAGACATATCATATAGAAAATAACATACAAGAAAATAGTTAATATATTTTGATCAAATTTTGTTTTGTAAATGAAAAGAAGCGTTAAGACATATCATATAGAAAATTACATACAAGAAAATAGTTAATATATTTTGATCAAATTTTGTTTTGTAAATGAAGAGAAGCGTTAAGACATATCATATAGAAAATTACATACAAGAAAATAGTTAATATATTTTGATCAAATTTTGTTTTGTAAATGAAGAGAAGCGTTAAGACATATCATATAGAAAATTACATACAAGAAAATAGTTAATATATTTTGATCAAATTTTGTTTTGTAAATGAAGAGAAGCGTTAAGACATATCATATAGAAAATTACATACAAGAAAATAGTTAATATATTTTGATCAAATTTTGTTTTGTAAATGAAGAGAAGCGTTAAGACATATCATATAGAAAATTACATACAAGAAAATAGTTAATATATTTTGATCAAATTTTGTTATGTAAATGAAGAGAAGCGTTAAGACATATCATATAGAAAATAACATACAAGAAAATAGTTAATATATTTTGATCAAATTTTGTTTTGTAAATGAAGAGAAGCGTTAAGACATATCATATAGAAAATAACATACAAGAAAATAGTTAATATATTTTGATCAAATTTTGTTTTGTAAATGAAGAGAAGCGTTAGACATATCATATAGAAAGAACTTAACTTTTTTTATAAATCTCTTTTAATATGCTTTATAAATGTTCCTTTTGAGTTTTTGGCTTTGTTTTTATTATCTCTCTTAAAACATGTTCGTATAAATTTACAGTAATAATCTGTTAAGTTTCATTACAAGAATTTTTTTGTTCATATGAAACATTTCTATATCTCGACTAAAAGTATATATAACTTTCTTTATGTATCTCTATAAAAACCTAAATTTTTTCGAACAAATGAATCCGAAAGTTTTTCAATGGCAACAACATGTCTCTCCATCAATGCTAGTTTTTTTTTCATGTATGCTTCTTTGATCTCGATTTTTTTTGCTAGCTCTACTAGATCTTCTTGCACGCCTCTTCTTCTGGGACGAGGCGTGGTTCTGCTATTGTGTGTTTCTTCAACTGGCGGTATAAGTATTTCTTCTGTTTCAATAAAGGAATCTTCTGTGTCATGATTACCTCCCTCCATAGAACTCTCATTGATATTTTCTCCTATTGTCCGGCATACCTCCGACTCTCTACTTTCAGAATGGCCAACAACTATTATTGGAGTTAACATGTTAACAATGGCCTCTTCTGATTGGGTTAGCTGACTCCCTATGGATGGCCCGCCCCCAGTCCCTCTCCTCTCCCTCTGCACAGCTGCCTCTTTGGACTTGGCTTTTGACCAGAGACTTGTCTAGAAAGAATAAAACAATGATAATATTAATTATACAGTTCAACAAATCTTTATAATAAAAACACTTAAAGAATCTTATAAGTAAACACACATATTTTATACTTTAGGTTTGGACATAATAATACAGTTTAACAAATCTTTATAATAATTTTAAGCACTGAAAGAATCTTATAAGAAAACACACATATTTTGTTCTATAGGTTTGGACATTTTAATGCATAAATGTTCAAACCAACTTTTTTAAAATTATTGAGACAAGCCCCCTGAGTCAAATTGTCAAGCACTGTTCGTAATCGCTGTTGTCTACAAAATAGAAAAATTTTCTACAACAGACGGCAAATCCCATACAAAAAAAGGTTGGTTGTTTGGCACATGGAATTCGACTTAGCGCCAAGTATGTCAAATTAGGCTCTTATTATAAAGATATGGTTTCAGTTTTCATTGCTAAGCTTTCTAATTCCCAACCAAATTGAAATCAGCTGTTTACAGTTATTTCTAACTATATTACATGACATGTGGTTTCAAACTAGAACATTATTTTTAATCCTTTTACTTGTCAACACTAACAAACGTTTTTTATAGAAGTACATAATTTTGTTGATTTACTACGTAATTTCTTCTTAAAAACAAACAAACTATATATTCTACTGGTAAGGTTTTCATAAAAACTTGTTTTATAATTACAATAGTATAAAATCACATTTTTCTAATTTAATATAGCTGAAAACATTGTCAATCAATTTATTTAAACGAAAGACTCAAAATCAAAAATACTGCTTACCTTCCGCCAATGTAACCAATCCTTGTTAGCGCCCGGAATTGAATTAAGTTTTTCAGCTATCTCCATCCACCGCATTTTAGCCGTATGCCTTGTGAAGGTATTGGAGAACTTCCCCGATAAAAGTTCTTTTTCTCCATTCATCAATTCCACCAACATGCTTTTTTGTGCATTCGAACAATAATTCATTTTCAAAATAATTCAAAATACACTTGTATTCGACTTTCGAGAGCGTCACAGCAATCAACAGCAATGAACGAGGAACAAAATACAAAAATTTACCATAGATTTTTGACAACCATAGAAAAAATGACAAAATAATGCATAAAAAATATTTCAAACGCATCCTAAATGCTATGTTGCCGCTACTTTCAAATGACATTTCAATGTCGAACGATTTTCAAGTCGAATGATTTCAAGAATAGACTAAATGCCCAACATACGACATTTCATTCGACATTTTTTAGGCGACATAGGCGTATGCGACATTAATCATGCGAGATTGGAGAATAGACCCCCAGTTATCTAGGAAGTGTTGAAATGTATGGAAAACTGCAATATGTTGCCAACCAAGAAATCAAACG
This sequence comes from Molanna angustata, assembly GCA_963576475.1. Lineage (NCBI taxonomy): Eukaryota > Metazoa > Arthropoda > Insecta > Trichoptera > Molannidae > Molanna > Molanna angustata. The sequence continues at coordinate 30,940,358 of OY754972.1, forward strand.
CGCGATATACCATGACTCACTCATTGCACGGAGTACTCCACCTAATATATTATATGGAAATCTTTGATAAATAGCTATACTAAGATAAACTAGAGAGGTACCTAAATACTTATTATAGTAATATTTAAATTTTTATATTTTCCAATTAAATTTATTGAAATATAACGGCGTCATGCAAATTTTGGTAATCTAGGTACATTAGGTACGCGCATAATAAACTATGATCGTTCCAGAATGGTACTCATTGTCTATGTACATTATAGTATGTTAATCTACCTTCTTTTAATTTGCAATATAGCCATTATCTATATAGGGTATCTCTGTGCGATTCTCATCGGTATAATACTTTTGTTTTAATTAATTAAAAAGCGTTTACGAATAATTATTTTTGATCTGTGCCACTGTTATCTTGATTATTTTAATTGATTCCCGTTTCCGCAAAAATTTAACTTATAGTGTATTCAGATTATGATTCAAATCATATCGTTCAAATAAAAAAAAATTGAACCCTTTACACTCATTGGATGGAAAATAAATTTAATGTTTCATCTCGTTATACAAGGGACATCTTATCTCTCCAACCAACGTAAGTGCCTGCTTGTATTTTAATATTTAGGTACTCAATGGAGACTTTTTAATCAGTTATAATTATTCATAAAACATTGAATACTTATAATCGTAATAAGTTGTTGATTTTTATTGTAATGATTTATAGTTTATCGAGAATATTAATGATCGACGATTTTTTTATTTTGTAGAAATCCATTATAAGTTATATCTATAATTAAAAGTAAACCACTTTTTGATTCTAAGTGAATTTTATTATGAGCGATAGACCTATTTCGCCTTGTTAGGGCATTTACTGGCTTATGACTATTTTGACAAACTTTACTTATATTTTTATAGATTAATTATGTAGGAGGAGCTTACAGGTTCTTGTGATTGGTCATTTAAAACTATTGATATTATACAATACAAAAATGAAATAAATTTACTTTACTCTGGTTGGTTAAAATATTAATTTTTTGACCAATTTGGTTTCATATTCTGGGTTGGAAAAAAGGACTGACCTCCATACTATCCTATCTTGACATACATACCTACATGTTTTATATAGAAAATAAAATATCTTACAATATTCAATAATTTGGATTAATGGGTTTATAGTTTGGTACTTATTCTTCAACTATACATACTATCGCTATCGACAGATGGATCTCAAGTGTTACATGCAACTAGTATATAAAAATCTTGTGTCACGATGTTCGAAGACACTAATCTCCGAAACCGCCCAACGGATTTCAATATAATTTTGTAAATTTATATGATTGGTTCCCGCTTGAAAGGTAGAGAATAGTTTTGGACCCGATTGGTGGCGCTGTTATTGAGTTTTTTTAAATATATTTTTTTTAGATTTCTCATCCAAAAACCACAAAATTTATCTTCCCTACACCCCTCGAAGGATTTATTACAGGATAAAGAACCCCAATTCATTTTTAAGTTGTGTAAACTTTCAGTAGATGGCGATGTGAACAAATCTATTGAAATCTGTATTTCGCATCTAGAGACCTCACTCAAATGTACGATTTTTTTGGTAAAATACATAAAATGAGGTCTATATAAAACGCGGTCTACATAGAAGGTGGTCTGTTATAGAACAACGTCTGCCCGAGCCTATTAGAGCTTTATAAATTTATTTTGACAAAATTCCATTGTATGTAGATATAAAACCAACTATTTTTTATATTAGGTATATTTATTATGTTTCCATACTTACCTAGCCTCTTTTTGAGTCGAATATCGGACAAAAGACCTGCCTCTTGATTTTCCAATTGTCTTTCTCCTGTGCCACATTATTAATTTACCATTACTATGAATTAACCCTCCGTCAATACACAGGTATTAACCTTCCGTGAAATTTTTAGGATTTTGAAACATGCGTCTTGAATGGCGATAGAGAGTGCCGTTATATTGAAGGCGAAACACACGAGGGTATTGGAGATCATAGGAGACAGACATTGTTCTTCTGTGGACATGATGATGAGTGCAGGTAAGTCACTTTTTGTAATAACCTTGCAGATTTTATCCAACTATTGCAAAAACACAAGACCAACAGTGTGTATTATAATATATAAAAGCCAGGCTCTTGAAGTAAATCTATCTGAATTATTATCATACCTGAATATTGAAAATTAATGTCTGTTGTGGCCCTGGCGAAATGAAAATTGTTAATATTGGCTCTGGACGATATTGCCCGACTCGTTTAAGTGGACTGTATATTTTGAAGGAATTGGTCGGGTTGGGATAGGACAAGAGAAATTTATCACGAGGAACTGAGATCGACTTACCCAGGTCCTCGGCGATGCACCGGATGTTGGCTTTCGCTTTTCTCGACCAGAGCTTCGTTATTCTTCTTGAATGGTACACAAAACACTTAGTGTAAAAGTTTTTATCGAAAATATGAAAGGCGAAATAACAACGTGTATGACACTAGTGAAAAATTGCAACCAACTAAAAACAAATGAATATTCCTTTTATTTGAAAATGTTCCGAATTATTTGAATTATTTATATGAATATTCCGAATTGTGGGTAGGTACTTTCTTCTCTGGGCGGTGATGGGCGACGTCTCGTCTCAGCGTGGTGATAATAAGCCAAGGATGAAATATGGGTAGGCTCATGTAGGCTGGATCTTAAACTCCCGAACAATGTCTATTGTATAGATTTTCTTTCTCATGGTTACAATCCTAGGATTGGTTTGCACTAAGCACTCCATATCTCCACACATATATGGGCAGTACATAATATTTTGTGATTATTATGTATTTGTATGTATACGTATGTTTCAGACCCTTCAACACGGTTGGTACATTAGAGCGAGCCAAGCATGCTGTTGAGAGACATTATGCTGTTGTTGGTGTGCTGGAGGATCTTAACTCCACATTGACTGTCTTGGAACATTATGTACCCAGATTCTTCAAAGGAGCGTCGCATGTTTATTGGGGTATAATAAACATATTGTTTTACATATTTCATCTTCATACATATGCTAATTTGTTTTTTATTTTGTGAAAACAGTTATGTTTATAAATAATGTCTGTGAAAATTTGATTATTTTAAAAATTGCATTCAAAAATGTTTCCGAAATCCGTCATATTTATTGTTTAAAGAATGTAATGTTATGACTGTTAAACAATTATACATGATGCAAGCTAGGTACATAATTATGTATATATTATGCAAATTTTATAATATTATTGAAATTGCAGACAAAAATCAAGAGAATCGTATCACTTGAATGGCTATAACCTTAAATTAATATACTGTTAATGCAAAAACATCATTTGTGAAGTAGAAGTCTATGAATTATAATTACTGTCATTCTTTATAAAGTCTTTAATTATGTTTTTCATTAATGCACGCATTACATCCTTCTACTAGACGTCAATATTATGACTCGCTCTATCATTTGACTGTCACTTTTGCTGTTTCCAGATGAAATCAACAACTTCGATCGAATCAACAGGAACGCCTTCAAGCCGCCTGTGTCGGAGCACGTCAAGGAGATCGTGCGAAAAAATTTCACAAGGGAAATCGAGTTTTATCAATTCTGCAGACAGAGACTTCACAAGCAGTTGTTGGCGTTGAGATTACCTACGATATACACTCCGTAATTTTGCTATTACAATATTATTGTTCCTCGCAAAGACTTTTTTCAAATACTTTTTAAATACCAACACTGGAAACATTATAATATTTCACTTCGCTATATTCGTGACGCAAACAGATAGGTACTCTATAGACCTAATAAAAAGTACTCCGTAGGCCTAATAAAAAGTAGGTATTCTGTTGACCTACTACAAAATATCCAAAATAATAAAACTGTACTTAATGTATATTTTTGTTATATTATGTATTCATATGCTGTGTTGTTTGAGTTATAATAAATAAAATAAAGTGCAATACAAAGTAAGTACCTACCACATACTTTGTAGACTTAAATCGTGTTTCCTTGTATCGAGATCTGGGTGCCTAGACAACATGTCATTTAGCTCAAGAAAAGAAACAAGAAAATATGGAAGTGACAGATGAAACTCAATGTATGGAAGTGACAGTTGTCACGTGACTGGCAACTGTCACTTCCATACATTGAGTTATCTTTTCTTGTTTCTTGTCTTGAGCTAAATGACACGTTGTCTAGGGAGGCTGATTCGTTAACGAAAATATACTTCGATAATTTACGGCTATCCACTCGTCTTAAAATGGTCCTAGACAAAAGTATTTCAAAATCGTAACGATAGTAAATTTATATTCGCTATTTATAATTTTCAAGCATCGCAATACTTTAGAATAAAGTTGTTTTCTTTATCAAATCGTTATATACTAAGGCTGGGTTGTTTCAACAGTATAGTTAGAATACTTTAATTTCATAAAATTGTTCGAAAATTCGTCGTTCAACGGCATTACATTTTAATTAAACAGCCAAAAGTATTAAACAATTTTATGAAATCAAAGTATTTTTTATGTACTTTTACTTTAATTATTGTTCGAGAAACACAGTCTTAGTAGTTAAATTAGGTACTTACACTTCACATACAATTCATTAAATTATGTGGGTTGTCTTTTGTAGTACTTAAATATATGCGTACATTAGTTTATTTGTAGTAGATAGAATTATACATAGTCTAGTCTGTCAACCGACGGAATCAAAACCAACCATGTATAACCATATCATGGATATATATGGATATATCTTACGGAGTTCTATAATATATTAAGATGTTATAGAACTCCATATGATAATTATATCCATGATATGGGTAAATATAGATGGTTTTGATTCCGCCTGATAGACTTGCCTCCCTGACTTGTGAGGATTCGATTTTTGATTGAAACAGAGCTTTCAGTCTGGATCTATGATACGCTTAATATAAGAATCCTTTTTCTTCTTCTTCTTCTTAAATGTTTCTTCTTTAAAATCTGTCAAATTGTTATTGGGGGCGTGTATTAATTAACATTGTAAATAATCTTTTTTTAGTTGCCGAGAAAAAAATTAACGCTTTGTTATAGATTTAGTAATGAACGATATATTTATATAATAATGTAATATAGGTATATTTTTAATAGGGATCAAAGCAATCTTCTAACTGACGAGATTTACAACGAAAATGATTTTTCATTAATCATATTTAAAAATAAAAAGAGAGTTTCCAGTATTTGTATTTAAACAGTATTTGAAATAAAATTCCACATTTCATTCTTCAAATAATATTTTGATAATGTTGTTCTTGTGAATTTTTGTTAATTTCAAAAGTTCTTTACATACTTGTTAGTCAAAATGTTTTTACCTAAAGTTGATTTGTGTCGATTTTGGTATTGTGATATATATTTTAGTTTTTTTGTAACTTTGTTGTATTTTAATTTAAGATATGTAGACATAATATGATGTATGTGCACATGAGATGTGTATACATACTAATAATAAATTATGATTTGCCACATGATTCCTTGAAATTTATAAATAATAGATAGTTATTTAACATAAAATATTCGGTGTAGTGCATATTGCATAAAAATCAGGTAAATTTATATGTGGATATACAGATTGCGTAATTCAGGCGAAGCATGCGTACTACGAAATAAAATTATTGAACACATTAGTATTAGTATGGAACTATGATCCCCAAAAATGTACCCAAGATTTTACGATCAATTCTGTATTTAATTATCGGTTTCTTCGTTAATTTAGATTACAGTTAATATAGGTTAGTCTATATTTGAATAATACTTTTGTGTCATTCATAACAACAGACTCAATGTGCAAATTGTTTTTGTATACCTACTAATAATTAAAAAGACTATGATTGGTTCCCCTACTAGGGTATGATCTGGTCTGGCGTATAGAGCATTCTTTGAATAAATGATTTCATCGTTCCTAATAAATTCTTGCTATCCTGCTTTTTGCAGGATAGCAAGAATTTATTAGGAATTGTTTCAATTGTTTTTCAGTACTTATATCGAATTTAGATAGATAAAAATACTCCTTTAAAGACGCTATATGACTTACAAAATATTATAAATTTGACCTGTAAAATAAATTATGTGCAACATTTTTCATTTAATAATTTAGTTTTACTTTTGTAAATATTTATTTTTATACTAAGATTAAGATTAATAATTAAGTATGCTTAGTTTATATGTACACATAAAGTTGTCTTCATGCTTCTTAATTATTAATTCATTTTCAAGTTATATATATTTTTTTTATAAAATAATAATTCTTTCATACTATATAACTGATTCTTTCTCTCTCGATTTTGATTATTTTTTATATTTTTAAGTATTTTTATATCTTAAAAAATGTAAATAATCATCCACATAGTTAGGTATATTTATATCACAAATGATTCATTAGACTATAATGTAATTATTTGAATATTTCAATGGTATAAAATTATAGGAAAATATTTTTTCTTATAGTGTACGTACTCATAATAATATGCCTTTTTGTTTAAGGGAACTAGGTATGGAAGATATATTATTTACCTATAATTTAAACGTTAAAAGATATGTATTGATTCTTATTTTATCCAAAAGCTGCTGTTTTATATGTTTTACAGGTGTAGAAATTTTAATAAAAAATATTAGTTATTGTTCAATGTGCTTTTAAAGGATGTTAGGAGAATCGAGAAATTCGATTCCATAACTTGAATCTTAAAATATATCAACACAAATGTATTGCAAAATTTATCAATTTTTTATCCACCAGTTGAAATTTATACTTAAATGATACGTATTTTCCTAATATTATAATGTTTTTAAATAAATCTGTTTTTTTTGATAATATTTATGACTTATTGCAGCCATTTGAGTTGGTTGTGTATGAAGGTATAATAATGTAATATAAAATAAAGTAATAAATAAAATACAGTATTATATTGATTTGATTTATTTCAATATTATCCCCTTTTTATAACAAACCAGTACAAACTAACTTCAATAACAATATCATGTTAGGCAAAAGAAAATATTGAGTGATTGTTGAAATGCAAATTATTTTTAAAAAAATTTTTTCAACCAAAATACCATTGGATATTTTAAAGTGTAGTCATCTGTTAATAATCAATAAAAATTTATGTAATACTAGCGCATTCTGAATTGAAGTTAATAATATTTACAAGAATTTTGGAAAGATTCGCTAACCTAAAAAATATTATGGTCAATTACAATAATCCAACTGTCGATTTGTTCGAAAATTTATTTCTCTTTACATATCGACAAAGTTTCAAGCCAAGATACGCGAGATTTGTATGCTAGGTCTATATTTTTCACGTTTTTTCCAACATTAAAGTCAAAAAACACCAACTTAGAAGTTTCGCAACATATATGTATATTACATTAAAAATATAGAAAATTATCATCATCATCATCATCAGTGGCTCCACAGCCCAGGATGGGCCTTGGCCTCCTCAAGGAATCGTCTCCATTGCATCCTATCCATGGCCTTTTCTCTCCAATTCCGCACACCGGCTATTTGAAGGTCCCTCTCAACTCCATCCATCCATTTCGGCCTATATTTCAGCAGTTTCGGCCTTCCCACACCCCTTCTTCCTTTTGGAGGCCTATACTTTTCTAGAGAATTATAGGCCTCCAAAACTTTTATACTCAGAATTTAGAATTGTTTCAATAAGGAATTATCAACTTTTGAATTTTTACTTAATTTTTCCACATATCTCAAAAACCATAAAAGCTAGAACACTGAAAATTGGTATAACTCATGAAGGTTATAACTAGTTGCATGAGATCCAACTGTCAATGGCGATCTCATGTGTTACATTCAACTAGTATTATGTAAAATATTTTATAAGTTGATAAAATATATTGCTGCAAATTTATCAATGTCAACTCACATTTAATGGAAACTAATTTCTAGAATGTTGCGTTATAATTATTTTCATTGTCTAAATATAAGTTGAAATCTATTTCCGCCAGTTGACATCCACTCCTGAATATGGACTTCCTACATTCCTTTTTCCACCCTTGATGTACATCTATATTCTACTTGATACCTTAATCTCTTCTGCGCAGCTGGGATTGTCCAGAGTTTCTTACATTAGTAATAGGATACCAACACAGGAAACGTTTTTTTCTATTGTCTAAGCTGTGTGTAACATGACCATCCCAACACCAGTTAAATATTGAGATCCTTTTGATAATATCCAACACTCCTGTCCTAGCTCTTATAATTTAATTCTTAACTCTATAAGACTTATTCCAAAAATCTTTTGCTCAGTGACTATTTGAGTGGTTCTTAATATAACTTGGAATAAATAAATTACATTTTGAATTGATATTATGTTAATTCTATTATATACCAATAAATTAATATTGTTATCATACTTAGGGATAAACATAACGTAAATATGTAAAAAAATATTTACATAATTTTTTGTTTAAATTTATTACGCCATAACATAAGTTATGCTGAAAAAACTTTTTGTGCAAAAGAAATATTTGCAGCTTAACATGAAAAAGAAAATATGAAATCATAGCTATTCACTAATTTTCTATATGCAGGCGAATATTAAAAATGATTTGGTTACTGTGAAAAACTCATAAGATGCTTCTGAAATCCGTTTAACGCATACGCACTGCAATATTATTAAAATATACCTACACATATCTATGTTAAAACTGCTTGTAAAACAATATGATAATCACATAAAGCCACCTGAATATACGAAACAGGTATGTAATTTTATTTCTTCAGAAAATGAATTAGGTAATGTTATGAAAAGGTGAAAAATAATTTAATATATTAAAGATTATACTATGTAGTTTTTATTAATAATAGTAGTAAAACATATGATCTTAACATTAATAATTCTATATATATTTACAATAATAATCCATCATATTATGCAATAACATGTTTTAAGAAAATACTCATTCATGATATAAGATTGAATTCCAGCAATCTAGTTATACATTTTATATAATAAATCAATATTATAAGTAAAAACTACATTATCAGACTATATATTCAATTTGTTCATTAAACAAATTAAACAATTTTTGAATAAAAAATATATTATTAAATGTCATTCAATTAATTAAAAAAATTGCCTGAAAAAACAACAAACAACACTGCCTAAAACATAAATTTGCTATGGTAATTTTTCATGTATAGATTATTAGTTAAATGTCCAAAATTAATGTTTCATTTTGAAAAGGTTGTCTAATCCTGGACACATTGAATAAAGGTGTTACAAACATTATTTTTTATCAAAATAACATTTACAAAATAACTGTGCCGTATCATATAGGCATATTAAAAAAAATTACAAAACCATTTCATTCACTCATATTAATTGTAACCTGTGTTTTTATGTGATGGGCGAACGATGAATTACATTATTTATTTTATTTAATTTCATCAAATTACGTGATGTAATATTAAGATAAATTTCATATTTTAAATAAAGATATTCCTACAGTGATAATTTTTTCCTATGCATCATACTCAAATTATTTTGATAGCTGAGTTTCTTTTTACCAACATTTATAACTAATTCATTATTGAAGGAAAGTTTTTTAAACTTTTGACAGTTATAGACATAGCTAAATCAAATCTAAGGAAATATAAGTACTTGACATGCAATTATATTGTTCATACAATATACATACCTTACTCATAGCCTTCTTTATATATTGTTGACATCCATGAATCGTGACTTGCAACATTCTTTGAACATAATCTAACTTGTTTTTATACTGTCGTCTAGAGATTGGAAATTGTTTCATTATAATATACATTGTAAAATGCTGAAAAACATAATAATTCTAATAACTTCCTATAAATATAATCAGATCTTGTTTTCTAAATATAAATAATATGATGAATCGAAATATTCTTTTTCACTACAGTGTCAAGCTATCCTCTAGAGGACTTACTCAGCTTTTTGTGCAGTTTCTTTCACCAGTAATTTTCAACGATTCTACCATATCAAAGCATTACATTTTTCCATCAATATCTTCTTATTTCATAATCTATACATCATCTTGTTAGAAACTTATACCAACTACCTCATTCCTGTATCATTTATTAGGTTTAGATTTCTTTCAAGAATAGTTGAACCTTTGCGTAGAAAATATTGTTCTAATTAGTTGGGTAAATTTAACACAATAAATAGCCACAATTAAATATACAACATAAACTTAATTAATTTTATTCAAGATCTTTAAATAAAAACATCACACAACAAAATAAAATTATCTCACATTGCATTGCATATAAAAACAATTTGACAAAATAATAATTATAACAAGCATATTTCAGAAATTATTTTTTCACATCCAAGTATATAAAATTTATATTGCATCGAAGAAAATAATTGAATCTATTAGAATATCACATGTTTATAAAGCTACATTTGTATTTTTTCATTTCCATTATTAAAAAATAAATATTTTCATATAATTTGAAGATGAAAAAGATAAACTAACCTAACCTCATTCTATGAAGGCCTTTGAACCATTTCTATCATCACAACTTCTTTAAAAATCATTATGTTATGAAAATAATATAAGTATAACATTTTTTGTTGAAATAAATTACTTTTGTCACTAAATTAAAAAAAAAATTAAAGCGGACTAAAGTAATCTTTCAACAGAACCTAAAACTCTATATTTTATTTGACTGATATCTAGGTATATTTGAAAATAATAAACAACAGATTAACAATCTATCATAATTATTATACAGTATGAAAATTATCCTTCTTTGTGGACATTAATGGTCTCATTAATTAAGATAGATAAGTTTGAAGCAAAAACTATCATTTGAATTATTTAAATGTTGCACTAAATTGTATTCAGAAAGCATCCTTGACAAATTAATTAATATGAAATTGACAAGCTTCATTTCAAGTAGATACACCCATAATGCCAATGATACAACCAGCGCCACCTGTGAATTATAATTTGTTTGCACCTACATATGCCAAACTAACTACATCTTAGATGGCGCTGTTACATTTGTATTGTAGTTCTACTACCGGGTAGTCATCCCTTGCCAATTCATTCTACTGCCAACTGTTGTTTCATTTGACTGCTACTGTAGTTTACAGATAACATTTTGTAAGGCTTTACTCATATCTACACACATTCCAAAAACTAATATTATCTTAAATTAATATTACAAACATAATATATATATATATATAGGTAATAATCTCCATATTTATTAATAAAAACGTTTCTCTTGATGAATATTGCTTTTCCGTTTTTTATTGTTTTATTGTCCTTGAAATGATTACACCACAAAATGATTATTAGTTAATATTCACAATATTTTTTAGTACTAAACATTTAGTTTCACAGAATAAAAATAAACTAAAATATACTTAATCCATTTTACTTAAATATCACTGCAAAATGTTGTAAGATTTTTATGTATAAAATATGAAGAGCTACTTTACACAAAGACGAAAGAAAAGCTTAATTAATTCAAATGTTTGGGAAAAATAACAATAATCATCATCAGGGGAATAAATATGTATATTTATTTTTAGTATCTGATGTAAATTGACATGAAATAGATTACATTTGTTTATAATCAATGGTCAAAAAAAAAGTATCTACAATAATTCGAAATAAAAGGAAAATCCTCTTCCACTCTGATAATGGATAGCGCAATTAGTCCCAAACTATAGAAAAAATAACGCAGAAGACAAATTTGGGTTTCTTGCTTGATTGACTTGATTACATGTGTGCGCAAACCGTACCCTTTCAGGCCCAAAACTTTCAAGATGTTTAGAGATATTGTGGTGTTAAAGGAATAGAATTGCACATATGTAAGCAAAACTATTTGCTTTATTTCAACTTATTATGTTATTTCTAAAATAATTATAATTGGTTATTGCTATTTAATAAAACAACACTTAGGTATTTCTCAAATTTATTAAGATTATTATTTATACTCAATAATTTGTCAATAGTATTTTCAAAAAATAAACTATCTGTGTGATTCATTTTTAATATGGCACTACTTTGTAAATGTATTATAATGTCACCAAATAATTATTATTGAACTAATAGATTAAAAATTATGACAAATATAATAATCACAGAGCATATAAAAATATAGATGAAATAGCTGTCATTGATTGAAATATCAATAATAATATTAAATAAAGCATGCCTTTGTATTGTATATTTAAAATACTACTCGAATTTTTGAAAATATTTTATATAATATTCATTCAGTAACTGTGAAAAAAAAAATCATAAACATACTTTGTACCTACTTTTAATGTACCTAACTGAAGACAATTCTCACTAAACAAAATGAAGATATTCTTGCAATTTATGTTAAAAAAACTTTATTAAAATACAATTTAAAATCATCATGAATCATTTTCATATGTACATGTAGAATTGTGGTAAATTTTAAGATTCCGATATCGGGTACATTTTAACAGTAAATATAAGAAAAAGTATACATTTTTGTAAATTTCTTTTCTAAAAATACATATATTATAATTTCGTTTAACTTTATGTACTGAGTACATACAAAATAATGTAACATTTTAAGTAGTACTGAGTACAATACATTAAAATTTTCATAGAAAATTGTTGATTGTTTTTTTTTATTTTAAAACTTATATATTCCATCATCATTGGCAACACATCGCAAGGTGGAACCTGGCTTCCAATAGAAGTCTTCGCCATTCAAATCCGTCGGTGGTTCTATCTCTACAGTTGACTATACCCAAGGAGTCTATCTAGGTCCCCCTGGACGCTGTTCATCCATCTTAGCTTTGATATAAATCTTATATATTTAATGTGTCATATAGGAGTATGCTTTATTTATATATTTTAAACCAATTTGACATTTCATTAATAAATTGTGCATACATAGGATGAATAATGCTTTTATTTTTTTTCAATTTACAGACTATTCCAATAGGTGATATTTTTAAACAGAACTATTCTAAAATAATGACTACAGCCTTACACGCATTTACTATTTATTTGAAATAAAAACTTTTATAAGTATATTTACATAAAAAAGTCTTTTGATGCAAAATGTCGGAACAAAGTTCACTTTATCAACAGAATTTTAAATTAAGTAACACTATGCAACCTTTATTATTATAAACATGCTCCAAGATACTCTGTGAAACACCTGATTGTGAGTGAATCATACTTGAATTTTCATAATGTTAAGTTTGTCATACTTGTATTTTTAAGATGCTAATAAGAAAGTCATAAATCATTTTGGCATTTGACGAAACATCATCAGACTACACAAATGAGAATATTAGAAATTTGAGGTAGGTACATATAATTCATAAATTACTTTATTAACAAAAAAATGCATTTAAACCAGAATCCTCACATATATTTAAGTATATTTCTTGACTTCAGCTTTATATGGAAGATTTTCTAAAATAGATTTTGGTTTTAAAAGAAATTAATACTTGCTTTTCATTGTAATTTTTAGCAAAATTTATGCTCGATACTAATGTTTGTAATGCAATATATACACTTATGATGGATAAATGAGACATTAAAATACCTACAACAACACTGACATTTATTCAATATATTGGCATTTCTAAAATTTATTTATCTACAGTATATAATTTATCTTTAATAGTGGCAGCATCATCATCAGTAAATAGTATTACTTCTATCTATAAACAAATTTAATAAAAAATAATTTGTATAAGTCATTTTCTTTTATACATACATAGAATGATTTATATTTTGAATTATGCGATTACCATTATAAAATATAAAATATTTATTTTCACAATAGGTACCTACACAGAGATAACAAGATTTTTATATTTCTAGAGTATGTATAATAATCGATGCACATGTATGTAAGGCTGTTGATTAATATATTTCATTAATATTTCATACATCTACGAGTATATTAAAATATTGGTGGATTTATTTATCAATTTTAACAAATCAACAATTATACATATGTCATTTTTTATTAGCTGATCATCCATTTTACTTAGTGATTTTTTATATAAACATGTGGATCACTACAACAATTATATTCTATGTGATATTTTTAAGTCAACATTTAATACATATTTAAATATATTTTTTCAATACAAATTATCTTGGCTGACAACAGAAAATATTTATATACAGCAATAATGTAAAAAAATGAAACATATAGGTATACAATATGATAACATTTTTGATGGTTCTATGATGGTATTGCTAAAATTGAACCAATAAATGCAATCAAAGTTTTCTTTTTTAACAAACACAAATAATCTTATGTACAATATTATTTCTATACCTAAATAAAATATAACTAGCCTTTAAGCTCAACTAGATTAATAGATTATTTTGATTTCAAGAAGCGTAAACCTCTTTTTAGAATAAATATATAAAATTCAATTGTTACAACAAATTGGTGTTACAACTTCACTAATAAGTAAATATGTAAAAATCATTTCAATATAATCAGATCATTCATATAAAAATTAATATCTTAAATTCGTTTAGCATTTAAAATGAATAAAAAGACATTAACAAAATTAATTAATAAAAGACTCATGAATGCTTGCGAACAATACTTGATAGTTTCACAATCAGATTATTTTTACTTAAAAACATTTTAAATATTTTACAATGATTATTGGAATTCATTGGATGAGCAAACTTAAAAAAAACGTTAATGTATGAGTCGTTGTGTTGAAATCTTTAACAAAATACTCATTATGGAGAGAGAAATAACTGATCAAGGTTGCAAAACATGGAACATTAAAGATGATATTTTAAAAACAAAAAAAAGAACTAAAACTAATGACATTGATTTCTGAGCCTCGCTATCTAAGGAAAAACCCATTGGGAACATGTTCATCCAACGGTTTTATCAGTTGGGAGAACCTAAATAGGATACAAATGAGACTGTCAGCCAAACTACTTCTAACCCTCAATAGAATGGCACCTCCAATATTTCAGGAGGAAATCCAAAGGAACATTTAATGATGTGTAATTATTATAATGATCAACTAATAAAATGATGGATGCCAGTTGTCACCAGGATGTAAAACAGATAAGTGATAAAAATTAGTTGGCTGTGAATTAGCGACACACTGAAAGCAGTAATTTGCACCTGTATTATTGTCCCAAAACTGACATCCCTTGCACATGAACCTCACTGCAAACTGTAATGTTTGACCTATACTAAGAGTGTGTGCATATAACAAGAACTGGAAACGATCGGAAAACCCATCGCAAGAGTTGGGCACATAGGACGCTTGGAGATCGGAGAAGGTTTTCCAATTGTCCAATGTATACCTTATTTGTACAGATTTGTGATAATCCAAATTCCTCACTCTAACCGTACCGCACACAGATATAGTCGCTCCTTCTTGCACGACGGCATTTTCTAAACAAACACTTCTTGAATTTAAGATATCCAAAAAGTTCGCCAGCTCTCCCGGTTGTTGGAACAAACATATCAGACGTTTGTCTTTAGGTGGGTGCAGATTTATCGGTTGTGTAATGTTATCGGATGAAGTCAGACCAATATCTGCATCACGGAGGTCCTCAAAAGCAGATTTAGGTATGTTTGGTATGTCATCCATAAATGTCTTGACATCAGCTAAATCTAAGCCTAAAACATCGGCAAACCTCACAATTTTTTTTCTTCCTGGTGTTCCAGGTGGTGTCTTTCCCGATCTGAGGGAAGAACACCTTCTTACTCGTTGTGGTCGATCGTCAATTTCAATATCATCTTGAGATGCAGTGTCCAACACTTCCTCAGTTTGAGTTGCATCATCGATTTCTGGAACAACGTTTTGTGTCTCAATTTTCGCTTCTGGAGTTTGAGTGGAGTCTTCTTTGAATTGATTTTCATTTTCGTTAGTAACTTTTAACGAACATTCATCGTTAGTAACTTTGTGTTCATTTTCATGAGCATAACCATTTTCTACACAGGGATCGTCGTTGTCTATTATTTCTAACGATATTTCGACATTTTCTCGTAATGGAAAATCTTTAGTTCCAGCAACTTTTTGTGAAAAGTCGATTTCATCTAATTCGGGTTCTTGCGGTGAAGTAATGCCGTCGACATATTCTTCTAAAGTAATTGGCCCTATAGAGTCTACAGCATCGACTTCTAAAGGATACACCTCCATTCCTGAACAATCCCTTTTTTGGCAATCGTCAAATCTTATTGGAGAGAAAAGAGTGTTTTTACTTTCTGCGAGACTACCGTAATCTGTGTAACCGTTTTCTCTGGCAAGTGGTTGCGTCTTTATCGGTGATTTCCTTTCTGGAGTTGGAGTTTTACAGTTAATTATTTGTTCTCTTATATCACTAGACAGTTTCAACTTGCTTAAGTTGGCAACAGTATTCGTCATCGAGTTGTCATCGTAAAGCCTCTGGTATTTATGTACACTGGATAACTTGTTGCTTGTATCGGGATCATTTTCCAGATCGAAATAGTTGGCATCACTGTCGCTATTACTATGCGGGGAGTCTTGTTCAGCGGGGGATGAGAACACGCACCCTGATTCCGGGTCGGAAGGTCTCGATTTACCGTTGGTAATGGCTTCTCCTGGCACCTCGTCCACAGGACTTGAGGGGCTGCCGAGATCGACGTCAAAGTCGAAATAGACATCCGAGTCGGAATGATGTCGGCGGTTGCTAGTAGGTTGTGCCGTGAGCCAGGAGTCCTCTCCAGGTCGCGGCTCCGCCCCGAGCCTCCGCAGACGCGTGTGAAGCCTCCTGGCGAAGGCTTCCGCCCTTCCCCTGCAGGACATGGGCAGCAGGGAGCCCAGGCCGCACTGACCCTCGCCACCTGAGCTCATCTGCACCTAAAATTAGATAAAAAAAAAACAATTATAGATGCATGACAAAATCGTAATAATGAATTGAACAAAGTTTTAAAAAGTTATTAATCTTTGATATCATTTTACATACATCATTTATCTTCGATGCTTGGGAATAGTTGCTTTCTTTATAATCTTAGGTTGCTTTATTTGTTTTTTAGTATTCCAAAATTGACAAGGAATGGAAAAAAATACTTAAGATCCTGTTATATAATACTTGTTTCGAAAAGAATTTTTAAAACTACTCAATTGATTAACCAAAAATGATACAAAAAATAAATTAATTAATCTAATCGAAAACATAAATAATCGTATTGGTATAATCCTAAAAGATGAATGGAAAATTTCGAAAAAACTGATAAACAAACGATATTATCATTAGTTATTGTTAAATGCACGTATATATGTAGGTGTCTATCAAAATTATGCATTTCATCATACCATATACCTAACAAGTTAGGCAAAGTAGATTTACACCAGCAAACATTAATCCAACTGTCGATTCGTTCATGAGAATTCAATTCTCTTAATGAATCGACATTATTAAGCCAAGATGCGTGTACGAAGGAAAATTTTGTATGGTGTAGTGGACTTTTTGCATGCTAATAACACCAACTAGAGGCCTCGCAGCATATATGTTCCCATACATGGATTTACTCAGAATTTGGAGTAGAACATTTTATGTGAGTTTTGTGTGTCTGTGTGTGTGGTGTGTGTGGGTGTGTGTGTGTGTCCCCCCCCCCCCTTATAACTTTTGATCCGCTGAATTTACAGAGCCCAAATTTTCAGAATATATACAAAGTTATAAGCCTACAAAACTTTTATACTCAGAATTGTGAATTTTTGTTTCAGTCAGGGGTTATCAACTTTTGAATTTTTACTTTATTTTTCCATATATCTCAGAAACCATATAAGATAGAACGCTGAAAATTGGTATAAACATAGACAAATACAAAATCTCAAATTTGTTTTTTTTTAAATTCCAGGGTTTTTCAAACGTTTTTTATTAAGAAAAATATTTTTTCCAACTGTCGATTTGTTCAGGAGAACTTTGTTCTCTTAACATATCGACAATGTATCAAGCCAGAATACGCGAGAATTGTATGGAGAGGTCTACTTTTTTCACGGCTTTTCCAACTTTGAAGTCAAAAAACACCAACTTAGAGGCTTCGCAGCATATATGTTCCATACACGGATTTACTCAGAATTCGGAGTAGAATATTTCGTGTGTCTGTGTGTGTATCTGTGTGTGTGTGTGTCTGTGTGTGTGTGTGTCTGTGTGTGTGTATGTCTGTGTGTGTGTGTGTGTGTGTCCGTCCCCCCTTATAACTTTTGATCCGCTCAATTTACAGAGCCCAAAATTTCAGAATATATAAACAGTTATAGGCTTACAAAACTTTCATACTCAGAATTTCGAATTTTTCTTTTAGTCAGGGGTTATCAACTTTTGAATTTTTACTTTATTTTTCCATATATCTCAGAAACCATAAAAGCTAGAACGCTGAAAATTGGTACCAATATAGACAAATACAAAATCTCAAATCAATTTATTCAAAAAAATTCCAGGGTTTCTCAAACATTTTTTATTAAGAAAATTATTTTTTTTATGATAAATTTATGAGTTTAACTGCCTATATTTCCAAAACTTATACAATTATCGAAAAAAGCCGAAACACCCCAACTAGATAATTTAATTTTCTATAAAAAATATTAACATTGTATTCGCACATCTCAAATTTTTTTTAACAATTTTTATAAAAATTGAATTTAGTGACGACATTGCTTCATGCAATTTGTATGGCAAAAGCTACACACAATAATCTAAGAAGACGTAATAGTTGATACTTATCTCTAAACATACATACATACCATCATACTGTTTTCATATTCTGGGTAGGATCAAAGGACTGACCTCCATACTATCCTATCTTGACATACATACCTAGGTACATGTGTTGTATAGAAAACCAAATATCTTAAAATATTAAATAATTTGTATTTATGGGTTTATAGTTTGGTACTTATTCTTCAACTGTAAATACTATCACTATCGACAGTTGGATCTCATGTGTTACATGCAACTAGTTAAGCCAAGATGCGTGTACGAAGGAAAATTTTGTATGGTTTAGTGGACTTTTTGCATGCTAATAACACGAACTAGAGGCCTCGCAGCATATATGTTCCCGTACATGGATTTACTCAGAATTCGGAGTAGAACATTTTATGTGAGTTTTGTGTGTCTGTGTGTGTGTGTGTGTGTGTGTGTGTGTGTGTGTGTGTGTCCCCTTATAACTTTTGATTCGCTCAATTTACAGAGCCCAAAATTTCAGAATATATATAAAGTTATAGGCTTACAAAACTTTTATACTCAGAATTGTGAATTTTTGTTTCAGTCAGGGGTTGTCAACTTTTGAAATTTTAGTTTATTTTTCCATATATCTCAGAAACCATAAAAGCTAGAAAGCTGAAAATCGGTATGAACATAGACAAATACAAAATCTCAAATTAGTTTTTTTTTGAAATTCCAGGGTTACTCAAACATTTTTTATTAAGAAAAATATTTTTTTTATGATAAATTTATGAGATTAACTGCCTATATTTCCAAGCTTTTTAAAAATATCGAAAAAAGCCGAAACACCCCAACTAGATAATTTAATTTTCTATAAAAAATATTAACATTGTATTAGCACATCTCAATTTTTTTTAACAATTTTTATAAAAATTGAATTTAGTGACGACATTGCTTCATACAATTTGTATGGAAGTAGCCTACTCACAATATCTAAGAAGACTTAATAATTTGATACTAATCTCCCAACATACATACATACCATCATGCTGTTTTCACATTCTGGGTAGGATCAAAGGACTGACCTCCATACTATCCTATCTTGGCATACATACCTAGGTACATGTGTTGTATTTATGGGATTATAGTGCGGTACTTATTCTTCAACTATACATACTATCGCTATCGACAGTTGGATATCATGTGCTACATGCAACTAGTCTATATTGTGAACAATATGTACTACGTATTATGTATAAATCAATGATAATAGTACATATAAATCAATGTCAGCATATGTATCTATATAGGTACCTATTACTTAATACGTGAAGTAAAAACTCGGACCCCTTCTAAATCAAACTGCGCGCGCGCGTGTGTGCGTGTGCGTGCGCATGTGCGTGCGTGCGTGTATGTGTGTGTGTGACTTGGCATAGTCAAAGTAAAAAATATGGAGATGGAGTGCAGAAAACTAAAATTTATACAATAATTTAATTATACAATATTTTGAGTCGGTGGCAGAGCGGTAAGCGCGCTGGGCTAGTAATCCAGTGGTCGCGAGTTCGAATCCTGCCTCGACCGATTTCGTTCACCTAAGCAGAAGCATTTATTTGCTTATTATTATTAGGGAACGTAGGAAGATGTATATGTACTTGTTTAACAAGGACATATTCATTAAAAAAAAATTTAACGTCAAACCATAGATTGTTTAGTTTCATACATAGATTTTCATATAATATCTAAGTTGGTGTTTCTTCGCTTCAAAGTTGGAAAAACCGTGAAAAATATAGACCTAGCATACAAATCTCGCGTATCTTAGCTTGATGCTTTGTCTGTCAGTGGAGCAAAAACAGAACCGCATGACAACTTGCAATGCAATGTTTGGACATTTCGTGACTATTGACGAAACATGGATCCACCATTACAGTCCAGAAATGAAAGAACACTCAAAACAAGTCAGATATCTTATTCTTTTTTTTCTATTTTTATCTGAATCTATATTTTTATCTGTTTCTATATTTTAATCTGTTTGTAATGAATTATTTTTAGTATTGTAACAAGTAAATGAATTATGCCGTATATTGTTTAAATAAATAAAACAGTGAAATTTACCCCGCGAACCTGCTCCAAAGAAAGCGAAAACAGTTCCATCGTCCGGAAAAAGTCATGGCCACGTTTTTTTGGGATTTGCGAGGCATCATCTTCACAAACTATTTGGAGAAGGGAAAGACAATCACGGAGCAGTACTACATATGCTGACTTATTGAATCGATTCGATGCTGAATTAAAGAAAAACGTGCTCTTTTATCACGACAATGCACCATCTCACTCATCCGTAATCGGCGCAGCAAATCTGTTTGAATTACGCTACGAATTGCTGCCTCATCCACCCTATTCTCCAGGGGGGCAAGTCTGGTCCGACCGGCGAAATCAAAACCCCAGTGATTATCCATATCATGGATATAATTATTATACAGAGTTCTATGACATCTAAAGATATTATAGAACTCCCTATATGATAATTATATCCATGATATGGGTGAATCACTGGGGTTTTGATTTCGCCGTTCGGACCAGATTCGCCCCCCCCCAGATTTGGCTCCAAGTGATTTCATCTTGATTCCAAATATGGAATATTGATTTGGCGGAAAGCAATTCGCGTGTAATGAGGAAGTCATTGCTGCAACAGAGGCCTATTTTGC
This sequence comes from Molanna angustata, assembly GCA_963576475.1. NCBI lineage: Eukaryota > Metazoa > Arthropoda > Insecta > Trichoptera > Molannidae > Molanna > Molanna angustata. The sequence goes on from OY754972.1 coordinate 30,961,722, forward strand.
GGAGTTTGAAGGATTGAAAAATTCAGAATATCGCTGGACTAAATGTATAGAGCTGAAATGAGTGACTATATTAAGAAATAAATAATTAAATTTTAAAAAAATGCGTTTTGTTTGCTAAACACGGGTACACTCATTAATATATGTATGAGTTTTAATGTATGAATTACGAACAAATAGGTCTGCTATAAACTCTTAAGTAGGTACTTGAACGAAATAGCAAACAAATATTATATCCATTTTCAGACTTACCAAAATGTGACACATGGTGACAAACATATATTTTATCTGCTTCGAACTTTGTGTTTCTGACAGTTTATGGTCTCCTACACAACCCATGGAAACCAACCCATCAAATTCCCAAACATCCAAAACGAGAGATAGGTACAGAGTGATGTATACAAGTAACCAACGATGACTGCATTAACAGCATAATTTGAATGTTAGTTTCGGAGAAATTTAAAGATGTGGCCAAGATCCAAACTATGAAACGACTTGCCAACAATCGTGACAAAAACGTAATAATAATATACTTACTTAAATATATCGATAGTTTTAGAGTCCAAAATATTCAACTCATTATATTATCACTTAGATACCTACATACATACATTATAATGTATGAACACTATGATTCTTCTCTGAAACTATAGTTGTTACCTCCATAATATGATACAAATATTTCCATTCATACTGTCTCACCTGTTATTGAGTAGATGTATTTTCAAAACAAGAAGTAAATTATTAAAAAAAAATGCTGTAAATTGACAAAAATAAATATCTCTATAGGTATGTAAATTTATCAAAAAATCAAGCCTTAAAACGTGCTTATCTTTTTGTTTTCATTATCTTGATTGCTAAATGGTGATGTTATTTGTCCTCGAAGACTATCAGCAATGCATTGTTTTACCATAGAAAAAGTACGTACAGATATTCATTTCGCCACGCCAATGCAAAGACTTCCAAAACTGGCAAATAAGTTCGAACAGATCGAATTTTGAACAGACATACAAAATTTTGATGTCGCACTTAATAATATATTACTAAGAAACTGGTTGCATACTGTACAACAAAAATGTGGTGATTTAAATAATATTTGTATTTCGTAATATTTTCAAGTGAATATTTATTGATGTGTTTCAATATTTTCAATGATATGCCTATAAAAATAAAAAAAATCAAATTCTTCAACATTACAATCAAACTTTTTTATTATTTATTTATTTGCATAATACATCAAATTAATACAATATAACAAAACTTTAATATTATAATGGCATATTTTACCTCACTAGGCGAAATCAGTTATGAGGAAAACTAACAATGATTACGCAATACATTTTTGCTACAAATTTTTCTATAAACTTCAAAATATAAAATTATAAAAATAGTAAAAGTATAGAGGACCAAACTCATAAAAAAAAGAAATGTATATGTGAGGGTGAGAGTGTGTTTGCATGTGTAATAGGACGATGTGGACATAATGTAGAATAAAGAATGTATGATGGCGTAAGAAAAGATCTCTTTCTGAGTGGAAATATTATCCAACTGTCGATTCGTTCATGAGAATTCAATTCTCTGAATGAATCGACATTATCCAACTGTCGATTTGTTCAGGAGAACTTTGTTCTCTTAACATATCGACAATGTTTCAAGCCAGGATACGCGAGAATTGTATGCAGAGGTCTACTTTTTTCACAGCTTTTCCAACTTTGAAGACAAAAAACACCAACTTAGAGGCTTCGCAGCATAAATGTTCCATACACGGATTTACTCAGAATTCGGAGTAGAACATTTCGTGTATCTGTGTGTGTGTGTGTGTGCGTGTGCGTGTGCGTGTGCGTGTGCGTGTGCGTGTGCGTGTGCGTGTGCGTGTGCGTGTGCGTGTGCGTGTGCGTGTGCGTGTGCGTGTGTGTCTGTCTGTCTGTCTGTCCCTTATAACTTTTGATCCGCTCAATTTACAGAGCCCAAATTTTCAGAATATATAAACAGTTACAGGCCTACAAAACTTTTATACTCTATATTGTGAACTCAGAATTGTAATTTTTGTTTCAGTCAGGGGTTATCAACTTTTGAATTTTTGGTTTATTTTTCCATATATCTCAGTAACCATAAAAGTTAGAACGCTGAAAATTGGTATAAACATAGACAAGTACAAAATCTCAAATTAGTTTTTTCAAAAAAATTCCAGGGTTTCTCGAACATTTTTTATTAAGAAAAATATTTTTTTTATGAAAAATTTATGAGTTTAACTGCCTATATTTCCAACTTTTTTTAAAAATATCGAAAAAAAGCCGTAACACCCCAACTAGATAATTTAATTTTACATAAAAAATATAAGCATTTTATTTATACATCTCAATTTTTTTTTAACAATTTTTATAAAAATTGAATTTAGTGACGACATTGCTTCATACAATTTGTTTGGCAGTCGCCTATACACAATATGTAAGAAGACTTAATTGTTTGATAGGTACTTAATCTCCTAACATACATACAGAACCATCATGCTGTTTTCATATTCCGGGTAGGAAAAGAGGACTGACCTCCATACTGTCCTATCTTGACATACATACCAACATGTGTTAAAATTTTCAATAATTTGGATTTATGGGTTTATAGTTTGATTTTTATTCTTCAACTATACATACTATCGCTATCGACAGTTGGATCTCATGTGTTACATGCAACTAATCTTAGAAGAAACGTCAATTCTCTCTCTGACTCTTCAAAAATGATGTCCACTCGGCTGGACTAAGTCCAAGATATCATGCAGCAGATACAACTCTATTATACTTGCTTTTTGATTGAGCGGTTCATTTAAACTAATATTTACGATCAACATTTTACACATTTATGTTAAATATGAAGTCAATATGGATTCATAAAAAAAACATTTTGTGTCACCTGTAATTCAATTGTATGTTTAAGTGATCAAACAAGTCTTACCTGTATTGATTCTACAGCACTATGTGTTTACCGAATGCTTTTGGAATAACAAAACAGATTCACCCAAAGTCAATGTCAATGAGACACCTACAGATGGCTGAATAATAAAATGTAAATACCTAAGTACAAATTAATGCAATCCATTAAATATTAGTCTCTATTAATATTATCAAGTACCTACGTAATAATGAGAAGGACCTGTACAGGTACCCCGCTGTTTTGAAATGATCTTATTTATTTATTTATTTATCATTTCTCGGGCAACTAACAGGTACTATGTCAAATATTAATTTAACACGCACCCAATAACAAGTTGCCACATTCTGGAGACTTACGATATTAATCGTCTCACAGATCCAGACTGAAAACACAATTAAAAAATTGTCTCCACCGGGAATCGAACCCGGGACCTTTGGATCAGCAGTCAGATACCCAACCAACTGAACCACGAAGGCCGACAAACAAACTTATTTGATATTCTCGTTTCTTATTCTGTCATAAGTTATTTTTTGGATATCCTTCGAACAGTCGAGAGTAACTTAAACAATGATACTTTTAACAGAGTGAAAGTAAACTCACTTCAGTGGTTTGGTCGCATTGAAAGAATGAATGAAGAAAGACTGACAAAGAAAATTTATAGAATTGAAAGAGAAGGAACTATGTATATAGTTAGGGGTCGGCCAATAACAGTAAATAACATACGATATTAGATAAGTATGTAAATAACATACGATATTAGATAAGTATGTAAATAACATACGATATTAGATAAGTATGTAAATAACATACATACGAGCATGTTGAATGAATAGATGTTTTAGGCCTCTCACAGACTACATACTTTTTAATTGGCCGATAGTTTGGTTGGGCTCTTAATCAGTATGAAGATGTATGCAAGTGCGCACATTACAACGGCTCGATATTGGCCGATCTGACAAACAAATTAGCAAACAGTCCAATCCGACCTATTAAAAAGTCCGTAGTGTGCGAATGCCCATAATGTGAGAGAGGCGATGACTATATAATATGACTATACAAAGCGTATGACGCTCTGTTCTTTCTTCCTACCCCTAAGATATAATATTATGTAGTTGTGTATATATTATGTTCGTTGATATTATTTGCAAAAAGATCGAAAAATACTAGCCTGCCAAAGAAGATGATTGCATAAGTAGGACCTAACACTTACAGAAACAAACAATATTTTAGTTTATATGGCTATACCTGGCTGGATTAGTAATACCTACCTACCTACGGAAGTGGTGAGTTAGAACCTCGCCTAGATGGACATCGTTCACCTAGCAAAGCACATATATTATGCTAAAAAAATATCAACTTCGTGATATCTATTTTTTTCTAAATAAAAAATAATGATTTTTCCAAAAAGATAATCGAGATGTATGAAAGACAGATGAACGATATAGTAAAAATTGATTTTAAACTGACAATATTTTGTTTGGTTTTAAGCCCTGTAGGCTGTAGGTGTCTGTTTTAAGCCCTATATGTGTCTATTTATATCCTAGTTTCGTCTCTAATTAAATAAATATACCTACTTAATTAATTTTCATTCGTATTTTCAAGTCAATAAAGTCGTGAGAAATCAAAATTCTATAAGATCTCTTTTATTTTATTTCAAGAAAGCATGAATCTGTGTTGTTATCAACAAATATTTTGTGTTTTGAATTATAATATGCACTAGTTCGGTAGGTACGTATAACAGCAAGTGTCTGGTGTCTAATAATATGACCCCACTACGGTCAGATCAAGTTCAAAAATGCAGTAAACACATTATGTTGTAAAGTCAGCCAGTCACATGCAGACAGACATGTTGGAGTCGTAAACTCAAAACGAGACGAGATTCAATAATATCACAATGATTGGAACAAACAAAATACAAGATCTATTCGATCAATACCTACTGTGCAGTGCAGTGCAGTGCACACAGGAATATGAGACAGAATATGATGACCAATTTGAAAAAAAAAAAAATTCAAGAAAATAAAAAAACTTCAAAATTTTCAGATACCTACCTACGTAAATATTTAAAAAACGAGTGGGTTGTGATCAACGCTAAACTCCTCACTAACAAGTCATTCTATAAAGTATTCAAATTTTGTATGGAAAATATTCAGCATTTTTACGAAATGAGTTTGTTAAAATATTTTTTATTTAAATATTTTATTATGAAAACTTGATAACTCTTCAATGCCATTTTATGAAAGTGGTGTGCCTTTTTACCAATTTGTTGATAAAAAAATCAAATTTCAAGTTTCCTGAGCTTGGGGTCACTTTGAAATATTTGACAGTTAAAAAAAATGAAAAGCACTATTCAGATATCCTTCATAATCTAATGGGGTCTAAGCGAGTATTAGATGTACATATTCGCAAATTTGAAAAGAATCGAATTAGTACTTTAGTCTATAATCATTGAAGTAAAATAAACACGCCGTACATAGAACACAGCACACAGCACGTACACACACAGATACATTGAGATGAAAATTACAATCTCAGCATAATACTAGTTGATAATCAGCAATAAAAATTGCGAAATCATAACTCCCCATAATATCCCCTTGGGTTAGTGAGGAGTAAAAATACTACACTGCTTATCAAATATCATATATTATACTGATGAGGCGATGGATGCGTGTCAAGATAGGATAATGTAATCAGTTCTCTCTGCCTACCCCGCGAGGGACATGGTGTGATGGTAGGTAGGTACGTATATTACATTTGTGCCTGTTTTATTACATTTATGAGTGTGGGTATATCTATCAATTGTCATTCTTGTTGCATCACCAACCTGCTTGTCTCGCCACCTAGATATTATATTAATTTGAGGTCATAACTTATTAAATGTGTCATGAATTATTGTCATTCGTAATGTACTCTCTCTCTCTCTCTCCAGGTGAATTAGTTTTTATCAGAACATGTGTAGCTGATATCATTTAATCACTGTTGCAACCTTCCAACTTGTTTTAGTGTTATGATTATAAAAAAATATAGAGTTATTAAGTTGTTTTTTTAAGTTGAAACTATATATTATGACTTATGCGACAAGAAGGTCTCATATATACTTAATGAAATGATGAACAAATTATAAATAAGAGCATGAAAATGATCGCACAGAAGATGGTGGAATGGAAGAATAGATTAGGTTTTGGTGCCAAACAACACTCGGGATTGAAACGATAAAGAGATACCTATTAGGACTTATTTTTGGTACAATTTGATATATTTTATAATATATCCTGAAATCGCATTGAAAACGAACATGAAAAATTTACTTTATATATAAATTTATTGTTTGATAACTTTTAAATTTTAAAATCATAACTTTCTACGTCGTTATATTATATTATGAAATGGAAAAAAATGGTATTCATTATATTATTACGCATTACGCATATTGACGCATTGTAGCGGCAACTTGAAGCAGTCGTGTTGCTGCTTCAAGTTGCCAACATTGATTCATGTTCAGTTCTCTTAACCAACCTCAAATGCAGTGTAATAGGTACAGTGTAGGCATCACATACCTACATATTATACAACATTTATGTAAGTACGTATACTTGTGTCTAATACATATCTATATGTATATGTACATTATTAGATTGTGTAGTGTCATTGATACAAACTATTTCATAAAATTAACCCCAACATGTGATGAGTTATTCCGTACTAATTAGCATCTTGGCCTAAAAAACTCCAAAAGCAGTTATTTTAGATTAAGATAGATTTCTCCATAAGAACTAGATTGATGTTAAAATACGACACTAAATTAACATTTTTATTGGGAAAATATTATAATAGCCTGGTAAAAACTGGTATATTTTAATTAATCAATTGTGAATTCGATATTATTTTGTTTATTGTATACCTATGTAAATGATAATTAAATTGTACTTATTATTTGAAATGTTTATTTAACACTTGTGTTGGTTATTGCATCATAAATATCCGTGAATTGATGACACGATTGAGCCACAATAGACAAATATATTTTTGACTATAAACTATGAAAAGGTACAATTATATTTGTTTATATTATGTAAGAAGATGTATAAATAAATAAATAAATAAAAGGGAAAGATTAGATTCATGAAAGTAAATTAAAAAGTGCATTAATGTATCATTTTAAAACCTGGTAAAATGCAAGTAAAAAGGCTCATCGTATTAATCAGAATTAAATCAGTAAATGCTTTGGGGTGATTAAAAGTATGAACAGCTAGTTTAAACAAATATTCACGAAGGTAAATGATGAAATTTATAAGTCATCCAAAGAGACTCTGATATATACAGAAATATCAAACAATAGAAAAATACATTTACCTAATAATAATTTATCCTAAACATAGCGTAATGTTTAGTTTTAACAATTAAGTCACCAAAATATGTAGCTTCTTTCGACGACTTATCCAATTTTCAGTTGCTCGCGTGACTTCGAAATACAAGGTCATAGTCAATTTTAGGTATTTATTTATCGAGACGAAAATACCAAATGGAAACTAAATGTTCCTTTATCGACCACAGATGTAACCTTTCTGATAAAAGTGAAACAAAAAAGGGCGAAAGTATAAACACATACAATGCTCTATTTATAATGGAATTAGTGATGAACAAATATTTTGCAAGTCTTATAGTCTTGCGAGACTTGCAAGACCAAGACCGCATTTGTACCTGCAAGAACAAGACCATGACCAAGGGACTTGCAACAGTCTTGCGGTCTCGCAAAATTTTAAAAACATAGGTATTTGTTTTAATTGAGAAGGAAGCAATTTACTACGTAGGTACTATCGATATAATTCTAAAAATTGTTGTTTATTTATTATAATATTTAATTGTTATTACTGATTTTATAATGAATATTTATATTCACACTTGGTAAAGTATCCGTTGATATGAATGATACGAAAAAACCTACTGACAAATCAAGATTATAAATTATATAAATATTTAAAAGAAAAGATAAAATAAAATAAACAGATATTAATAATCTACACGTGTAATTTGATGAATTGTATGTTTTATTTTCATTTCTTGATATATGTATACCTATGTGCTGTAGTCTGACAAACATCTTATGAGTATTAGGAACTAGTTGCATGTAACACATGAAATCCAACTGTCGATAGCGATAGTATGTATAGTTGAAGAATAAGAATCAAACTATAAACCCATAAATCCAAATTATTGAAAATTTTAACACATGTTGGTATGTACCTATGTCAATATAGGACAGTATGGAGGTCAGTCCTCTTTTCCTACCCATAATATTATGAAAACAGCATGATGGTTATGTATGTATGTTTGTAGATTAAGTATCAAACTATTTAGTCTTCTTACATACAAATAATTAATCGTATGAAGCGATGTCGTCACTAAATTCAATTTTTATAAAAATTGTTAAAAAAAAATTGAGATGTACTTCTAAAATATTAATATTTTTAATAGAAAATTAAATTATCTAGTTGGGGTGTTTCGGCTTTTTTCGATATTTTTAAAATGTTTGGAAATACAGGCAGTAACTCATAAATTTATCATAAAAAAAATCTTAATAAAAAATGTTTGAGTAACCCTGGAATATTTTTGAAAAAACAAATTTGAGATTTTGTATTTGTCTATATTTATACCAATTTTCAGCGTTCTAGCTTTTATGATTTCTGAGATATATGGAAAAATAAACCAAAAATTCATAAGTTGATAACCCCTGACTGAAACAAAAATTCACGATTTTGTGTATAAAATTTTTGTAGCCCTATAACTGTTTATATATTATGAAAATTTAGGCTCTGTAAATTGAGCAGATCAAAAGTTATAAGGGGGGGGGACACACAGACACACGAAATGTTGTGCTCAAATTCTCTTGAAAGAAGAGGCAGTTTAAATTCTAGATACGCGAGATTGTATGTAGGGTCTATATTTTTCACGGCGTTTCCAACTTTGAAGTCAAAAAACTCCAACTTACAGGCTTCGCAGCATATATGTTCCATATACGGATTTACTCAGAATTCGGAGTAGAACATTTCGTGTGTTTGTGTGTGTGTGTGTCCGTCCCCCCTATTAACTTTTGATCAGCTAAATTAACAAAGCCAAAAATTTCAGAATACATAACCAATAATAGGCCTACAAAACTTTTATACTCAGAATTTAGAATTTTTTGTTTTAGTCAGGGGTTATCAACTTTTGAATTTTGACTTTATTTTTCCATAAATCTTAGAAATCATAAAAGCTAGAACGCTGAAAATTGGTACAAATATAGACAAATACAAAATCTCAAATTTAATTTTTCAAAAAAATTGCAAAGCTTCTCAAACATTTTTTATTAAGAAAAATATTTATGAGTTTAACTGCCTATATTTCCAAAGTTTTTAAAAATATCGAAAAAAGCCGAAACACCCCAACTAGATAGTTTAATTTTCTATAAAAAATATTTTAAAATTGAATTTAGTGACGACATCGAAACATACAATTTATATGGCAGTCGCCTATACACAATATGTAAGAAGACTAAATAGTTTGATACTTAATCTCCAAACATACATACAGAACCATCATGCTGTTTTCATATTCCGGGTAGGAAAAAAGGACTGACCTCCATACTATCCTATCTTGACATACACCTACACGTGTTGTATAGAAAACAAAATATCTTAAAATATTGAATTATTTGTATTTATGGGTTTATAGTTTGGTACTTATTCTTCAACTATACATACGATCGCTATCGACAGTTGGATCTCATGTGTTACATGCAACTAGTTTAGTTACATTAGTTACAAAACAAATATTATAATATAAATAGTTTCGGTCAAAAGTTCAAGTTTAGGTAAGTATTAGGTATAGGAAGTGTAACATATATGTAAGTATGTGAAGGTGATTGCAATTAGTCTTCTAAGCCAAGGTATCTGATCGCAGAATGACTGTATGAATGTCAATATTGTTCCGAGTTATTTTTGAATCGAGTTAGAGCACATGCCGTACATACAAAATGCACAATCATTATTATTAAAAACTCTCGTCATATCAACCGCGGAATTTTCTGGAGTAAATCTTAAATCGAATACTAATTTCATTTTTTTCTTCACTACATAAGTGCTTTCCTTTAACGGAGATTGATTCATCTAGATCTTGGTGATGTATAGGTAAGTATGTACCTATACAAGCTATTCGCAGCATCTCTAAAGATACATAAACATCCATTACATAATGCCACTGACAGAATTCTTCAGCAAAGTTATACGTCTTCTTTTTTATTCTTTTTCATCTTCATTTTACCTAATTTATTCTTGTAGTCATTTTGTAACCTATTATGCGGACGAAGTATTCAATGCTTTAACTATTCTCTTGGGTGCAATTTCATTGCGTTATTTATATTTCCACGATATTATATAACCACATCTCTTGGGTGCAATTTCATTGCGTTATTTATATTTCCACGATATTATATAACCACATCTCATGGGTGCAATTTCATTGCGTTATTTATATTTCCACGATATTATATAACCACATCTCTTGGGTGCAATTTCATTGCGTTATTTATATTTCCACGATATTATATAACCACATCTCTTGGGTGCAATTTCATTGCGTTATTTATATTTCCACGATATTATATAACCACATCTCTTGGGTGCAATTTCATTGCGTTATTTATATTTCCACGATATTATATAACCACACCTCGATTGCCTCTTGGGTGCAATTTCATTGCGTTATTTATATTTCCACGATATTATATAACCACATCTCGATTGTCTCAATTCAAAACTCTTCGTAAATTGAGTGAAATCCATATATTCATCCATACAGGAAGATATATATAGGTAGGTATATTAAGTAACTACACGCTCTAACCCGCAGTTTCACACCTACATATTTTTATATCTTCTTGACGGCATTTCTGCCTCAATCGATTTGATTTCAGGATATCATATTTATTTACAAGTTACAAAGGAGTTTTGTTCAATGCTAAATTATTGTGGCTCATTCAATATTTCAGTAAGATTATCCAACTGTCGATTCGTTCAAGAGAATGAAATTCTTTTGAAGGAAGAGGCAGTTTAAATCCAAGACGCGTGTATGAAGCAAGTAGCACAGTTGGTAAGCCGTTCGGTTTCTGTGCGGGCGTCCTGGGTTCGATTCCCAGCAGAGGAGAAATTTATTTAAATTTATTTCTCACGCAAATATTGCTTCTCTGGGCTGGAAACACTGGTTAGTTGGAAGAAATTGCCATACGGCAATAAACTCGCCACTTGCGCAGGGTGCAAGGAAGTGTTCATTATTATTATTATTATTATTATGCAGAGTCTATATTTTTCACGGTTTTTCCAACTTTGAAATCAAAAAACACCAACTTAGAGGCTTCGCAGCATATATGTTCGCAGCATATATATAGATTTACTCAGAATTCAGAGTAGAACATTTCGTGTGTCTGTCTGTGTGTGTGTGTGTGTGTGTGTGTGTGTGTGTGTGTGTGTGTGTGTGTGTGTGTGTCTATTAACTTTTGATCCGCTCAATTTACAGAGCCCAAAATTTCAGAATATATAGATAGTTATAGGCCTACAAAACTTTTATACTCAGAATTTTGATTTTTTGTTTCAGTCAGGGGTTATCAACTTTTGAATTCTTACTTTATTTTTCCATATATCTCAGAAACCATAAAAGCTAGAACGCTGAAAATTGGTATGAATATAGACAAATACAAAATCTCAAATTTAATTTTTCAAAAATCGCTATCGACACTTGTATCTCCTGTATTACATGCAACTAGTGATACAAAACTTGTCTTGAGTTTTCTGGATATTTCCACCGGGAGTGCTTCAATTTCTTCGTATCAATTATGTAAGCAGCCCAACGTGGCAATCATATCAAATCTCTTGAAGGAAGCAGCAATTGCTGAAGTATTACTTCGTCATATACACACGAATCTGGTATATTTTTTCTTTCGTCTGCATATAACTTTTCGTGTTAAAAAAAATTACACGCAATAATGACACTGAAACTTTTAATAAAATTATAGAACAAGGCCCATTAATTTTTAATGTGTTAACGTAGTAGGTATTTTAAATCGTATTATCAATATTTGATCATACCACGACGGGAAATCAACATTGGAATGAATTCTTCGAGATAATAAGTATCAAATATAGTGATAAATTGAATGATAAAGCTATGGACTATACACGATTTCCGTGAACGAATGTTTGCGTTGTACCTACATATGTGTCACTGGATAATCAACAATTACTTCACTTCGATCAATCAATCGACTTCTCAAATTAACGAGAAATTGAAACAAATGAAAAAAAACGACATTGTTCGAAGTAATTGTTACATATACCTACCAATTGATTCTCAAAAGAAATGCTGAAAACATATTAGATGGAGATTGTGGGATTGAAGGCAATTTGAGAATATTTAGGCGGCATTATGGTGACCCTGACATCTAATAGCACCAATCAAGTTATAAATTAAATTAGGTATAAGTATGTATGTTGCATTTATAATAGTGAGTGTACTTACTATTCATTTTTATGTCAGATGTCAGTCTTGATTGTTTTCAATATAATTTCGAGTTGATTATAGGTATATCTGACTGCCGATCCAAAGGTCTCGTCTTAGATTCCCGGTAGAGACGAGATTTTTTACAGTCTTCAGTCTAAATTGATGAGACAATTTAAATCAATAGGTGAAAATGTGGCATTTTGTTACGCAACAATGCGTTGCTGACACGAAAGAAGAAGAAGACTGGGTGCGTATTAAATTTCGAGTAAGTTGCCCAAGAAGTACTTAAAAATACAACAAATGAATATTTGACAAATAATTTTGTCAGACAATATCAAGTAGCAAGCATTATTTCATATCTTAATTCCGTCTTTCTCGATCTATACATAATAGTATTTACTAGTTTTTATACCAGGCGCTGCTCGGGAAGGTAAATTACGAGGCAATAAGCTCATCAAGAACTATTTATTTGCTGTAACATAAATTCAGAATGAGTAAATTTTTTAAATTATATTGAATATAAGCATAGTCAAAAGTATAGTGTTGACCACAACTCATTTTTATATCCTTTCATTGAAAGCATGTGTGTATGAAAAATGGACCATGGCAAATGGTTTAGAATGTTATTGAATATAATCGTTGGAAAGTTTACGTTGCCTAGGACATAGCCCACTAGTTTATAAATTCGTCATCGGAAGCAAGTGTGTACGAAATTTTCGAAAGATTGGATTGTAGGTATATCTCAAAATAGAAAAGGAAAGTCATACGTAAATCTCGATAAATAAACACGATTGGGTTGTTTAGAGATGATCACTTTACAAAAAAATGTTAAAACGAAGTATCTCTTATAATGAAAACACAGAGGTAAGTAAAATGAAATTAGTAAATGTACGAACCAAGTATTGAATGTAGGTAGGTACCTACCTAACGCTAGCTGATATCTTATTGCTTGATGCGCGGTAGGCATTCATATCTCACAATAAATTTATGACAGTCGACTATCATAAATAACGATTTAAATCTACGCCCTAAAGATATTCATACCTATAGGTACCTACCTACATAAAGACTATGAAATTATATTTAAACATTTATTAGGGCTACCAGATATGCACAGATATTGAGAGAAAGCATAATCAAACAGTAACTTTTGATCTACATACAGTTTATTATTTGAACAATTTCATTGTAGGTACCTATTCTTGAGGAATGTGTATTTTATTCTGTTGTAATCTGTTTTATATCTGAATACATACATAATAACTGTTTTGTATCTGAATAAATACATTTCAACAACAGACATCAAAAGCAGAATCCATCAGGCAAGAGTCGCCTTCAACAAAAGATCAACAATTTTTGAATCCCCTAATATTTCCATCAAAATTAGGAAAAATTTGATCAAGACTCTTGTCTGTAGTGTACTGCTTTATGGATGTGAAACATGGACTATCAGCCAACGCGAAACAGGACGTCTGTCTGCGTTTGAGATGTGGTGCTACAGACGCATGGATAAAGTTCACTGGTCAGAACACATCAGCAACGACGAGGTACTAAACAGGGTTGGAGAGACAAGGCAACTTATGAAAAGAATTGCCCAGCAGAGAACAACTAATAAATAGGCCACAACATCTGGCACCCAGGCCTGCTTTTTACCATCGTTGAAGGAATGATTGATGAGGGCAACTGTAGAGGCCGCCCCAGAAACAACTATATAGACCAGATAATCGGTGATGTGCGCTGTAGCAGTTACATAGAGATGAAGAGACTGGCGGACGATAGAGATAAGTGGAAAGATCGAGTGTTTAGTGCAGACCAATCCTAGGATTGTGACCCAGAAGAAGAAGACATACCTACATAACATAACAACTGTCGACCGTTACTTTAATCCAAGGTGCTGTAATTACCTTGGATTAAAGTAAAGATGCTCGTGACAGCCCATGCAAAGGCTCTAAGTACCTACCTGTGAGTCTCTATGGAACTTCCATCATATTATGTCTACTTATCCAGTATAAGGCATCGGATATTATATTAACCCTATAAAACCAGATAACCAATGTACAAGATATAGGTAGGTATAATGTATGAATACGGTTCAACAAGATCCCTATATATAGACATACATAGACTATCTGACATAAATACTAATAGGATAAGGTACCAACATACATATAGCGGACGAGTAGATTGTGTCCATAGCTGGACAGTACCTACCTACAGCATAATAAAGCTACAGTTACAATTTACCTACTCGAGGCGAAACTAATCAATTAAATATATCTAATAATTGCTTAATTTTAATATGTGTATCCGATTGTTATGTTTATGTGTAATCAGGTAGGTACCTACATCATATTTATGAGTCTCTCTCTCTCTCTCTCCTCCTTAATATCAAAATTCCAAAATTAATTATCAAAACACAGGAATAAGGACTATTCTAAAATAAATATTATAGATATGCAAAAAAATGTGGTGTTTCTTAAGGCCGCACAGGTACTGAGAATTTTTGCGAGCACCCTACTTCTCGTATTGAAGTAGAAGCGGTGCGATTCGTCCTGTTATACTTTTTACACGACTTGGCTAGCGCGAAACCGGAAAGACGCAAGCGACAATATGAATTACATTTTTTTTAATATAGATACAAATTTATATGTCTTAAACAGTCAAAGTTTTTACATCATATTTAACAAATTAAACGGATAAACGGGGGGAATCCCGCAAATTTCAGGGGTACTTTCGAAATTATTTTAGACACCGTATAGGCGTCTTAAAACTCTATCTTGACAATGAAGTAACTGTTTCTTAATTTGAATAGACACCGTAGGCATCTTAAAACTTTATCTTGTCAATGAAGTAACTATATTTGAAAACTATTCATAATAAAAAAAATACAAATTGTTTACATTGACTACTAAATTTTATTAATAAAAAATTGTTTAATGTCATATAGAGCAGAGTAAAACTTTAAGCACAACATCCTTCTTCACAATCTTCACTATGGTACGAAGTACAGAAATGAATAAGATTTAAGTTTGAGTTCATAAATGAGGATGTTTTATGTGTTTCAAGTCATAAAACATAAGATTGTATAATAATATTTCTAAAATGAATTATGTAAGTAATAACATCTCAGGCACAAGTTTAAATATAATAAACGGGTTCTTACACCGGACAAGCATTATAGTTGATAATTAAGGTATAATAATCTTTAAAAGGTGTATTAGGATACATATCCGAGAAAATATTAATAATAAATCTTGGTTTTATAAAGGTGTTAAAAGTATGTTTACTTTCCGGCAACCAACATGTAATAAATGAGTCAAATAATAACTCACAAATCTAGACAAAGTAATAATAGTATACACTTCATTGAATCGGAAATAATGCCTGCGTAGTACACACATGTGTGATTTAGCGATGCACATTTCAACGATGCATTGCTAAATCACAAATCACGATTTCGCCGTGCAGGCTAAGTCTGTAAGTAGATCTCGACCGATAAATGTCGAGATGAACTGTCAAAATATCGACTAGTCGATATTTTTTTTTTTTTTTTATTTTGACAGTTTTGGTAGTCACTAAGCAGATAACGCGTCGAATCGTTCTCGCCCACTTATTTGACGGCGAGATTGGGTCGACATCGAGGCGAGAGACAAGATCTAACGCCGCCATGTTGAATTAAATGTCATTTTTTACGCGAACAATGCCGAATTTCATATTTATTTTGAGAATAATTATATAAACGGGATAAACGACGCCGTTTAAGAGATTCTTCAAACCCTTTAAATATTCCGCGTAATTCATTTATTGCTAATTACCGCGTAACAAAAGTTTTACATGGTTATATATTTATTGGAAATATGCGTCCGTACTTAGATTATAACATTATAATTCTATGCGTCCGTAAATGTTTTCCGTAAGTATAGATTTGAAATAATTTTTCATTTTGAGAAAGTATTCTTGTAAGCTATTTTATCACATACGTATTTTATCACATATGTATAATTAAATATGGTCCTTCATTACAACCCGTCACATCAGACCCTTCAGTACCTCCCGTCCCTTCAGACCCTTCAGTACCTCCCGACCCTTCAGTACCTCCGGTCCCTTCAGTACCTCCGGTCCCTTCAGTAAGTTAAGAAAATATAACGAAGAAGAAGAAGATTAAAGATTAAATCCAGAAACCTGCGAAGAGATGGAAGGAAAATTGAACCTTCTCCCAGGATAGTCCACCTTCATAGGTAAAATGACCTATTACCAGATGAAGAAGAAGAAGAAGAAATTCTTTTTAATCTATAAACCATCCCGGGCATACGCACGACAATTCACCAAAGTTTCACTGCAATCGGATGAACGATTTCCAGTATAGTCCACCTTCATAGGTAAAATGACTTAATATTCGATTAAGAAGAAGAAGAAGAAATTCTTTTTAATCTAGAAACCATCCCGGGCATACGCTCAATAATTCATCAAAGATTCATTGCAATCGGATGAACGGTTCCCAGGATAGTCCAGCTTCATAGGTAAAATGACCTAATACCCGATGAAGAAGAAAAAATTTTTTTTTGATCCAGAAACCATCCCTGGTATACTCTCGACCATTCACCAAAGTTTCATAGCAATCGGATGAACGGTTTAGGAGTGCATTCAACACATGCATATATGGGTACATAGGTACATACAAACATTCAAATTTATAAAATAGATATCATGTTTTCATCAAGGAACACAGTTTTCTCTTCATGTATTGCAAGTCAATTTTATAAGTGAAATTATTGTGTAAGTACCTACCATTTATATTGTTTCACAGTAGGTAGGTATACAAATATGTATTTTCCTTTAAAATGTTCTTATATTTTAATTTAAGCAATTGCGCATGCGCCTAAATACCACAATGACATTTAAATGTGACCACAGAACATGGAATAAAAAGAATGAATATTTCCTACCTACCTACTGTGTGTTATCGGAATATTTCTCATACTACGCGGATATATTAAAACTAGTTGCATGTAACACATGAGATCCAACTGTCGACAGCGATAGTATGTATAGTTGAAGAATAAGTACCAAACCCATAAATACAAATTATTTATTATTTTATGATATTTAGTTTTCTATACAACACATGTACCTAGGTAGTCAAGATAGGATAGTATGGAGGTCAGGCTTTTTTTCCTACCCGGAATATGAAAACAGCATGATGGTATATGTATATTGTATGTTTAGAGATGAAGTATCAAACTATTAAGTCTTCTTTGATATTGTGTATAGGTAGGTGACTACCATACAAATTGTATGAAGCGATGTCGTCACTAAATTCAATTTTTATAAAAATTGTTAAAAAAAATTTGAGATGTACTGCTACAATGTTAATATTTTTTATATAAAATTAAATTATCTAGTTGGGGTGTTTCGGCTTTTTTCGATATTTTAAAAATAAATGGAAATATAGGCAGTTAAACTCATAAATTTATCATTAAAAAAAAACTTTTCTTAATAAAAAATGTTTGAGAAACCCTGGAATTTTTTTGAAAAAACTAATTTGAGATTTTGTATTTGTCTATGTTTATACCAATTTTCAGCGTTCTAGCTTTTATGGTTTCTGAGATATAGGGAAAAATAAAATAAAAATTCAAAAGTTGATAACCCCTGACTGAAACAACAATTCAAAATTCCGAGTATAAAAGTTTTGTAGGCCTGTAACTGTTTATATATTCTGAAATTTTAGGCTCTGTAAATTGAGCGGATCAAAAGTTATAAGGGGGGGACGGACACACACAGACACACAGACACACAGACACACACACACACACACACACACACACACACACACACACACACACACACACACACACACACAGACACACGAAATGTTCTACTCCGAATTCTGAGTAAATCCGTGTATGGAACATATATGCTGCGAAGCCTCTAAGTTGGTGTTTTTTGACTTCAAAGTTGGAAAAGCCGTGAAAAAAGTAGACCTCTCCATACAATTCTCGCGTATTCTGGCTTGATACATTGTCGATATGTTAAGAGAACAAAGTTCTCCTGAACAAATCGACAGTTGGATTACGTTCCCCCTATCTTCACCGTTCTGTGGTACACAATGAATGGTTTGATGTGAAATATTTTTTATTTGATTTAATTTATTTATAACGCATATTATGAATTAATATTATTTTTCTGCAGTCCTCCTCTATATAAACTTTAAGTATGCCAAATCTCAAACTCCTTCGTGCGCCCATTTATCCGGAAATTGTACTTAACGTTTTCGCTTCACGTATTAATATATAGGAAGATAGATTAGAATATGCTCTTTTAAAATATCAACTCATAATTTGAAAAATAACAGACTTCATACATTTATAGGTTTTTATTTTTAAAACGTAGACATGTATTTACCACATACTTAAGTCAGATTAATAGCGAAGTCAAATAACTTTCATTTTTCTTTGAAGAAGGTACCTACTATATTTATTTTTACTCATTCATTATTTTCAATAGATCTGCAATAATATATTATGCAGTCTCGTTAGTATTACATTGAGCATAGACAATATTATTGTAAATGAATAAAAAAACAGATTTTGAATTAGGATATTGAAAAAAAATTAACATATTATTTTGTTTAAAAAATATGCCGTTTTATAAACAAAAACAATAATTGTTTTTACTGAATAAACTCGTAATAGTATATTTTTTTTAATTCTACGTATTATTTTGAATTTTTGTATTTGACCCATGGCTCTGATAGATATTACAAGTCATTGTAACATCTGAGCTATGTAACTTTAATTGCTATAATATTTTCTATTATCTGTAGCCCATGAAGTCGTAAGTGTGCCACGGGGATAAGATAAAATAATAAAAAATAAATAAACTTATAAGTGACAAATAATAATAAAATGTGTATTTTGTTTATTGAGAGATATTTTATTGGCACGAACAAGTCGCGTGATTTTCCATTACAGTTGATACCAGTTTCAAGTTTATCGATTAAAATAATTTCTCTCTCAAAGAAAAGACAAACATTTTGCTTCAATAGTAAATTTTAAATAGAATGAAATTTTAAGAAAGTTAAACGTAAGCAATTAAGATTTAACCCAGATAATCCTATTGTACGATTTTTCGAACACTTGCAGTGTCACACGTTAAATTGACAATACTCTTAGTTTATTTTTTTATCGGTGATGTTTCTAGTGTATTTCTTATGCTAAGACAATACTTTCTCACTTACAACAGTTTGCAACAGGTTGTCGCTGTTAATTTCCGTGTTTTTGGAGTTTATTTTATTGATACTTATTTTGCAAAGATGTCGATACCACCTTATGTTCATAAAAGGTAAATAATTTTTAAAATGTTACAATTATAAACTTCATTTTTGTAATGTATATATGAAAATGATTAATTAATATTACTGTATGATTTAAATTAACTTCGCTTACAGATTAGGGTAGTTATAACTTCTGAAACAATATAGTATGTTTAAACGTACAATAGGATAATACACAGTACAAACAGTGGTGTATACAGTACAAACGTGAAATGTGTCAAATGTTGGATATATATTTTTTTTGCTATTATAATTTCGTTTATAATTAATATTTTTTTCATAAATAATATTTTTTCAACCTATATTTTTTTTATTTTTACATCATCATTAACTGTTGATGAAATATTGACACTCTTAGAAGAGGATGACGAAGAAATTGAGAAAGAAAGATGTGTCGATATATTAATGCTTCCTCCAGAAAATGTGTGTGATTATAATACTGATGAAGATATGGGGATGAAGAACAAATGTCTCCATATCAGTTACCGGGATCTCAGTTAAGAGCTCCACCAGAAATGGTGATTCGTCAAAATTCTGATGAAATAGAAGATGTTATTGGAACAACTAGTGACGATGTTCAAGAGCCACGTTCATTACATGTAAGAAAGAATGAGTCATATATATGGAGAAATAGAGAATTTCAACCTGAGACAATGGAATCTTGGCCACCACTTACATTAGTTCACAACGAACAAAGTCCAGCAGAACCATTTGAACATTTCTTTGACAACAATTTGATGGAAATGTTACTAAATTTTAGTAATAAATATGCATTTCAAAAAAATAAAGAAGCCAATATCACCAAAGAGGAACTCAAATCGTTTTTTAGAATTCTTCTTCTGAGTGGCTATGTGACATTACCTAGAAGACGCCTTTATTGGGAAAATACACCTGATACAAAAAATGATCTCGTAGCAGCAGCTCCAACTGAAGAGATTTACCGACCATTAGGTCTTGGCCCCTGTGTAGTACTAACCTACACAGATATAATACAAAATATAGCGAAATACCCGTATCATATATTTTGTGATAATTATTTTACCACAATTCCACTCGTTGAGGAGCTGACAGCAAGAGGCATCAGAGTAACCGGGACAATAGGCTGTCGAAATGTCCATTAAAATCAATTAAATATATGAAGAATGAATCACGTGGTGCATCTGATCAAAAGGTTACTCTCGGTAGATCCATATCAGTAACTCGTTGGCACGACAATAATGTTGTCACAGTCGCATCAAATGCTGTAGCAAGTGACCCATTCCACATGGTTTCAAGATATTCCCAAGCGCATAAAAAGAAAATAACCGTGAAACAACCAAATGCAGTTTATGTTTATATAAAGGAATGGGGGGAGTAGACAGACGTGACCAAAATATAGGTTTATACAGGATTGGTATACGTGGAAAGAAGTGGTATTATTGTCTAATAACTTTCCTGCTTGATGTTTCGATACAAAATGCTTGGCAACTCCATCGATACAAAGGTGGAAAATTGGAAGCAGAATAAAGCAACACGATGTAGAGTATGTCAAAAAAACATCGTTCTATAAGTGTAGAAAATGTGATGTGGCATTACACGTTGATTGTTTTATGAAAAAGAAGAATAATTTTAATTTAACTTTTTTCTGTTTTTCGCTATAATTCTTTTGTACCTACATATAAGAATAATTTTGTAATACTTTGTAATCTGGTTGGTTGGAGAAGAAGAAATTGCCTAATGGCAATAAGTTCGCCAGTGTCCAATATATTTGTTTATTTTATATCTAAAAAAAAAAAAACTTAACGAGACGCTCAACTTTTTCATGATGAATACTGTAATAGGTGGTTTATGTTCCTAATGTTCGAATAATCGTACACTTTTCTTTTTGCAATAAAATAAAAAAAAAAAAACATTTTTGTTTTTCTTCTTCTAGGACCTTATTTTTTTATCACAAATTACCATATATTCGAAAATCAAGAATTTTCGAACAAAAAAAAGTTTCAGGATTATCTGGGTTAAATTTCATTATTCATTGGAAATTACTTAAAGAAAATGGGTATAGCAAAAACATGGACAAAATTAAATATCTTATAATTCTATGTAAATCAATTTCAGATCCCAATCAAAAGAACTCAACAAGTGTGTGAAAAATAAAAGTGTAGGTATTACATCATCGAGTCGCCTTTCCACGAACATTTTCCCGATTGGACTGAAGACATATTGATACAAAATTCAAACCGTTTAAAACATCTGACATTAATTAGATAAATATCTTTGTTTTTCTATTGCGTATAATTGGCGTTAATCCAATTTAAAATATCTGATAACTGTTCAAAAATTCCAAAATATCTAAAAAAAACATTTTTTTTTATTTACAGACATCAACAATGTTCAAATCGATCAAGGATACACTATTAATAACATGTATTTTAGACCTTTATTTATATCTCTGTGTTTTTATTTTTTAGTTTTATTGCGAGATAAATAACAACTATGTTTGTACAATTCACTCATAAAAATAAGTTCTTATGTACAAACAAAATATTTCCTTTATATATTTGAATAAATATAATCATAACCCACTCAATATTGTAAAAAAATGTTTGCAAATTTGTTTATGGATATAGATAGTGTCAATTTGAATTATAATATACTTAGATAATATTTAACAACTCAAAAAATACACGAAGACCAAGTAAATCCCGGTTTGCGCGCTGAGTTAGTAATCCAGTGTCGCGAATTCGAATTATGTCACGACCTTTTTCGTTCATCTATAGCACAAGCATTATGCTTAATTTAAGAAATGTATGTATTTGTGAGGACATTTTAATTCTTAAAAAAAACACATAACCATAGATACTAAGGAAATTAAATATTAGAGTTATGTTTCATGAAAGTGTTAAATATATTTCAGCTTATCTACATAACTGGGTACACAATTCAATTTTAAGGTAAGTAAATTATTTAAACGTCAAACGATATTTCTAATAGGTCATTGACCTAGAAATTAAACGATGTTTTTCTACTTAATGTATTGTTACTATGATATAAGAATTAAATTAAAAAAAATATGTACAAAAATTAAAAAGTTCACGCCGCTATGCATCTATATGTATAAAGATTTTTTCTAGCAGAAACTTTGATCTGAAATTGTAATTGTTTTGCTGAAAAAATATTTTTAAAAACAAGATAAATAATATCATATAAAGAAGAATATTTTATAAAATATAAAAACATGTAAATAAACAAGTCGAAATTATTGAACTATTTCAAAACTACAATCAATATGTTATACAAATCGAGACCTTTACTACCGGATACTTTATGGTTACTAGTTTCAGAGCAAACGGATGCCAAGGCTCGATATAAGCTGTAGAGCCATCGAAATAAGAAGAAGATTCAGAGCAAACCCGCGTCGTGCTGGTATAATAGGTCCATGTCCATGTCCATGTCCATGCAAAGATGCAGAACGGCTCTAAAACTATGAGAGACATTCTTTGGTAAGTAAAGATGTAAACATAGATAGGTACCTGCCTTCATTAAATTTTCATATTATAACTAAAATCACCTAGCCACCACAAAGAAATGCATGTAATATAAAATAAGACAATTTGTCTATGGATATCTAAATGAAAACAATTATTATCAAATTAATATTTGTTTTGGTTTAAATCACACCTTAGCTATATAAGTAGGTATTTATTTATTTATTTAGTTGCTTCTCGGGCAACTAACAGGTACCTACTATGTCAAATATTAATTTAACACGCTCCCAATAACAAGTTGCCACATTGGAGACTTACGATATTAATCGTCTCACAGATCCAGACTGAAAACACAATTAAAACAGTGTCTCCACCGGGAACCGAACCCGGGACCTTTGAATCAGCAGTCAGATACCCAACCAACTGAGCCACGAAGGCCGACAATAAAGTAGAATAACAATAAAGTAGGTATAACAATAAAGTAGAATAGTTTTATAAATAAGCAGTACAAAAATAATTTAAAATTCAATATGGCCGGAAAAATGTATAATACAATTAAAATATAATATGAATTTGAAATACAAAATACCTTTTTAGAAAAATATAGCCGGCGCCGGTCAAATTTAAGTTCCATGGTGTAATTTTGATTTCCAATAAATGTGTTATGAGTAAAACAACACACATTTACAAACACACCGACATAAACACAGCACTGATTATGTTGATTGAAAAACTTTATTCTTTATTTTTTATATAAAAATATATATATTTTAAATCATGATATATGAAATCGTTGCACTCCAATATACTCAAAAACACTCAAAATATGTCTTGGTTTATCATATTGTATAAAAATGGCGCCAATTAAAAAAATAACCTTGGCTGAGTAAAAATGTTCTCATTAGCTTTATTTGGCTTACAATAAAAACAAGCTTTATTCGAATTTCAAACACGAATCATATTGGAACATTAATATTCCCGCGACCGCTCGCGAGTACGTTCGATTTTCAAATGGTGACAGTGTTGTCAGCCACTATCCGCTTATAGGAACAAGATGACCTACCGCTACCATGTTATCTTATCAATGGCGCTATATTGGAAAAATGCCGTTAATTATCTTCTATTATTTTATTATACCACACATTTAAAACAGTGGAGCAATTTACATACCTCGGTTCCATCGTTAATAACAAGAATGATATAAGTATTGAGATTGGGAAGAGGATTCTTGCAGCTAACCGGAGTTACTTTGGTCTCATTGGACAATTGAAATCACGCCTATTGTCCAGAAAAACTAAAGCCACACTATACAAGACACTAATTAGACCAGTCTTAACATATGCCTCGGAGACTTAAACATTAACCAAGCACGATGAAAACAGACTTGACGCCTTTGAAAGAAAAATATATGGATATACGCAGAATATATGGATCAAATAATGATGGTCAAACATGGCGTAAGAGATACAACACTGAGCTCTATGATCTCTACCAGGAGATCAGCGTGGTCAAGTTTATTAAGATTAGCAGACTACGCTGGCTGGGTCATGTACACCGTATGGATGATCTGGAGCTCCCAAAAAGGGTGTTGATTAACAACCCAACCGGTAGAAGAAGCGTTGGGAGACCTAAGCTACGATGGTTGGACGGCGTTGTCGCGGATTGTCGGGCTATGGGGCAGCAGAACTGGAAAGTGGCAGCCAACAATAGAGCAGTTTGGAGAAGATTCTTGGAGGCAGCTAGGACCCATCAAGGGTTGAAACGCTGAGGATGATGATGATGATATTTTATTATACCAACATATTGTTTATACCTACCTAAAATATAAAAATTTAGGTACTTGAAAATACGTCGAGTTTATACTTTCTACAACGATAAGATGTCTCGATAAAATATACATTATGGTATTTCAATATAACTACATAGATGTAAATATAAAACGACATTAAATAATACAAAATATTATATTATTAACATGTTCGTAAAAATCAATATATAAACAACTTCACCGACAATGTCAGTTCATTTTCTTATTGAATAAATTGTTATTTCAAAATAAGAAAGGTTCATTATACGTATTATTTGTATTTCATTTCAGTATTATTTTGATTACAGTTGAAATATTCAAAATACATATTATTAATCTGTGTTATAAAATAACAATGTGTTATTTCCAACAAAGTACATTTATGAATTAACATTATTTTTATATTTTCAAATAAGTAGGTAGGTATTTTTTCAACATTTATAGGGACTAATTAAATGAAATAAAATTAAACACAAATTTGCGTACCTACACCAGTAAACTTTTAAATTTTATTAAATAGAATAAAATTCCTCTGTATCAACAAGTATAATATGTATAAGTAGGTATATTATGTATCCTCCTGAAAAAGGAAACTATGTTCCCGAAACATCTAGAAGAATTTAATGGTGTATACAAAGTTGCGTTGTATTTTATTTAATTAACTATAAACGATACCACAAATTAAGAAGACAATCATTAATCAAATAAGTTTTATGAATTCGTTCTCCTATAGCCCAAGCATTTATGCTTAATATAGGGAATGTGTAAGGATGTTACTACAAGGACATAATATTCGTTATTTTTAATATATTATTATATATAGATAAATTATTAGATATTTTCGTCATTTATGATTCAGATAGAGATAGGTAATATTTTCGACAGTTACGGTTCTTCTAGAGACAGGTAGTATTTTTGTCAGTTACGGTTCAGATAGAGACAGGTAATATTTTCGTCAGTTACGGTTCTTCTAGAGACAGGTAGTATTTTTGTCAGTTACGGTTCAGATAGAGACAGGTAATAGTTTCGTCAGTTACGGTTCTTATGGAGACAGGTAATATTTTCGTCAATTACGGTTCAGATAGAGATAGGTAATATTTTCGTCAATACGTTTCTTATAGAGACAGATAGGTAGGTACTTAATATTTTCGTCAGTAACAGTTCAGATAGAAACAGGTAGTATTGTTGTCAGTTATGTTTCTAATATATGTAATTATTATTTTATTTTCGTCAGTTATAGTACAGATAGAAATATGTAATGTTTTCTTCAATTATGTTTCAAATAAAGATAGGTATTATTTTCGCCAGTTACGTACTACGTAATGTTTGTTATGTAATATATATGATTTTATTTCCATATGGCAATATCTTCTAACTAACCAGTGTTTCCATACCAAAGAAGAAGGATTTCCGTGAGAAATGAATTTAAATAAATTTCTCCTCTGCTTGTGGTCGAACCCAGGAAGCTAAGGAAGGAACAAAGGAAGCCAAGGAAGGAACAAATGAAGCTAAGGAAGGAACAAAGGAAGCTAAGGAAGGAACAAAGGAAGCTAAGGAAGGAACAAAGGAAGCCAAGGAAGGAACAAATGAAGCTAAGGAAGGAACAAAGGAAGCTAAGGAAGGAACAAAGGAAGCTAAGGAAGGAACAAAGGAAGCTAAGGAAGGAACAAAGGAAGCCCACAAACGGCTTATTTACTGTGACACAGTTGTTATTTTGTTTAAATATTTTCTATTTTAATTTTCTCGTATTGTTTACATTTTAAATATAGCAAAAACATATTATGTTGAGGCTTATGTATCTGTAATTGTTAATTTCTATTTTGATGACTGTCAATTTTTTATGAAAGTCCTAACATTTGCAAAACTTTTTAAAAAAAAATTATGCCGTATAATCACTCTTAGATTTATTTAATTCAGCTGTCAACATTTTACCATTGTTTTATATGACAATACTATAATAATAATAATGAACACTTCCTTGCACCCTGCGCAAGTGGGGAGTTTATTGCCGTATGGCAATTTCTTCCAACTAACCAGTGTTTCCAGCCCAGAGAAACGTGAGAAATGAATTTTAATAAATGTATCCTCTGCTGGGAATCGAACCCAGGACGCCTGCACAGAAACCGAACGGCTAACCAACTGTGCCACGGCGGTCGGCACAGTTGGTAAGCCGTGGGAATCGAACCCAGGACGCCCCCACAGAAACCGTTCCGTTCGTAGACGTTCTATGTATTGTTACTTACTTCCATTTTGTCACCTATATATGGTTTTGCTCCTAAGCGTATGTCGATGTCTATAATATTATTGTATCCTCTTTAGTAAAAATAAATAATTGAGATTTAATAAGTTTTTAACAAGTTTCAATAGTTTGCAATAGATTCTTATAATACCTACTCGTAATGTCAGCAATTTTGCGATATCGTCCTCTGAATCTCATGCGAATATCATCACAAAATATTCACATTAAACCTTAATAATATCCAGACAGTAAGTAAGATGATATATAATAATATTTAGAAATGTAAAACATAGCTATGTACATATATATTTTGTTATCACCTAAGGTAGGTCAGTGACCGATTCGCACAGATAAGTATTAAGTATCTACTCAAGACTCGGGTCACTTATTTGTTTGGATCTTAAGCATAATTATATAAATATATCCATCTACATGTCATTTAAAACGAAGGAATAAACTAAAAACTAATAATGTAAATCTCATTTTTTTTTCTGCGCATAAGAAAGCGCCTACTGCCACCAGGCGCCCATCTGATATTCCATCATTACTACTAATCGAATGATTTAAAAAAAAATAACTTAAAAAAATAAAATAACTATAAATATTCCTTAACTTTTTTATAATGATATGTATAGGTATATTCTTGTTGAAAAATAATTAGCTTAACGATCTTATATTTCAAACAGAAACAAAATAATCTTTAAGACGTAGAGCATATTGATGGCATATGGATGGGTGGATGGCAGAGCGGTTAGCGCGCTGGGTTAGTAATCCAGTGGTCGCGAGTTCGAATCCTGCCTCGACCGATCTCGTTCACCTATAGGACAAGCATTTATGCTTAGTTTAGGGAACGTAGGAAGATGTATATGTACTTGTTTAACAAGGACATATTCATTTTTTATTTAAAAAAAAAAAAAAAATATTTTTATTTCTTTCAAAAATCAAGAAACTATTTATTTATGGACTACATTTTACGATCTAGTAATTTTACTATAAAAAATTAAATTATCTATACTTACTCTTTAAACAATACAATAGAATCTTCTCATTATAAATGAACACAAAAGTTTTCAGATTATGATATTTCTTTTAAGATGCATTAAAATATGCAATAAATCTGCAGATAGGTAAGTAGGTACCTGTAGAGTTAATCAATGTACATATTTATCAATGAAGAGCTGAATCAAATACTTAATTAAGAAAGGAGTTTATTCATTAAGCACGGCATTAATTAATAAACAAATAGGTATATTAATATACAAATGAGTAAGGAACAATCTGAAGTATATTTTATATTACCTACCCAAAATTTAATAAACTGATGAGTAGCTATAACAATATCTGTCTCAATAATGATTTTCTTTTCCTAATTTTCCCATTCCTTCCTGGCTTGTACGTAACTATATGTATATTTGTTTAATCATTTTGATTGTTTGTTTTGTATCCATTTTTTTTTATCTTCTTCTATCGCTTATATGATAATATCGATATTTTTTATAAGACCGTACTTTAGTAATTGGTGGTACCGACAATGTTGATTTTATAGTTGTAAAATTATGAAGAGTTTTTATGTAGATATTATATTTCAAAAATGTACATAACCTGGAGTAAATAAAATAAAATAAAATAAAACTATAGCTAAATACCTACTTTTAAATACACATAGATACAAAAACCTATTTTTGTTGCCAAATATTTGCAGAAATTCAAAAGTGAAATTGTTTAAAATAGTTTAAAATGAGACAATACCTTCGGTGAAAAGTCAACAGATCTAAAATAGACGTTGTTTATATGTATATTTTACAAAAGAAAAAAACATTTGGATGATATGAATTTGGCTCCGATGCGATGTAAATAATTCATTCAGAGTTTATATTTAACTCCGTTATGTCTGGTTGTCGCACCGCACTCAACTGGACCAGATGTTACATGTAATGGTAGGTACCTACGTGACAAAAAAAATTGCAACACATGATTCTTCACCTCGTGACTTTGTATTGCCACATTGGGGAATTTACAAGAATAGAACTCTCCAACTCAAACCCCTATATTGGTCTAAAAGAAAATCGACAGGGAATAATAACCAAACGAAATTTTTCATCTAAGATCATTCGTGGAAGAGAGGAAATTAAAAAAATTAAGTACCTCCTATAAAAAACAACATGCAATACATAAAAGGTAATATATTCCCATCCATTGAGTTAATTTAATTATTTCCTGAAATCTTGGTCAATTTTCTGATGCTCAACACATAAAAAAACAAAGTCGATGAGCATGAATTTTCTTTTTACACTTGTTGATTTTCATTTATCACCACTGTGTCAAGATTACTTATCTAATGGATTCCATTACTTTACTTTCGTGCTATGTATTTTTACACTTGTTGATTTTCATTTATCACCACTGTGTCAAGATTACTTATCTAATGGATTCCATTACTTTACTTTCGTGCTATGTATTTTTACACTTGTTGATTTTCATTTATCACCACTGTGTCAAGATTACTTATCTAATGGATTCCATTACTTTACTTTCGTGCTATGTATTTTTACACTTGTTGATTTTCATTTATCACCACTGTGTCAAGATTACTTATCTAATGGATTCCATTACTTTACTTTCGTGCTATGTATTTTTCGTCATTGGCTCCGATTACAGTTCTCATATATCGAACAGGGTAGTTGTAGAAGTAGAATTCATTGATAAAATTTGTAAGAAATGACTTGCATATATATTTTCGTTAATATTTAATAATAAAAAAGAAGATAACTCTAAGATAACAACTCCCCGATGAAAAAATGAAAGAATTTAGTATCTTGAATAAATAGGTAGGTACTTGAATATAAAGGCATATCCGAGAAAAATATTTGAACCAACAAATTTTTATATAGGTATTCGATTTGAAACCAACAGAAGTTGTACCTACTTGTAGAACTACATACCTATAACTTATCTGATCCCACCCTAGACAACGTGTCATGTATGGAAGTGACAGTTGCTAGTCACGTGACAACTGTCACTTGCATATATTGAGTTATCTTTTCTTGAGCTAAATAACACGTTGTCTAGGGGGGCTGGAAGAAATGATAAAGATTGACATTAATATTAGACACTCATATAATGTATTGTCGTATCAAATAAATGATTAAGTAATGATGGAAGTAGGTAGGTATTATAACAACCAGCTACAATGTGATATATTGAAACCAACTAAAAATACAGACATAACTTCGATCACACGCACACAATAATACTTAGTGGAAAACTTCAACAAACAAGCGTTATCAATATGTATTATTTCTAGTTGCAGGTAACTCACGAGATCCAACTGTCGCGTGATGGCGATAGTATGCATAATTGAAGAATACGTACCAAATTATAAACACTTAACACAAACTAATAAATATTTTAAAATATTTTGTTTTCTGTTCCTTTGTAATATTTATACCTACTGTTGGAAGTAAACTATTCTCTCTGCCTACCCCGTAAGGGACATGGCGTGATGGTATGTATGCATGAAGTAAACTATTCTCTCTGCCTACCCCGTAAGGGACATGGCGTGATGGTATGTATGTATGAAGTAAACTATTCTCTCTGCCTACCCCGTAAGGGACATGGCGTGATGGTATGTATGTATGAAGTAAACTATTCTCTCTGCCTACCCCGTAAGGGACATGGCGTGATGGTATGTATGCATGAAGTAAACTATTCTCTCTGCCTACCCCGTAAGGGACATGGCGTGATGGTATGTATGTATGAAGTAAACTATTCTCTCTGCCTACCCCGTAAGGGACATGGCGTGATGGTATGTATGTATGAAGTAAACTATTCTCTCTGCCTACCCCGTAAGGGACATGGCGTGATGGTATGTATGTATGAAGTAAACTATTCTCTCTGCCTACCCCGTAAGGGACATGGCGTGATGGTATGTATGTATGAAGTAAACTATTCTCTCTGCCTACCCCGTAAGGGACATGGCGTGATGGTATGTATGTATGAAGTAAACTATTCTCTCTGCCTACCCCGTAAGGGACATGGCGTGATGGTATGTATGTATGAAGTAAACTATTCTCTCTGCCTACCCCGTAAGGGACATGGCGTGATGGTATGTATGTATGAAGTAAACTATTCTCTCTGCCTACCCCGTAAGGGACATGGCGTGATGGTATGTATGTATGAAGTAAACTATTCTCTCTGCCTACCCCGTAAGGGACATGGCGTGATGGTATGTATGTATGAAGTAAACTATTCTCTCTGCCTACCCCGTAAGGGACATGGCGTGATGGTATGTATGTATGAAGTAAACTATTCTCTCTGCCTACCCCGTAAGGGACATGGCGTGATGGTATGTATGTATGAAGTAAACTATTCTCTCTGCCTACCCCGTAAGGGACATGGCGTGATGGTATGTATGTATGAAGTAAACTATTCTCTCTGCCTACCCCGTAAGGGACATGGCGTGATGGTATGTATGTATGAAGTAAACTATTCTCTCTGCCTACCCCGTAAGGGACATGGCGTGATGGTATGTATGTATGAAGTAAACTATTCTCTCTGCCTACCCCGTAAGGGACATGGCGTGATGGTATGTATGTATGAAGTAAACTATTCTCTCTGCCTACCCCGTAAGGGACATGGCGTGATGGTATGTATGCATGAAGTAAACTATTCTCTCTGCCTACCCCGTAAGGGACATGGCGTGATGGTATGTATGTATGAAGTAAACTATTCTCTCTGCCTACCCCGTAAGGGACATGGCGTGATGGTATGTATGTATGAAGTAAACTATTCTCTCTGCCTACCCCGTAAGGGACATGGCGTGATGGTATGTATGTATGAAGTAAACTATTCTCTCTGCCTACCCCGTAAGGGACATGGCGTGATGGTATGTATGTATGAAGTAAACTATTCTCTCTGCCTACCCCGTAAGGGACATGGCGTGATGGTATGTATGTATGAAGTAAACTATTCATTCATTCATATCTCAGGATAGAATAGTATGGAGGTCAGTCTATTTTTCCTTCGCAGAATATGAAAACAGCATGATGTATGTTTGCAGGGCCGGATAAACGTGTTTTTGCGCCCGTAGCAATATATTTGAATCCGCCCCCCCCCCCCTCCCCCCATTTTTTTGGAATTTTAAATGTAAAACAATTTAAAATTATGTACAATTACATTGGGTCTAAAAGGCGAGTCATAATAAGCGCCATACCTGCGGATTTTTGATTTATATGACTAACATTTTAGAATTTTAAGCGCCCTTTTTACGACAACAACCCTGAATTCTTGTTCCTGATTGGTCTATGATTTATCCGGTCCTGTAATGTTTGTAGATTAAGTAGGTATCAAACTATTGAGTGAGATATTGTGTAGTCAGTGTAGTGTTTACTGACTTACAACGATTTACGAAACGATGTCGTCACTTAATTCAATTTTTAGAAAAATTATGAAAAAAAGTTCAAGATATACCTACTACTACAATATTCATATTTTTTATAGAAAATTAAATTATCTAATTGGGATGTTTCGTTTTTTTTCGATATTTTTAAAAACTTTGGAAATATAGGCAGTTGAACACAAAAATTTATCATAATAAAAAATGTTTGAGAAACTCTTTGTAAATTCACAAAGTACGAATGTATTTGAATGACTCAACACAATATTTGGAAAAGCTCTATTCTATACCGAATTCATAAAACAATAGTAGGTATTTTTATTATATTACTAGCTTTTATGTCCAATTGTGAAGGAATAAGCAATCGTTTTGATAATATTGTCACCCAATTATTTTGCAAAATCGGACTATGAAAAGTGGTTTGTAATTTGATTGAGTTTAAGCATTGCAAAATGTTCAAGTGATGGCCACAACCCATTCTTTTTTATATATAGCTATAAAGTGTGAATGAAGTATAATATACAATTTCTGCACGCATGGACTAAGCGAAATGGTTTTAAATATGGCTGTT
The DNA here is from genome assembly GCA_963576475.1 of Molanna angustata. Lineage (NCBI taxonomy): Eukaryota > Metazoa > Arthropoda > Insecta > Trichoptera > Molannidae > Molanna > Molanna angustata. Next base: position 30,994,990 of record OY754972.1, read on the forward strand.
TATCAACGTTGTAAAGAGATTGGTTTGGCCACAACCCCCATTTTTAAATATTATCATCGAAAACAAATTGTAATATGTACCTATTGAAAATTTAGTAATTTTGGATGTTGGGATGTGGTTAAAATTTGACTAAAAACAAATGTACTGAAAAGATCTAGTGTTGGTCACATCCCATTCGTTTTTATATTTTTTCATCAAGTGTGCATTATATTTTTGCACAATTAGACTTATAAACTTAAAATTGACACAAAAGTCTACATTAACGAAGAAGACGAAGACTTAAACTATGGTAAATAATTTGAATATAAACGTTGTGAAGAGTTCAGTAATGGCCACAACCCCCATTCTTTAAATATCGTCTACGAAAACAAATATGTAGGTGTTGAAAATTATTCAAAATAGGATGATATAAATGGTTTAAATTAGGTTAAACAAAAGTATTGAAAAGATTCTAGTGCAGGTTACATCGTCACATCCCACATCCCATTCGTTTTTACATAATATGTGTTTTCATCAAGTGTGCATACCGTTAATAATATTTCTGCACAATAGACTATTAGACTTAAAACTAACCCAAGTCTAAATAAAAAAGAGAAGAATAAGTATAAGACTATAAGAAATAGTTTGTATAAAAAAACTATCGCAATGGTCTACATAAAATAAGAAAAAATACATAAAATAGAAGAATTAGACTATTGGAAATAGATTGTATAAAAACTGAGTAAAAGGTTTTCGTAAAAGAAGAAGAAGATTAATCTATAGGAAATAGTTTGTATAAAATTCACCAAAGTTCGACATAAAATAAGAAATCGAAGAAAAAGACTAAAGTAAATAGTTTGTGTAAAAACTGTAAGGTCTACATAAAATTAAGAAGAAAAAGAATTAGACTCCATGAATCGTCGCTTCAGACCCTTCAGAACCTTCCGTCCCTTCAGGCCCTTCAGTACCTTCCGTTCCTTCAATCCATCATTACGTCCCTTCCAATCAGGCCCTTCAGTACCTCCCGTCCCTTCAGGCCCTTTAGTGCATCCCTTCCCTTCATTACATCCCGTCCCTTCAGCCGGTTAAGAAAAGTTTCAATCCAGAAACCATTCTGGAAGAACCGCGAAGAGATTCTTTTCCCAGGATACTCCACCTTCAAAGGTAAAATGACTAAATACACGAAGAAGAAGAAGAAAAAAGTTTAAATCCAGATACCTGCAAAGATATGGAAGGAAAATTGGACCTTCTTTTCCCAGAATAGTCCACCTTCATAGGCAAAATGACCAAATGCACGATGAAGAAGAAAAAGAAGAAGAAAAAAAAAGTGTATATCCAAAAACCGTCTTGGAAGACTTGCGAAGAGTTGGAAGAACAGTTGGACCTTCTTCTCCCAGGATTCTCCAACTTCATGGGTAAAATGACCCCAAAATACACGAAGAAGAAGAAGAAAAAAGTTTAAATTCAGAAACCTGCGAAGAGATGGAAGGACAGTTGGACCTTCTTCTCCCAGGATACTCCAACTTCATAGGTAAAATGACCAAATACACGACGTAGAAGAAGAAGAAAAGAAGAAGAAAGTTTAAATCCAGAAACCTGCGAAGAGATGGAAGGAAAATTACCTTCTCCCAGGATAGTTCATCTTCATAGGTAAGATGACCAAATACACGACGAAGAAAAAGAAGAAAAAAGTTTATATGCAGAACCCGTCCTGGAAGACCTGTGAAGAGATGGAAGGATAGATGGACCTTCTTCTCCCAGAATACTCCAACTTCATATGTAAAATAACCAAATACACGATGAAGAAGAAGAAGAAAAAATATTAAATCTAGAAACCTGCGAAGAGATAGAAGGAAAATTGGACCTACTTCTCCCAGAATAGTCCAGCTTCATAGTTAAAATGACCAAATACACGATAAAGAAGAAGAAAAAAGTTTAAATCCACACACCGTCCTGGAAGATCTGCGAAGAGATGGAGGGACAGTCGGACCTTCTTTTCCCAGGATATTCCCCCTTCATAGGTAAAATGACCAAATACACGAAGAAGAAGAAGAATAAGAAAAAAGTTTAAATCAAGAAACCATCCGGGAATACGCTCGATAATTCACCATAGTTTCATTGTAATCGGACAAACGGTTTAGGAGCACATATGTAGCATACATGCATCCATTCATACATACATAAATAAATAAATAAAATAATTATCCGATAGGAAATCAGTATATTGTTGATTTGTAAGTAAATAGTATTAGGTAGATACCTACCTACAACAATGTTCTAAATAGATTCGATTCATAACAAATTTTATTTGAATATCAGAATCTTTCCGTAACCATAGTAACCATTCCAACATATAAAATATTTATATCAAATGGGCTCGATACATTTTTTGGATATGTAGGTAGGTACCTACATTGTTTTGTTCGAAGCCACAAAAACGAAAATTGTCCGAAATATCAAATATTATATACAAATTATGCAATTTTATTATGCCTATATCTTTACTAATAATTAACAGACTTTTACAATATATGTCTTAAAACTTGCTGTAATGTCTTGTGTTTCATTTTATTATTTCATAATCACATTTATTTTAAAGGTATATTATTTCAAAGAACATATTCATTCGGTAGGAAAATGAAATATCGTTTGAAAAGATATTAAAATGGCGGGGTTATATTATGTACATTTGTACAAAACGCATACTTTAAAAATAAGTTAAAGTTTAGTTAAACATTATAATTAGACAAAATATTCACCATGTGTTTCACTTAAAAGCCAAGTTATACTTTAAAATATATTTTTTTCGTGTAAATACGTACTTCTAACTTTTAAACTAACAGATATTTGCGTGCAAAATGTACACTTTTTTGACAGATATGACTTGGAAAATTTTGTATGAAAAAAATAATTATTGAAATATTTTTAATATTCAGCATTTTTATCGCATTATTTTTAGCGTGACACTGCATCAGGTATACTGGTACATGTTCGCACATAAATTAGATTTTTAGATGCTCTTGGTTTTTCAAAAGGCGTGAGACAAACACACACATACACACACACACTAACAAAATCATTGTTTTATTACTTTAGATAGATGGTCAAATTCGTATACAACGCGTGTATTTGAATTTGATTTGACGCGCGCGAATTTGAAATAATTAATCGCTTTACAAAGCTTTAATTTATATCATCAATTTTATCTTTTTTAAACAAAATCGAAAGGGAATATATTTCGATTTTTTTTTTTAATTGTATATACGCAAACATTGGATTTTTTCCCTTTCGGGAATCAAATGATATTTTCATTGACAAACATTTTTTTTTCAACATCTCAATAGAGACGAAGCTGGGATATTGTAGAAGAACCAGGAACTCGAGGCACCTACAGGGCTTACAACCTGTCATCGGCTGGTTTAAATGATCACTTTATGCCCTTGCGCAACGTTCACCAATTATGCCTTTCTTATTGAGTTCCCTTATCAATGTAATTTTTGAAAGTTCTATATATTTGAATAGTGTGTAACATTTCACCTGAAAATAAGGAACTATACTATTGCCATCTATGGAGTAACGAAAAAGCCTTTTTGTAACGCCATCTATTGAGAAATTAGTTTAGGAGAAAAAAAATGTTTGTCATTAAAAAAAAGGAACATAGTTATTTGCAAATAAATATTTAAACATTTTCAACGCAATGATCAGTAATTAATTCACGAAACCATATCAATATCGTTCTCCAACAATGCTTTACCTACTCTTAGGTGAATTTCATGGAAATATTACCTTTTGATTTATTCAACACAAATTAATATTATGTAAATATGAAAAATACTCTTAATATGAACACATTTATGTCATAACATAACGTATAAGAGCAGCAGCTTATCTTTCGTGAGTTCAGAGACAAAAAAATATTATATTATTTAACGACACGGAAGCTATGGGACACGCGTTGCGCATGTGTTTTGCCACCTGTTACAATAATCGGAGAAGGAAAGAAGAGATAATAGCGGGCGCCGCCGCCGCGCGCCGCCACACCGCCTTGCATGGCATGAGAGGTGAGGAAGTTGACACTGCACCACGGACGCACTGCGTGTCTTTAGCGTGTACATTATTGTAAGGAGCGGTGCTGTGTTTTGGGAAATGTATCCAGATGACCCGAGCCATATTTTTTTATTTATTATTTTTCATTTACACATCACATGCATAGATACATACAACGCAATACGTTAAAAATATATTTTCATCAGATAACAAAATGATTTTATAAATAACCTACATATTATATACCATTTATTATTAATGATGAAACTATTCGTCTATAAAAATAATCACAATTTTCAATCTTGACAGAGGTATTTCATTTATTTTTTATTATTTTATATTGCTTCTCGGGCAACTAACAGGTATGTCAAATATTAATTTAACACGCACCCAATAGCAATTTGCCACATTCTGGAGACTTTCGATATTAATCGTCTCACAGATCCAGACTGAAAACATAATTAAAAACTGTGTCTCCGCCAGGAAGGGAACCCTGGAAATTTGTATCAGTATTCAGATACCTAGCCAACTGTGTGCCAGTGTGTGTCTATTGTTGTTTGATCTCTTTCTCACTTAATGTATATTATAGTGTGTGCTCTTTCTTGGTGATATTGTAAGAATTCGTTAAAATATACCTTTTTTAGAGCGTTTTGTTCTAATATAACTAGGGTTGCCAGTAATCCTTTATTTTAAAGGACGTCCTTTATTTCAGATATTATGTAAACAGACCCAAAAAATTATCTTGTCCTTTAATTTGAAATCTTCAATAAAATATTACTTTTACAGTGTCAATATCTAACCGAAATAAGTTAGATATTGACACTGTAAAAGCAGAACTTCAAATAAAGTCTTACTTCAATATGAAATGCAAACAATTTTATAATTTCATTATAGAAAACGAAGAGGCTCTTAGAGCAGCCAAAAGTAATACCAAGTATACTATTAAATGAAAAAAGACTAATTAAGGTCGTACTACTTATTTGGCTTCGTTTAACGTCAAACTACGTTACATTGCGTATTATTATTGTTTTTTTTTATTAATAAATGTCGCTAATGATACCATAACAGCATTTTATTTAAAAAAATATTGATATTTTTTATTTTCATCCTATGCCCTTTATTTAATCTATCAAATCCTCTAATAGATACATAAAATGGGAGCTGGCATACATACATACATACCATCACGCCATGTCCCTTGCGGGGTAGGCAGAGAGAACCGAACGCATATAACGTATCTAGGTATATAATATATAAAAGGAACACCTTGTAGTCCAAAATCAGATATTGAAATATCTAATATCAAACAATAATTGAAAACTTAGCAATATTTTAATCTTTCTTCTAGATATGTAAAGTGTGAAGCATAATAAAATTTTAAAAATAAACTGATAATTGTTTAAATAAAATATCGGTGCAATAGCTGTTGGTTCTTATGTCGGCCCTTATATCACGTGAAGAATGCGTGTACACACTAACTCCAAGCCTAATACTGGGTCAGGGACGTCAAAATGTTGCCAGAGATATTAAAATAAATTACCTAACATTCAAAAATAATAGTATCACAGAATTATATAGGAGATAGGTATTGCATTCACATATGTATTTCAAAATTAACCATGCAGAATGTAATCTTTCAAATCTCTTTTTTAAAACTAGATACTCGTCGGAAAATCTCGAGAAAAAGACTTGACATTTGATAATGACATTTTCCAACGCACAATCATTTTCTTCGTATACTCGTATGTCATAACTTTTGAGGATGACAATCATTGATTCAAGTTCGGAAAATAAATTGTTCACATTTGAATGTGCCGTAAATAAAAAGTGAATTGATTTCAAGGATTTATTTTCAAAATGATCATGAATTTAACGGTTTTATTTTTTGAATATTACTCCCTCAATTTTTTTTCCTTTCATTCGTACGCACTCCTCTAATCGAGCACGCAAACTCACGAAAACTTTCGTACAGAGTAACGGAGAAATGTTGTTGATTTCGAGTCGTATATTTTCTTTCAGGTATCTTATTTTTTGTGGTATAATATTTAAGTAGACTTTGGATTTTAGATAGCCTCACATAAAAAAACACATGAGGTGAGGTCGGGTGACTATGGAGACCAGCGTGTGTGCAAACCTCGATTTGGGGACATACACTATTTGGAGAAAATGTGCTTTTGTCTTGCGTTATAGGCAGTGACCCCATACCGTTGGAACCACGTGCTTCTGTTAAATTGAGGATCCCTTTCCATAATAGGGCAACTCAAAAAAGTGTTAATAACATTCCTGTATCGTTCAGAATTGACTGTTATTGCTTGACCGCTTTGATTAAAAGAAATATAAAAGAATGCTCAGTATCCCAGTATACAATACTTCCTTTTCTCCACATCTTTCTCTGTACAAGCAGCCCGACTTTAGAATCACATCCCATCGCAACTTCGAGTTTCATTATTAACACTTCCCGCTTTCAAAAGAAATCTGAGGAATCATTTCCTTACACATAACACTTAAATTTGTCTCCTTATCCTATCATTGTGTGTCTCCCCCTCTCCTGTCCCCTCCGTTATTATGTTTTATTAATATAAATTGTTGGTGCGTATCATAAATACAATATTTTTCACCAAATGAATATGGTTGGTTGGAAGATATTGCCATTTGGCAATAAGCCCGCCATTGTGCTCAAAAAGTTTTAAATAAATAGATAAATACGGGCCAATTCTGCGGCTGGTGGATATGGGGCACCAAACAGTCACATTTGGACTATGTAAAAACTGTGTTTGTGTCTCCTTTTCGGGTTTGTCGGGGCCCAATATCTGCAGTTTTGCTTGTTTATATACATACCCTTCTAGGAGAAAATGTGCCTCAAATGTGCCTCAAAATGTGTTAAGTCTATGCTGCGTAGGAAAATCTTGCAATATCCTTTTACTCACTGGATACGAACCCTTCGTTTTCTTCTTCGATGGCGTTACAGCCCAAATCGAGCTTTGGCCTCCGTTAACTTTCACCTCCATCCCATCCTCTGCTGCCACTTTCCAGTTCCTCTCCTGGAGAAGCTGAACCGCATCCTTTCTGACCTCATCTTCCCACCGCAGCTTTGGTCTTCCTACCCTTCTTTTCCCACCCGGATGTCCAGTCATGGACAGGGACCCTACCAGTTTTTAAATACTTAAATATCTATGTAAGCACATTTCCATCTTAAATAGCGATACTTATACAAAATAAATACAAATAATTGGGAATCAAATGATTTAAAATAACCCTGCCTTAGTAACAAATAAAATTAAAAAAATATATACTTAGAAGATACAGTTTAAGTTCTTTAATTGGTAATCTATTTCTATATTTAATCTTATGAAAAATAATTAGTTTTATAAATATACCTACCCTTGGATTTAATTTTTAAACATTGTTAATTTTGTTCATCTTTTGCTCGTTTTATATTACTTGACAATATTTTTATTGATTAAGGAAGTAATTAAGTATATGATGTTGGTATTATGTACCTATCATTATATACTGAAATAGAAAATCACTAATTCAACACGTGAAAAAACGGTCAATTAAGAATGCACTCAGTAAACAGATGATAAACTGCAAGGCAAAACAAAAACATTATAATATTAAACCTTAACTATATTAAATGTAATTAATGAACTTATCCAACAAATAAATAAAATAGTTTAATTATTAATATCAAATATACATCGTCTAAATAAAATAGATCGAGCAATTAATGGAATATCGTATTTAATTAATAACAAATAATTATATCTACACGAATACACTATAGAAATGAGGAGTAATTATTTATTATTAGAGGAAAATTAATCAACACTCCATCCAATGAAACTTATATTTATAGGGCACAAAAATGTAGGTATCTTCTTTTATAAAATTTTATTTAAAGAGGTAAAAGATGCTGGATGTTACAGACCAATTTCAAATTTGCCAGTACTTTCTAAATTACTTGAAAGAACAGTTGTGCATCGAATGACGAAGTATTTGAAAGAACACGACATGTTTCCAAAAAAACAGTCAGCGTACAGACAAAACCACTCTACTGAAACTGTACTTATGAGAATACTGTCTGATCTAATTACAGGAGTTGAATCTGGAAACATTGCTCTAGTGTCTATTCTAGACATGAGTGCTGCCTTTGACACTGTGGACCATGAAATTCTCCTTCTGGAAAATGAATATGGAATTTGCGTAAATTTTCTAAAATGGATAACCTCATACATGTCAGGAAGACGCCAGTCTGTGTGGATCAATAAAAATGCATCTTTATCGGAAATTGTTAAATTTGGTGTGCCTCAGGGATCGGTGCTCGGGCCTATCAGCTCATGTTTTTTCCAACTAAAACAACTGAAAAGCATTCGTCGAAGCTTACCAAAGAATGAGACAAGAACACTCATAAATGCATTTGTCGTATCTCGGCTTGATTACCGCAAAGGTATATATGCTGGGTTTCCCAAGTATCAGCTCGATAGATTACAGATGGTGTTTAATGCAGCGGCTAGGCTAATTTACAGCGAAAACAAACGATGTCATATATCGCCTCTTCTTAACGAACTGCAGTGGTTGAAGTGTCCAGAACGAATTGACTACAAAATCTGTCTGATGGCGTTTAATGCTTTGAATGATCTATTAGCATCGAATTACATACAAGAACTATGTCAAAGAAAAGAACTCTCTGGGAGGCACCTCACACTTAGGTCGTCTGGATCACAGAGTACCAACTCCTTGAAGGAGGTGGACAGAGCCAACAAAGCGGCATATTATGATCGATGCTTTAGTGTGAGTGGTCTATTAAAGTGGAATAAACTACCTCCTGATGTTCGCGGTGCTCAAAGCAAAGACACCTCTAAAAAACTAAAAATAACTTTGTTTCGCAGAGCATTACAGAATTAAGCTACCAGCGCCCTTGGAATGATTTTAAATCATTAAACGGAGCTATATACATAAATAACTTATTATTATAATTATTATTAAAAGATATTGTAGTGGCAGAGCTGTACCCTCCAGAGCGGTATTGGTTGCCTCCTTTATTGGGGCCAATAAATCGTCCTCCTCGGGATTATCGCTATCAAAAACAGTAATATTCATAACACGGGCACTCACAGCCTATTGGACCTTTTTGTCCTGCGTACGACCTTAATCGCGTCGTAGCTGCGAGTGTTATGATATCTCCTGGGTAATGGCGATTGCCTCTTGGCCCAAGAGGACTCTCTCTTCGCTTCACCTCATGTTTTTATAGGGGCAGCTTTATATCTGTGTTGGCTTAAAGTGGGTGAGCCTTCCTCTTATGTTGACCGCGGCCTGCACAAACTGCACATATGAATCTGTTCATTTCCATGGACAAAGCTACAGCAACAGGTCCCCCAACCAGCGAACATTTGGGCCTATTGCGTTCAAAGTGTGTTTGTTGCGCTGGCAACCTAGCACATTCATAAACTCCCCGTCATTAGTTACTCAAATGGAAAAGGAGAACTAAATCCCCAATACCCATTCCACTAAAAACACATACATTGTTAGCTAGTTTGAACTCATTTTAAGTCGCTTTACGAATCATCCAATAACAATAATAATAAAGTCTCCTACAAGTCTCTCACTTTACGTAAATCAGTTTTGGTTTGCCACGGGTCGACGCACGCTATATTATCGTATATCTACATAACAAATAATAAAACAGTCTACTGTTAGAGAGGAGAGGACAAAATAAACACCGCTACTTTTAACTACATACATCGGTGGGATATCCAGCGAAACAGGTTCAGTGAAATGCTACCGGCATGACAATATCGTAATATCTTAATACGATAATTTCAAGATACAACAGTCTGTCTCTATCTTATATTTTGTCTGTCTCTAACTTTGGTCTAAATACTACACAGAACTTATATGGACATACTGTCACCTTTGTGATTTGTGTCACTTTTGCTGCACATCAATTCCACACATAGAAAAAAATGCAACTTGCTTTCAAATTTGTAGTACGAGCCGGGATAAAAACTATGTGATTTGAGATACGCAAATTGCTAATGATCGCTGGGTTGTTTTTTTTTTTAATGAATATGTCTCTGTTAGATAAGTACATATACATCTTCCTATAGACGTTCCCTAAAATAAGCAAATAAATGCCTGTGCTATAGGTGAACGAAATCGGTCGAGGCAGAATTCGAACTCGCGACCACTGGATTACTAACCCAGCGCGCAAACCGCTCTGCCACCGACCCATCTTTCACTGACTTTTATTATAACCATTCCTATTTTATTTTTCAAGGCATTCATTTCGTAAAAAAAACCTCATATTTCACGGAGGTATCCTTATACCGGACGAAAAATGCATAAATACCACTTTCACTTGTATCATTTGAGTGTTTGAAATATAATCACAAGATCGAAAAAGATGTCACAAATACGTAATCCGTATTTCATGTGGTTAGCACTAAGCCTTCATGCACGATTTCTCTTATATGTATGAATAGACGTTAGAAGATCATAAAATCAAATGAAATGCGACACCATATTTTACAAACAGATTTTGAAAACAGTATAGAAGTCATATGGAAAGTCATTCGAAAAAAATGTTACATTGTTTAATTTATAATTCCAATTGGTAATTTTCGGAACATTTTGTACAAATGGTCACAGTGCAAGGGTATTCAATGTTGCGCTGCAAATAGTAGCTTCAGTTTTTGAATCAGACATAATATGACGTAGAAAAACTATTACAAGATCATAGCAATTCCACTACTAAGATTTTTGTGATATCAATAACATCTCAAAGAATTATAAGACATCAGAATTACAAAATCAGAAGTCAGACAAAGATATCACTTATTTCGATTGTGGTCTTCAGTATTTTTTAAACCTGGCTACGTAGGGTACACCAGCTATTAGAATTTGGTCCATTATACTCTTCCGAAGAAGCGCACTTTTCGTTGGGGAGGGTTTGCAATCTGTATCTGCTTTTTTTAGTTTTTTTTTTCACATCAAAGTATCTACTAATCATTCAATTCAGTTAGCTAACATTAGATAAGGATAAAAAACTTTTAATAAACTTGAATTTTACTGACGTTAGACTTGCGGCTTTACTCTTGAAACTAGATTCCAAATCTAATTTCAATCAACGCTTATAACCCACCTTCCTGCGACACGTTCTCTATTAAAAAGGTAGGTTCTCAGCAAAAATTCAAAATTGAGAGTGGATTCGATTAGCAAGAGTCAGCCGCTAAGTAAGATGTAGTTTCATTATTTCCAAAGCATATGTAGCATCATCAACCAACCAAATAAAGTGATTCAGATTCAGTAAACTTGTTCACCATATTATAAATTACAATAGTAATTGAACTGTCAGATCGCTAAGGTAATAAATAATATGGCGTTGATCCACGAGTGCAGGATATTCAAATTGATAAAAGCTAAATAAGATAAACACATCGCATCATAAATTTATCTCTTAATAACAATAATACAATCGTTAGTTTGCTAAATCACAATAACATTATCTATAATCAACACCAAGGGATTAATTCACCAACCCGTAAATTGATATCTTCTTCTTGTTCTTTCATTAGGCCCAGGGCCTGTTTTATGCTACATTTTCAGCATCCTGTGATGTGGACTGCCAACCATCTCGTCATCTTTTTGGTGGGCGTCCTCGTGGTTAACACCCCTCCGGTACGTTGTCTAGGGCTATCTTTGGGATCCTTTCTTCGGACATGCGGCTGACGTGTTTGTTCCAGTACCTTCTCCTTTGGCGCCCCCATCTTACGATGTCCTCAGCTTCGCAGATTATTCGGATATCTGTATTCTGACTCACTATCACGAAGATTTTTGCCAGCTATGCATCGCAGATTTTCATTTCGCTGGTGCGCAGGAGTTGTTTGGTACGGACCGTATCAGCTCTGGATTCAATGGCGTATGTTAGGATAGGTCTGACGCATGTTTTGTAGATCCTCATTTTGCCCTTGGTGCTCATGTGTTTGTTCTTCCATATAGTATCCCTCAGACAGCCCGAGATTACTGCGGCCTTGTGGGCAACTTACTTACTTCTCCATACAGATCATTGTGACATGCCATCTTTGTCTGCCGGTGTTCCTCAGGGTAGCGTTTTATCACCACTGCTTTTTTCAGTTTTCATTAACTCTATACCTAAAATACTAAATTGCTCTTATCACTTTTATGCCGACGATCTTCAATTATATTTGCATTGTGATTTAAATAACATAAACTCAACTCTAAACTGTTTGAATCACAATCTAAGCCAAATTTTTACATGGACAACAGCTAATGGTATTATCATAAATCCCTCTAAGTCACAAGCAATCTTATTAGGCAGCTGCAAACTTTTAGCCAAAATTAATTGGCCATCCTTAATCCCTTTATCTATCAACAATAACATTATACCACTTTGTAAGAAAGTAAAAGACCTGGGGATAATAATAGACCAAAACCTATCTTGGCGGGAACAGGTTGCTGAAGTGAGCAGGAAATTTCATTATACCCTTCACTCATTAAAAAGATTGCAAAATTTATTGCCTTTCTCCGTCAAAATATCGTTATGCCAATCAATATTACTCCCTTTCCTTGATTACTCTGATGTATGCTATTTAGACGCTAATCAGGAACTCTTAGATAAATTGGAGCGATTACAAAATACATACATTCGATATATTTTTAAATTGAAAAAATTTGACCACATATCGGAATACCGATCTCTTTTAAGGTGGTTGCCTATCAGGTAGCGTAGGAACCTACATACCCTCACACTTCTATACAAGGTCTTAAACAACTCCAATGCTCCAGTTTATCTACGAAATCAATTTCACTTCCTCTCTGAACACCGGTTGCCTCTTCGATCAAATACTGAAAGAACGCTCAGTATCCCAGTACACAATACTTCTTTTTTCACCACCTCTTTCTCCGTACAAGCAGCTCGTCTTTGGAATCACATCCCATCGCAACTTTGAGTTTCATTAACACTTCCCGCTTTCAAAAGAAATCTGAGGAATCATTTCCTTACACAACATAACACCTAAATTTGTCTCCTTATCCTATCCTTGTCCCCCCCCCCCTCTCCAGTCACCTCTTTTTCTTTATTGTTTATGCTTATATGTTTTTTTTTCATTTTATTTGTTTTATTTTCTTTATAGCTTTTGCTTGTATTATATAAAAATGTTGCTACATACCATAAATGTAATAGTTTTTCACCTAATGAATATGGTTGGTTGGAAGATATTGCCATTTGGCAATAAGCCCGCCATTGTGCACTTGTGCTCAAAAGTTTAAAATAAAATAGATATTTAAATTGCAATTGTTTAAATTGATATCAAATCTACATATGTAATTAGTTAATGCTTATTTGAGAACTTCGCTCGCTTTTTTTATGCATGTATGTAAGTATTGATTGTTGCGGTGGACATATAATTCAATGGATTTGAGTCCATATAATATAACCCTATTCTTTGCCCAATCACTTGGTGCCGGCTCTCCTATTCCTCATCCTAGAGTCCTCCGAACAAAGCCTCGCCTTCTTGAGATCTATGGTTATTGTGGAAATCCAAGTAGTCTTCTGGGCCCCACCTCTATGTCTATCGTTCTTTTTTATCATATTATCCTGTGGCAGACTCATAACTAACTCCGAGTTCATTTGTATCCGTAATATATTTTATTCGCCTACATAAAATACCTATTTCTAGAACACAAGAGTTTTTCAAATGTTTAGATAATGGATGTACCTAGTTTTTTTTATATTTTTTAGCTTAAAGTTCTTCTTCTTCTTCTTTTGGTGTCATGTCAGGTCCCCCCAACATTGACTATTACCCGAGAGAAAGCGTCCTTGTCCTGGGCGACCCTCTATCTTGCCCATAAGGATCAGGTGGAGCAATTCATACTTTTCTCCTCTAAGCACATGACCCAAATACGATACCTTTCTGATTTTGATATTGGTCAGAAGCTCTCTATTCACTCTAGCTCTTTGAAGAACTATTGTGTTGCTGACCATATCCGTCCAGGGTATCCGGAGCATTCTCCGATGTATCCACATCTCGAACGCCTCCAGCCGGTTAATGTTACTCACTTTGAGGGCCCACGATTCCACTCCTTACAGTAAGACTGACCATATGTAACATTTAACCAGCCGTTGTCGAAGTTTCAGGTTAAGATTGACATCGCAGAATATCCGTCTCATTTTATTAAAAGCAGCTCGTGATGCTTCTATTCTGCATTTGACTTCGGTTTCTGGGCCGAGGTCTTCCGCTAGGATACTTCCAAGGTATTTAAACTTTTTCACTTTCTCTATACCAGCCCCATTCAATGTAAGGCGTGCTCCCGTGTGATATTGCCTACTAAAAACCATGAATTTTGTTTTACTGACGTTCATGTTAAGACCCAATCTCACACCAGCCTCATTAATTCTGTTTACGAGTGTTTGTAAGTCTTCTATACTATCTGCCAGAATGACTGTATTATCCGCGTACCTGATATTATTGACGTATACACCGTTAACTTTGACCCCCAGTTCTATATCATGCAAAGCCTCCTTGAATACTAGATCGGAGTATAAATTGAATAACATAGGTGACAATATACACCCCTATCGAACTCCACGTTTGATTGGTATAGCTTTAAGTTACATGTAAATAATTTATTATGCTGATGAAACAGTTATAGTAATAGAAGGAGATGCATGGAATATAGTTTGTAAACTAGTGAATGCCGACATTAATATCATAAAAAAACTGGTTTGATACGAATCTTATATCATTTAACACTGAAAAAACACACTTTATTTCCTTCTCTATAAACAAACTGAAAACAGATCTGATTTGAAGATATACATCATAAAAAATACATCAACATCAATTTCCGTGAAACTTATTCGACAACCAACTTCAAAGACAAAATACCTTGGTAATATTATAGACCACAATATTAAACTAAAAGCGCATATAAATTATTTATATTGATAAATAAGAAAATATAGGTATACATGATAAGGCTTTAAAATTTCTTAAACTAAAAAACTTCAAAAATTTATATAATGCAACGTTTCATTCTTTGCTTATTTATGTAATTTTTGGTTAGGGAGAAGCATATGACAATATTGTAAATCAAGTTCAAATTGTACAAAAACTAATAATAAAAGTAAAGTACACTAAAGAAAAACGAGATTTTCCACGAAAACACATTATGAAGTTCCTAAAGTAGAGGATTTTTATAAAAAACGACAAATTATGAAAGTGTTGCAAAAAATAATAAAAAATATCACTACAATTCCGAAACGATTTAAAAATCCCCAAATGAAGACTAGGTACATTTATTTGTGAATAAAATGTTTCAATTGCCTCTATAATATCATTGATCTGAGGTGACTAAATAGTTTGATACTTAATCTTCAAAATAAATACATACCATCAAACTGTTTTCATATTCTGGGTAGGAAGGAAGGACTGACCTCTCCATACTACCCTATCTTGACATGCATACCTACATATTTTGTACTTTTTACACATACTAAGTAAATATGTGTAAATTTCATTTATTTTATTGTTATAAATATATTTATATTATTAAATTATATACCTATCCAATATAACTTGTATTGCATTGCATTGCATTGCATTGTATTGTATTGTATTGTATTGTATTGTAATTGCAAGTGTTTTTTTATATTTATAATAGAGTTCAACCTAGAAATGTCGATCGAAAAAACTAAATTTAATTCATCTTTTTCTGTGAAATTATTCATTAACAATATGTAATCAGGGGGGCAAGTCTGGTTGACCGTCGAAATCAAAACCCTCCATGTTTACCCATATCATGGATATAATTATTATATGGAGTTCTACAATATCTTTAGATGTCATAGAACTCCATACGATAATTATACCCATGATATGGGTAATCACTGGGGTTTTGATTTCGCCGGTCGAACCAGACTTGCCCCCCCAGATTTACATTTTCAAGATATATAGGTAGGTATTATTATTACAAAAGTAGGGAAAACTTTCATATATGGCTACGTTTTAGAATAATTCAGAGTAGGTACCTACATTATATTCTTGGTAATTCAATTAAGTATAAATAATGATTGTTAAAATATGTTAGACTAAAGAAATTAAGATAAGTGAACTCAACATTTTAGGTCAGAAGTCAACACATCAACTACATAATATCTATATAATATGTACCTATATAGTAGGTATGTACTCACGTATGTAATCTAATCAAATATTAACCTAACCTAACCCAACAAAAACAATTAACTGCTATAATTTGGAACTTTGATTGATTCGAGGGATAATCTGTCCTAAATAATCATTGAACTAATTTTTTAATTGTTTATACAAAACTGTTGATTTCAATTTTATCGTAACGAGTTGATTCGAAGAATTTGTAGAAATTATAATACTTTTTTCAATCATTTAGATATATTTCATTTTAAATTTCACTTTTTCAAACATAAATGATATCAGTCAAATTTAATTAGCTTAATTTATTTTTCTTTTGAATTCATTACATTCAATTGCCAGTCTCAAATCTGTTTCAAGTTGGTTGAACTACACCACCGCATTGTACGTGTAGTAGTGCTTTGCAAAACTTGTATGTGTTAACGGGGTACACAATTGACCCACTTTATTTTGTCTATCACTCGCCACACGTACAAAGAATGCATACAAAATATTTTACAATATTTATTAATTTGTGTTTGTGTTTATATTTTGGTACCTACGTATTTTTCAATAATACATACTATCGCCATCGACAGTTGGATCTCATGTGTTACATGCAACTAGTAATAATAATGATAATACTGACATTCTTCTACAGTGTTTAAAAGGTTAAAAAAAACTGAATTTTAATTTTGGGAAAATTTCATTACAAAAATAATCTAGGTTTAAGTCACTCGTTATAAAGTAAAATTATAAAAAATGCTCAACATATTTTTACGATAATGCAAAAAAACATTTTTCCCAAAAAATCAAAGAATCAGTGTTTTAACATTGAACAGCAGAGATAGCAAATTGTTTTTCTAGAAAGTTATAAAAATAGGTAAGTATTCTTTTTCTCTCTAATTGAGTTATGAAAATAAAAGATTATTTCAAAAAAAATATTATATTGTAAACTATGTATGTCATACCTACTTACAATTTCTGTATTCATAAAACAATATAATTAAATCTTAATATACAAAAATACTATGGACATATAGATTTCTTCATGGGCACATGGGCTGAACTGTAAATCTTCATGGGTACATGGGCTGAACTGTAAATCTTCATGGGTACATGGGCTGAACTGTCTTCATGGAATATCGCTCAGTCAGCTCAAAGTGAATTCTGAAAAACAAAACACCATTATATTACATACATAAGCGCATTGAACTATTTGTTTTCTACTTTTAACAATGTTATCAACTTCAAATTAATAAAACAACTATATTTATAAAGTATTTGCCAAATCTCTAACCAGAGTAAAATATCACCACCAAATGCAATTGTTTTAAAAATATTGCTAATACTATCTTAAGTCTTAGATATAATTTATAGATATTGGATCTGTTACTACAAAAAAAATATTGGATTATCGATAAAATAGGTTGTTTCATTAAAATTGCGACATCGAATAAATTTTAAAGTGACATATAACATAACCTCTAAACAAAAACGGTAATAATATTTTTTACCTGGGGCAAATATTGAATGCATCTAATTTCTTCCTCCTTGTTTTCCATAATTTTAATCTATAATCGATGACTTTCTCAAAATATACTACACTTTTGTATTTTTCCACTCACACAAAAAAAACGTTGGAACACAATGTATTACAATGTATAATTGCATTTGTTTAGTAAAACATAATACTTAAAATATAAACATCGATGTTATCAATCTTTCCATGAAAAACTATCGGTTGTTGGTTCACCCCACCCCAATATTTAGGTTTGAAATGGGTGCTTTTATTTGTTTCAATAACTAAAACAAGCATAGACAAAATAATATTTATACCATAAACAAATGTAGGAACCTACCTACTCGTTTTTTAAACCTATTTATTGGTTATTAAAAAAATAAAAAGAAAACCGTCATTACTGCCATCTAATTAAAGTTTTTATATTGTTCTATACAATATCTCCATCAGAATAAACATCACATGCGACTAAGTTACCTATTGGGACAATAAAAAAATATAATTAGGGAGAAAAATAAAATATTCATTCCTGAATGCTCTAATTATTTTCCTTAATTTATATTTTTGAGCCAACATTTAGTGGCATGTAACACATGAGATCCAACTGCCGATGTACATAGTATGTATAGATGAAGAATACGTACTAAACTATAAAACCTCATATCAGAATTATTGTTAATTTAAAGATAATTTCTTTTCTAAAAAAATGTATGTCATGATAGGATAGTGTGGACTAAGGATCCTATTTCTAACCCCGAATAGGTAAAATTTGATGGTATGTAGGTACGTATGAAGATTGTTAAGGTATCTATAAGAGTGTCCGAATATTATTGTATTTTCTGCCATACAAATTTTATAAAATAAGGACAGCACTAAAATATTCTATTTACATTTTTTTAAAACGAGTGATTTGTGGCCAACAGTTAACTCACCACCATTTTGTAAATGTAATTTTTATCTTCTTCTTAGGTTGACAAACCCTAAATGCATATTTATGAAGAACATTTCTATTAATTTCCCTGGGGACAACAGTTTTCACAATACACCATACACACAAAACTCATAGTATGCACTCTCTTCATGATACCTGTTGAGATATTGATGTAAAAAAATTGCTTTAGCAATAGACGATCATATATGAGACGATGCATAAATGTTGATGAGATGATGGATATGTGTTTGAAGAATGCGGTTTTTAGTTCTCTCTACCTACCCCATGAGGACAAAAATTTTCACAATACACCATACACACGAAAACATTGTCACTAAACTCATAGTATGTGTTTTCTGCATGATACCTGTTGAGAAATTTGAAGTAAAATTGCATTACTAGCAAGATGAGCAGATATGACACAGTGTATCAATGTTGAAGAGGCGATGTATCTGTATCAAGATAGAGGAATTCGGTGTTCGGTTCTCACTGCCTACCCCTTGAGGAAGATAGAAGTGGAGAGTAAAAAAAAAAAAAATATATATATATATATATATATATATATATATATATATATATATATATATATATATATATATATATATATATATATATATATATATATATATATATATATATATATATATATATATATATATATATATATATATATATATATATATATATATATATATATATATATATATATATATATATATATATATATATATATATATATATATATATATATATATATATATATATATATATATAATGATGGCCGGGGAAATGACGTTTCTCAATGTTTCAACATAAAAGAATGACAGCGGAAATTAGTTTGTGTCTCATCCGACAGATGGACGCTTAAAACCCACTTGTGAACAGATTTCAATTAACTAAATATATACAACTTTCAACTTTTCGATTGTCACAAGGAAACCACTATGTATAAGACATTTAATTGGTGAATGTTGCCATGGCGCAAAGTGATCACTTAAGCCAGCCGATGACAGGTCGTAAGCCCTGTAGGAATGTCTTGTGGTCTTCCTTGTCTTCATATTCAAATCTCTCTCCATCCCTCTATCTCTGCTTGAGATCTCTTCAAAGATACCTATGAGTACATACTTCTGTCTGTTGCATTCGCTTTCATATATATATATATATATATATATATATATATATATATATATATATATATATATATATATATATATATATATATATATATATATATATATATATATATATATATATATATATATATATATATATATATATATATATATATATATATATATATATATATATATATATATATATATATATATATATATATATATATATATATATATATATATATATATATATATATATATATATATATATATATATATATATATATATATATATATATATATATATATATATATATATATATATATATATATATATATATATATATATATATATATATATATATATATATATATATATATATATATATATATTTATATATATATATATATATATATATATATATATATATATATATATATATATATATATATATATATATATATATATATATATATATATATATATATATATATATATATATATATATATATATATATATATATATATATATATATATATATATATATATATATATATATAGGTCGTAAGCCCTGTAGGAATGTCTTGTGGTCTTCCTTGTCTTCATATTCAAATCTCTCTCCATCCCTCTATCTCTGCTTGAGATCTCTTCAAAGATACCTATGAGTACATACTTCTGTCTGTTGCATTCGCTTTCATATATATATATATATATATATATATATATATATATATATATATATATATATATATATATATATATATATATATATATATATATATATATATATATATATATATATATATATATATATATATATATATATATATATATATATATATATATATATATATATATATATATATATATATATATATATATATATATATATATATATATATATATATATATATATATATATATATATATATATATATATATATATATATATATATATATATATATATATATATATATATATATATATATATATATATATATATATATATATATATATATATATATATATATATATATATATATATATATATATATATATATATATATATATATATATATATATATATATATGTTATATTTGATGTTTTCACGGGTGAAATATGTTATAATATTTTTATCTCGGTTTTCCCGTGTCAGTAGGTCTTGACTAAAATATTAATGTCACAACTAAAATTAACAATAAATCACAACACAAAAATAATGATAAAATATTATTACCAACGAACACGACAGCAGGTGGGCGTGTCACAAGGAGCCAATCACGTCGCGCTAACAATATTTGACATAAGCGGCCATCTTGTACGCTACGAGTCACTTGACGGTGAGCTTTCAGTGTGAGTAGACGTGTGTCGCGCGCGTGCTTTTCGTTAAGTCCTTGAAAATGCCTGGTGATATTCAGGCGAAACGTCGGAAGACAAATGGTCTTAGTCAAGACCTACTGACACGGGAAAACCGAGATAAAAATATTATAACATATTTCACCCGTGAAAACATCAAATATAACATATATATATATATATATATATATATATATATATATATATATATATATATATATATATATATATATATATATATATATATATATATATATATATATATATATATATATATATATATATATATATATATATATATATATATATATATATATATATATATATATATATATATATATATATATATATATATATATATATATATATATATATATATATATATATATATATATATATATATATATATATATATATATATATATATATATATATATATATATATATATATATATATATATATATACTTAATCACTCAATTTTCCCACACAGAAACTATTTTACTTCTGTTATACATATTTTTCATACAAATATGAAACTTATTTCACATTGAGATTGCAGACCTTAGTTTTTTTTAATTTTGACAATCCTTCAATGCAATTTTGCTTAGTGTATTTTTACTGTATCAAAATTTTAAACAGTATAAAAATACCTCGATTTTCCAGACCGTGAGAGCATTTTGAAAATTTGTACAGATGAAATCATAGAGAAGAAATTAACGGATATCTATGGAAAACTAATCAGCTCTAAGTTTGTGAACTTCATATATATGATATCAATATGAAGTCAATCGGACTCATAGTTTGGGCTGTAGAGAGGACACAAAAAAAATCACATCCTGAGATTGTATTCTGAAAGTTTCATCGCAAAGTATCTATGTGTGTGCTATGTACGGCGTGTTTATTTTACTTTATCAATTATAGACTAAAGTACTCATTCGATTATTTTCAAATTTTGCAAATATGAAGGTATATATAATACTCGCTTGGACCCCATTAGATTTTGAAGGATATCTGAATAGTGCTTCTCATTTTTTTTAACGGTCAAATCTTTTAAAGTGACCCCAAGGTCAGGAAACTTAAAATATGAAATTTTCATTTTCAAATTGGTAAAAAGGCACATCACTTTCATAAAATGGCATTGAAGAAATATCAAGTTTTCATAATAAAATATTTAAAGAAAAAAATATTGAACAAACTCATTTCATTAAAATGGCCACAACTCAGTCGTTTTTCATTATCTTTAAGTTAATTATTAAGTACTTTCTGGAAAACTCCTTTCAAACTTAAAACTAATTCACAATAACAACAGAGCAATAAATACCATGGTTTATTGTCGTTCTTATTTACGTAAAAAAAAAAGAAAACTAGATCAATAACAAAACAAGACATTACTTTTAATAACCGCTGTTTTACTATCTAGATAGTATAATTGCTCATTTTAACGCTAAAAGTTGAGCCAATGATATTTTGGCAGGTCATGTTGTGTTGTACTGAACGTATGCGTCATTTTTACAGCACGTGGAAGAAACTGAAACGTGCACGCAGTCATGTCGCTAACACAAATCTCTATTAAACTTATCTACACTAGAGTAAGTAGATGATAATTATAGCATTATAGCGGTATATTTCACGGCCATAGAATTTGTGTACGAAATAAATTGCAAAGAAATTAAGTCAAATGTTTAGAGTATCTTCTAATAACATCTTCCAAATTCTATGTTTCAGCCTTCTTACAACCCGGGTCTTTTTAAAATCCGAATAAATATATTTTTGAGCAGATTACAAACATCCTAGTGGACCCAAATCCTAATAGCTGGTGTCTCCTACATAGTGGACCCAAATCCTATTAGCTGGTGTCTCCTTCGTAGTGGATCCAAATCCTAATAGCTGGTGTCTATTCCTACATAGCTATTTTAAAAAAATATTGAATGTACTTTTTATAGCTGATGCGTTATCCAAACGTCGATTTATTCAAGTCAATTTATTTATCTTAATATAACGACATTATTAACCCTAATCCCGTGTGAATAAATTATGTGTGGAGTATATTTTGTACGTGTTATAATGTAAAGAGCTTGAACATAGAACTGATTAGCTTTCCATAAATAACAAAAAATTTCTTCATATGATATCACGTGTCATAATTTTCAAAATGCTCTAACGCTCTTTAAAACAAAATTTATCTGCTTTTATTAAACTATTTTATACAACATAAGCATTATTTACCTATACCCAATAATCGGAATCGCTCCACCTTACATACGACGAAGGACTGCGGCAGATGCGGAGAGATACAATTCCACGACCGAAGACACCCCCTGCATCACCATCAGCCAGTTACGTCGCGTCTCAAGTCTAGAAATAGTTTTATCAAAACTACCTCCCCTGTTGAGACCTCACAGCAACGGAGAGAAGAGCTATGGAAGCTGGATTTTGGAGCGACGTCACAGACTGACTTACAAGAGGGTGCACGATTGGGCGAACATCTCCCATACTCTATTTGGACTACCCTCAATAGGCTGAGAGCTGGTGTCACTCGATGCAAGAAGAACCTCAAGAGGTGGGGGTACCTGCCTGCAGATGATGATGTTTGTTGTGATTGTGGCGAAACCCAGGATGACAGCCACCTACTGATGTGTCCACTGATGAGGGGAGGCTGTACACCTAGGGACCTGATTATGGCCAATGACAAAGCGATGAAAGTCGCGGCTTACTGGAGTGGCAGAATCTAACCCGGACACGTAAAGTAAGTAAGTAAGTATTTACCATATTGAGATTGTCAACATTTCAAGAAGAAAAAATGAACGCTTACTATGTGTGGAGAGTTTATTGTTGGCCACAACCCACCCGTTTCTTTATTATCTCAAAAACCATTACCTATAGCTAGAACGCTGTAAATCTGTTCTGAACTAAGCCATGATGAAACTCATTAATTTGTGAAGGATTTGCGTATAATCGTATTGGCGAATTGAATGAAAGATAATATTACTACATACATACATATATATCACGCCATGTCTCTCATGGGGTAGGCAGAGAGAACCAACGCCACATTTTTAATTCTATCTTGACACACATTTATTTTGAAGTCAGTCTTTTATAATATGAAAGATGATTCAATCATTGCGAGAAATAAAAAATAATATTTACTTTTATTATATCAATTATATAGATACTACATATTTTAACCTTGAGACACCTACATGGTTTTCATGTGGTCCTTATTTGTGATAAAAGTTTAATAGATTTTATTTCCAACAAAAGTATACTAGCATAAACAATATTATTTATTACGTATCAAAGGAAGCAAACATTGCCGTACATAATTTAATTGTAGCGCCTACTATAATGTATTCCAGTGAAACATGGACGTGGCAAAGACGCATGAAAGTAGAATAAATGCTGTGGAAATGAGATCACTAAGAATAGTATGTAATAGAAGAATATATACTTATATAGAGAATGAAAAATGAGGATATAAGGAGAGAATACAAGATAAGGAAGAATATTATAAGTAAAATGTAAATGAATCCCTTGAGGTGGTTTGGACATATTGAAAGAATGAATGGTGAACGACTGACCAAAAAAAAACACAGGGGTAAGAGATGGAGTGAATAGCAGAGGCGCCCCAAAAAGGGATAGCATGACCATGTGAATGATATTTTAAAGAAGGAAATAAAAGAAGCTTGAAAAATCGACGAGCAGGCGATCCTCCATTCACATTCGTCGATTGTTCTTTTGAACTATGGTGCTGAGATTGCTAATCTAGAGGGCTACATGAGCTACTTTTCGTGCTATGCATTTTTTTTTCTTGTCGTTCACTTAGCGTTCTGCGAAGGGGCCGTATACAGTTCCCATATGCAGAGCGGGTGGTGGTGTGAGTAGCGAATTATGTATGAGACGATGCATGGATGTTACCAACTGGAAGAGAGCCGCAGAGTGCAGGGAGGAATGGCGACGAATTCTGAAGGAGGCCAAGACCCACAACGGGCTGTAGGGCCAATGATGATGATGATGATACATGGATGTAAAGGAAGCTAGTAATGTGTGCAAAAATAGAGGAGTGTGGCGCTCGGTTCTCTCTGCTTACCTAGCCCGTAAGGGACATGGCGTGATGGTATATATGTATATATTTTAATAAAACTCATCTTTAAATATGCATCTCATCAGAGATGAAGCAGTATGTAATCAGAGAAAGGGGTAAGTAGATATCTATGTAATGGATAATATGATATAGCTAACTAAGTATAAATGTATATATTATAGTACATAGACGAACTTTCTCGTTAAGAGGCCATGACCTTAACACTGAACTTTAAGCGATAGCATAATAATGTTTGTAATCAACACCAAATATAACATAATAATATAGGTGCCAAATAGCACCTATGTAATTTTTTTTTTTAACATGTCCGCGTAGGGGACGCCAGCTATTAGGATTTGGGTCCATTTTACTCTTCCGAAGAAGCGCACTACGTAGCGTTAGTAATTGAAATCAATATGACTCCAAAATATAATGATTTATATATCTACCCTAATAAAAGGAATCTTAGATGAAGGATATATTATTTCTGGATATATATAAGTATATTTTTATCCAAATACCTAGAAAATTTTAAAAATGTTTGGGAATAACTATATTATGAATGATATTTTTAGTCAATTTTTCTCAATAGTAAAGAAGTCGGAGTAGGTACCTATTATAGGAAACCAGGAACTCAAGGCACCTACAATTACGACCTGTTATGTTAATACGCTTGCTGAGCAACAGAGCAACGTTATCCAATTACCCATTCTTATTAAATTCCTTTATCAATGCTATTTTTGAAAACTATATCTACATATTTTAATAATGAGAAACTGATCGTTTGAAATAAGCTGAAAAACATCATCGCCATCTATGAAGTAATGAAGAAACGTTTTTGTAACGCCATCTATTGAGAAATTGGTTTTTGTGTACAGGTGACAATGCTCTCGCACAGATACCACCCCTGAACTGCGCCATTAGTTATTAGTTCATATTTGGCTCGTTTACTTGCTTGTTCCAATGTATGTATACATGAATAGTTATCTATTTTATTTGAATTATTGTGCCCTAATAACGATATTTTACACCTTAATTCAAGTTTTTATTAAATAAGCTACAGAATTCAACAATTTATATTGGTTTGTGGCAGAGTGGTTGGAGTGCAAGGTTAGTGATCTAGTGGTCGCGAGTTCGAATCCTGCTGCCTCGACCGATTTCTTTCACCTAAAGTACCTATCTACTTGCTAACATTCTTGCTTTGTTTAGGAAATTAATGAAAATGTAAATGTACTTGTTTCAAGAGTACATTCATTTAAAAAAATGCTTCATACCACCCCATAACAATCTTCTATATCAATTTGGCAATACATTTCGTATTATATGTATATCTCAATTAGTGACCGACCGAAGGTTCGGTTTCGGCAATTTTCAGTAATAAAATCTAGTTTCGGCATCAGTTTCGGTTTCGGCAGAAAATCTGCCGAACCTTCGGCCGCACCGAAACTCTGCGTTCGTGAATTATCGCGCGTCGTTCGGCTGACTTCGGGTAAGTTCGTGACTCGAGTGTCACCCGCCATCATCAATCAGTTCATCAGTTGAGTTAGCCGATCAGTCGTAGAAAAAAAAATACAGAAAACTGCTTTTTTAGCGTACAATATTAGGCTTTTTAATTACGATTGCTAAAGTAATTGATATTTCGTTTTTTTTATTAACAGAAATAAAAAATATTTTTCCACATACTTATTTCAAATATTGTTTTTTATTTCATTGAACACGTGTTAACTGTCAATAAGCCAAATTTCAGTAACAATAGATTTTCAATTGTCTAAAAAAGTTTCGGTTTCGGTTTCGGCCGAAACTGAGAGAGATACCGAAGATTCGGGTTTGGTTTCGTTTTCGGTAGAAAATCCTGTTTCGGTCGGACACTAATCTCAATCAAGCAAAGACATGAATGTGTACCTACCTATATTATCGTTCAAACTGTGAAAGGATTGAAGGTCGAAGAATTGCAAGAAGCGTAATGAATTAATTGATTGAGGTCGTTATTTCTTATAATTTTCAATAACAAATTCAAATTTTTATTTTAGATGATTTAGAATTAATACCTCATTTGAAAAATTACATTTTCTAAAATACTCTTAGATAAAATGCGTTTTAAATTAGGTATACTTCATCTTGAATGATCATTATTTAAAAATAAACATGAAAATATAAACAAGCCTGAATGACATTGTTTTCTTGACCCGAGAGTCATTATTTAAAAATAGAACTCTTTTATCGATGACTATGAAATAAAAAAGAGCGGGGAAATGGAAAATGTATATATGTATTACACGATCATTATTAATAGTTTCTATTTGAAGTTTTATCATTTTTTTATGCATTGCAGTTAGGGATGTTTATGTTATGTGCAGACATGCTCCTTAATTGCAAATTTTATTGATTCAACAGATACCTAATGCCAAATGCAACAGGATGGATCCATGATGATTTGTTTAATTTATCCATAGAATTTGCAAGCAATTTTGTCACGTGTTTGTTAAAATAAAGTTGATCCCTTTTTTAAAACACGAAGTGAGTTTTGAATTTGTGGCAGAATACCTACATGAGTACTATGGTATTTCTGTCACAAATAAATTCAGAAAAACCACCTGCTTTAAATTTATTAAAGAATGCAACCGCAAAAAAAAACTTGATCCTAATTGAAAAGAATTATATACCTACCTACCTATCGATTTTCTTCCATGAAATCAGTTGCCTAAGTGAGTTCTAGAAAACTCTTCTTTTAAAATTACCCCCTTCTAACTTTTGATCCGCTCAATTCATTGAGCCCAAAATTTCAGAAAATATAGATCGAAAAAAATCCAGATTTTCTCAAACATTTTTACAAAGTAAAACATTTTTTTTATGATAAATTTATTTGTTTAACTGCCTATATTTCCGTTTTTTTAAATATCGAAAAAAGCCGAAACACCCCAACTAGATAATTTAATTTTCTATAAAAAAAAAATCAACATTGGTGTATTACATCTCAAAATTTTTTTAACTTATTTTTATAAAAATTGAATTTAGTGACGACATCGTTTCATACAATCTGTAAGGAAGTAAACACTACATAATATCTTATCAATAGTTTGATACCTACTTAATCTACAAACATACATAATACATAGTATGTGGTGATATTCTGGGTAGGAAAAACAGGCTGACCTCCATAATATCCTATCCTGACATATATACCTACATGTTATATAGGTAGGTATAGAAAACAAAATATCTTAAAATATTTTTTAATTTGTGTTTGTTTATATGTAGTTTAGTACGTATTCTTCAATTATGCATTCTATCGCCATCAACAGTTGGATCTCATGTGTTACATGCAACTAAAATATAATGTTATTAATTCAATACCTATTGTTATTGACCACATTATAGGTGTACCTATTGACCACATTGCGGCTACTGGACAGATATTCTATTGTGGATATTATATTATCTTGTTAATAAAAAGTATCATATCTCAATTAAACACGATGTCAACAACGCATTGCTTATATTATATAGATTCTTCTGCTTCTTCCTCATTATATAGATTAAATGTATCGAAATATTTAGGTATATTTTTGTACAAATACCAAATGTTTGCAAAGATTAAACATTATAAAAAATAATCTCACTATGAAACGATTACTGCCATCTATTTAATGAAGGCGGAACTTTTTTTAATTTTCGTTAAATATCACAACCATTGAAAAGTAGACCAAAACTTGGAGGCAAAAATTGTTAGAAAAAATGAAATAGATATTTAAGAACAACAAAAATAACATCAAAATAATCAATGTGTCAGTTATGCCCACAAAATTTCGTGATCATAGATTACAGGAGAATGATTAAATACTTACAAATACATAGCCAGTCATCGAATGTGGTACCTACTGTTAAAGGGAATACATTTTTTTTCGTGGAACCTAAATCAGGGATATGATTTTATGACACCCTATAATAAGGAAGCATCTTTTAAAAACGTATCTCACAGTATGATAGCCAATGGAATAAACCAATAAAAAATGAGGAATCTACAATTAAAAAAGGATATACATATATGTACTGTAAATACATCAATCTACCTCTATAAATCATATTTCTCATAAAATATGAAATGATATTCACTGTTGTGTTGTTTATTATAAGATCAATATTATGTGAATAAATCACATTACAATGTATATTATTTATCTGTCGATTTGACCTCAACAATGCAAAATATTATACAAACGACACTTAAAAACTTCGGATAACAATATAATTACAACCAATAAACGATTAAAGAATATGGTAGACATTTCTAGAATTCGATAATATATCGACATAAATTTACTGTTGATATGGACTCAAATGACGCAACACATTATTGTGAAAATTATGGTCCTAACTTAAATTCAATAAATATATTTTTTTGTGAAGAGCGTAAGGATATTTTATAATGGTTTTCGCCAAATACCTTAAACCAAATTTGTGTCTTTTTGCTTCATTAGCATACGTGCAAATCGTTACCCTTCTCGGCGAATGGCTCAAGATATTTGGCGACAACTTTACTATAGATATATTTGGTAAGGATTTCATATTGTAGGTAAGTACCTATCTACCAACTGTAAACGGTTGACAATTCAAGTAAATATGAAAGTTTGTATTCAAACTACGTAAATTGTCAAAAATCCACGATTAGAAAGTCAATTTGTATTTATAAAATCTTCATTCACTCTTTTGGGCCATAGAAATAGGTATATAAACAAAAAAATATAAAATATCAGAAAATACAGGTTAACGTTATATTAATTTTGGATTTTACTTGGTACTTAACTAGACAATGACTGAGCTAGAGTAGCTAAGTATATTATGTACATATGTACTAATTTAGTTAAGTATTCGTTTTTCAAAAAAATATCATGTATCATATTTTGAAAATAGGTAGTGGATTTCGAAAATATTGGATAAAACTCTCCACCACATGTGCTAGTGAATATTTTTTCTTCGTATATAGGCTTTTAGACAGTAACTAAAAGAAATGATGTTTTACATTTCCTCTATCAAATTGTAGAATTGCGTCAGTGTCAAATCAAAGTATTGTAAACGAAATAGAGAATGGTATGTAGTTATTAGTTATACCTCAAATCTTTCACAGCCACTATCACAAAACATACATTGTGTGACTTGACTGAGTTCACCACTATGGCCACGATATAAACAAAAATATTTCAAACAATCTTACCAAAA
Source organism: Molanna angustata (assembly GCA_963576475.1). Taxonomy (NCBI): domain Eukaryota; kingdom Metazoa; phylum Arthropoda; class Insecta; order Trichoptera; family Molannidae; genus Molanna; species Molanna angustata. The sequence continues at coordinate 31,025,420 of OY754972.1, forward strand.
AATTTGAAGAAGCGAATTATTCCACTCAGAACAATACCACTAATTGAGCTTCCATCGTCAGTACAAAAAGAAACTTATAATAAACACACGGCAAAAGAAACCACAATAACATCATACAATGAACAAATAAATACAGCTGAACTATGAACTAAAGTATAAATTCACTACCCATTGCTGTTAGGTACTACTGACATCAGGTGATCGGTACAGATCATAGCTGCTGACAAACTATAGGGCATATTATGAATTCAACTCAGTTTGCCAAATGAAGACAGTTCATTGATTGATTGTCATTAACCACCAGAAAAAAAGAACTCTTTTCTTGGCACAATTAACACTGGATTGTGACATTATGTCGTGTATCATTGTTTCCAATCAATATGGGTTCATCAAATCTAATGCCGTGTTCACATTCCGATAGACGTGTCTTTAATTTGGATTAAAAGCTTCTCAAACTTTAATCCCAGTAGACATAATATGAACAACGAATTTCAACATTAATTTTTAATCGATACTTCAACTAGACAAAGCAGGGATATTCTGAATCGTACTTAATCAGTTAAATTTATCTGCTTCGTAGCTGCACAAAATAAAAAAATACCACATATCCAGAAGATACATAGAAATCAGCCTCTTTTGAAATTATTAATATTGGATTATTTATAAAAAAAGATTGGTATAAATAGTCGTGCCACACAGTCGCATAAAATCATAAGACCAGATCTCACATGTTGTGATGATTCCATTTTTCACCGAGCAATATAGGTAGGTACTAACAACATATTATATAGGTAAGATTGAAAGATGAATTTGGCAAATTGCCGATAAAGAATTGTTGGATCTTTGTTGCTATCATCATCTAACAAAGAACAAGTTGACAAAAACAAGCGCAAATACCAAGGCAAGTAACGTGTTACAAAATTAGAATACTTTTTATACAAAAATGAGTTTTAATAGACATAATGTTTCATCATAATTCTGGATTTTAATCTTACAAATGCATCGATATACATTCTAGTAGGATTGAGGAGAATTTCCAAATTTAACCATCCAAAAGAGGAAGCCTTATGGGTCTTCTAATTTGAGATGGATTAGTATGAAAGTATGACCGAGAGTGTACTTTGAAATATCATAGAAAGTTCAGGATTCTGAAGTATAGAAATTCGGCGAATAAAAACCAGGATTCAGATTACTCTATCGCAGATGCTTTTTGATACTCGACAAACGTGTGGCTGGAGGTCTACCTAAAGTCTCAATGTCCCAAGCTCTCTTTATCATGTTGTCTAAAATGATCTTGTTTTTGACTGTCTTTCGTCTATTGGTCGAAAACTTTAAAACTACCGCGGACATGGACATTGAACATTCGTCACTTTATCATATTTTGTCAAACCTCCAGTCCATCTTATGTAGCATCTTCATTAACGATAATATAATACATAAAATATACATTGCTAATGTGGAATCACGATAACTTTTTTTCGCGAAAATTAATGATTAGAGAAAATAACTGATCCCAGAAAACTGTGATGATGAACCTTGGATAATTTTACACTTTTATTTTTTTAGATAAGATTTCTTTTAGATCAATCCAGTGTTACAGTATTAAAAAACCTACACTAGATCTAAAACTTACCATTCATAGCAAAACTACTCGAAAAAATTATATCAAAACGTATCAATGACCACATTGAAACGAATTCGCTCTTTAACAAAAATCAATCAGCATATAGAAAATATCACTCGACAGAAACGGGACTTCTCAAAATCCTTCTAACGTAATACTGGCTACTGAAACAGGAAACGTGGCACTAGTGTCTTTTTTAGAAATGAGTGCTGCATTCGACACAATTGGCCATTCATGGCACTGCCATTAATTGGCTTAAGTCATATCTGACGAACAAATTTAGAACTGTTAAAATCAACGAATCTACCTTAAAACCTCCACCAATGAAGACGGGATTACCACAAGGTTCCGTACAGGGTCCGCTATTATTCATCCTTTACACAAAAGAAATATTTGCTATTGTAAAAAGACACGACCTAAACTCTCACTGTTCCGCAGACGATTGGCAGCTATACTCACAGTGCTCTTCAGAAAACACAGCGACTTTAAAAGCCAAAACAATCAAATGTATACAAGACATAAATGACTGGATGTCATCAAACAAACTCAAGTTGAAGTCGACTAAAACCGAATTTCTTTGGACTGCCACACAAAGGCGTCAACACCTTCTGGAAAAATCTGAATTTAAAGTAGATAAATCAAACATTCTCCCTAAATCCAGTGTGAAACTCCTTGGAGTCCACCTAGGCTCTAGTCTTGACTCTCAAAAAACAAATAAATTGCACAACTAGTGCAGCATTTTTACATTTTCGTAGAATCAAGTCAATTCGCAGAAATATTCCAATAGACGCTACTAAATCTCTCATCAACGCATATGTTATTTCAAGACTTATTTACTGCAATAGCATATTATGCTCATCTCACAAAACAAGAAATAAAAAACTCCAATCTGTATTTAATACCGCTGCTAGAGTTATCACGGGTGCTTCTAAATATTCTCACATCTCTCACCACTTAAAAAATCTTCACTGGCTCAAGTGCCCTGAAAGAATAGAGTACAAGATATGCCTAACAACATTCAAGGCAATACACGGTCTGGTCTGGCCCCGCAATACCTATCCGAAATGTGCACTCCACTCACCTCAAACAACAGACAAAAATCCCTCCGTTCAGCTCAAAGCTCAGCAATCGGTAAAATAAACGAAGTTAAGCGAGTGCACAAATCAAACTTTGATGATCGTGCATTCGTCGTTGCTGGTCTATCTTCATAAAATAAACTTCCATACTGACTCGGACAAATAGACAATAAACACGTTTAAAAAACAACTTAAGACACACCTATTTAATAACACCTCCCAAATTTGAATATAATGTAAAGAAAACAAATTAATAACACTGTAATTAACTGCTCCGTGACATCCTGCTCTATTTCTAAACGTTTCATGGCATTGGATTGAATTAGATAGAATATACTATTGTAAACATCGTTTTTATATGTTTATTTTTAATTTAATTTAAGATCAATAACCTAGGTACATACAGGGTGTCCCATAAGTCAACGTATTCCTTTTAAGGGCTGTTATACCAACTCATGACTCGCCAGAATATGCAAATATGACCTTAGTAAAAGTGCCTTAGTTTTCGAGATATTGCCACTTTTACAAATTACCCGAAAATCTCCGCCTTAGATTAGTTTTTCGAGTGCCATATTTACAAATTTCAATATTTTGGAATTCTAATTTATGTTTTACAATCTTGAATAACTCAGCTGTTGATCACAATCCAAAATAATAATAAAACTTTTTTTTTGGCGGAAAAAAAAATAATTATGTCCCGGGTTATGAATTTGAAAAAAAATATTACCCAACTTTGATTGTTCACACTGAAAAAAAAATGTATGACGCCAACATGGCATATAAATGCAAAAGTTGGCGCAATTATTGTTATTTCCAAAATAGTATAACAATTACTATGTTTTACAGTAAAAAAAAAAGATATATAGAAAGTAAAAACTGGCAAAGCATAAAATTATGTAGTATTTTAATTTAAGTCGTACAAACCACAAGCCAACTGCAAATGGTTAAAATTAACAAGCATAATGTATCCTTAAAAATAGTAAAAGCAAGAATAAAAATTACTACAGCGAAAAAACTGACAAAACAAAAGAAAATACATGATTTAAACCACACAAAACACTAATGAAAATCAAATTAAATGTTAAAATTGCATGCCACCAGTTTCAATACACATTCGGCATCTTTTTAAATAAGATCTTCCAATTCAATCCATCTTCCAATTTTTTGCTTTGCCAGTTTTTACTCTAGTTATTTTATTTTTAAGATTTGTAATTCTATAGATTTGTATGATTTTTAAATATAGTTTTTAATGTAGATTTTTAATTCTAGTTCTTAATTTTAGCTGTGTTCTATTTGTTTCATTACTTATTGTCTTGATTTTGTTATTTTTAATGTTGTTTTACTTGTTAGTTTTATCAATTTGTAGTAGTGGTATTAATTTTCATAATTATAAAATAATAAAAAAGAGTTCACTAATTTACTAAAGAAGAAGAAAAATTTCAGTGTGAACACTTGCCTTTAGATTATATAAATGTTTTATTTAGTTAAAATAAATCCTTGTCACTTTAATAAATAAAAGCAAGTGTTTACGTCGGAAATCCTAATAAATGAAATAATTTCACAATCAGCTTATTTTGCAGTAAAATAGCAATATCTATTTTTTTTACTGTAAAACACAGTAATTGTTATACTATTTTGGAAAAAACAATAATTGCGCCAACTTTTGCAATAATATGCCAGGTTGGCGTCATACATTTTTTTTCAGTGTGAACAATCAAAGTTGGGTGATATTTTTTTTCAAATTCATAACCCGGGCCATAATTTTTTTTTTCCGCCAAAACAAAAAGTTTTATTATTATTTTGGATTGTGATCAACAGCTGAGTTATTCAAGATTGTAAAATATAAATTAGAATTCCAAAATATTGAAATTTTTAAATATGGCACTCGGAAAACCAATCTAAGGCGGAGATTTTCGGGCACTTTGTAAAAGTGGCAATATCTCGAAAACTAAGGCACTTTTACTAAGGTCATATTTGCATATTCTGGCGAGTCATGAGTTGGTATAACAGCCCTTAAAAGGAATACGTTGACTTATGGGACACCCTGTATAAATAGAAATTATCCAACCATATATAATCACTATTTCTTCCTATTTTAAGACAATTCACTATCAAAAGATATCCTCTGCCATCGATCATTATCGAGAAAAATGACTTTAATTTACGGTATTGTAATTCCACTTCCTAGTCTTACTGTATTGTAATTCTACTTCCTAGTCTTACGGTATTGTAATTCGAATTCTTATCTGGTGTTATTTTAATTGATTAATATATTTTTTGATGAAGGGATTTTTTCTCCTTATTTCCATATAAACAAACCATACAAATCAATACAAAATTTATCAAAAACTGGTAAAGTTGGTTTAATTTAAATGTGCATTTCGTGGTTAAGAAGTAATGATAGCATTTAGTGTTGTTATACCTTAAAACAGGATATTTTCAACAATTTGGAATTTTTTCTTCTTTTTCAATATTTGTAAAAGTTATTTCTGATCTACACAAATCGTTAAAAATAAGTGCGTGTGTTAAGTTTAAAATATTTTTATAAAACATGTATCATTACATCATATTAAATTCAAATTGTTTTCTTTTAAAAAACATTATTATGTTTAAAATATGAGATTAGAGGAACTTAATTTGGTGCAGAGTGTTGCAATACCAGTATATGGAGTGCAATATCGGAAGAAAACCAGTATATGGAGTGCAATATCGGAAACAAAACCAGTATATAAAGTGCAATATCGAAAAAAAAAACCAGTATATGGAGTGCAATATCGGAAACAAAACCAGTATATGGAGTGCAATATCGGAAACAAAACCAGTATATGGAGTGCAATATCGGAAACAAAACCAATATATAAAGTGCAATATCGGATAAAAACCAGTATATGGAGTGCAATATCGGAAACAAAACCAGTATATAAAGTGCAATATCGGAAACAAAACCAGTATATGGAGTGCAATATCAGAAACAAAACCAGTATATGGAGTGCAATATCGGAAACAAAACCAGTATATAAAGTGCAATATCGGAAAAAAAAACCAGTATATGGAGTGCAATATCGGAAACAAAACCAGTATATGGAGTGCAATATCGGAAACAAAACCAGTATATGGAGTGCAATATCGGAAACAAAACCAGTATATAAAGTGCAATATCGGATAAAAACCAGTATATGGAGTGCAATATCGGAAACAAAACCAGTATATAAAGTGCAATATCGGAAACAAAACCAGTATATGGAGTGCAATATCGGAAACAAAACCAGTATATGGAGTGCAATATCGGAAACAAAACCAGTATATAAAGTGCAAAATTGGAAACAAAACCAGTATATGGAGTGCAATATCGGAAACAAAACCAGTATATGGAGTGCAATATCGGAAACAAAACCAGTATATGGAGTGCAATATCGGAAACAAAACCAGTATATGGAGTGCAATATCGGAAACAAAACCAGTATATAAAGTGCAATATCGGAAACAAAACCAGTATATGGAGTGCAATATCGGAAACAAAACCAGTATATGGAGTGCAATATCGGAAACAAAACCAGTATATAAAGTGCAATATCGGAAACAAAACCAGTATATGGAGTGCAATATCGGAAACAAAACCAGTATATGGAGTGCAATATCGGAAACAAAACCAGTATATAAAGTGCAAAATCGGAAACAAAACCAGTATATGGAGTGCAATATCGGAAACAAAACCAGTATATGGAGTGCAATATCGGAAACAAAACCAGTATATGGAGTGCAATATCGGAAACAAAACCAGTATATGGAGTGCAATATCGGAAACAAAACCAGTATATAAAGTGCAATATCGGAAACAAAACCAGTATATGGAGTGCAATGTCGGAAACAAAACCAGTATATGGAGTGCAATATCGGAAACAAAACCAGTATATGGAGTGCAATATCGGAAACAAAACCAGTATATGGAGTGCAATATCGGAAACAAAACCAGTATATGGAGTGCAATATCGGAAACAAAACCAGTATATAAAGTGCAATATCGGAAACAAAACCAGTATATGGAGTGCAATATCGGAAACAAAACCAGTATATGGAGTGCAATATCGGAAACAAAACCAGTATATGGAGTGCAATATCGGAAACAAAACCAGTATATGGAGTGCAATATCGGAAACAAAACCAGTATATGGAGTGCAATATCGGAAACAAAACCAGTATATGGAGTGCAATATCGGAAACAAAACCAGTATATAAAGTGCAATATCGGAAACAAAACCAGTATATGGAGTGCAATATCGGAAACAAAACCAGTATATGGAGTGCAATTGATAATCCGAGCCACAAGCCACGGTCGCCCGCTTCAATTGACTTTGAATATTGATTGGAGAGGAGAAAATGTGAAATGTAAAAATAAGTCTAAAATATATGTAAATGCAACAAATACATATTATAAGATGGCCAATGTGTTAAGAGTGTGATGACTCACTTTAACAGAGAGCTTTCATAACCTTTTCAAAGGGATTTGCCAAAATATCTTAAGAAATTATGCCCCGGTAACAGTGTTACAAAATTTGGTATAGATCTGATTTTCTTCATCATAAGATCTCCTCTCCTCTCCTTGTGTTATTCATAATAACGTAAAACACGCTCCGAGATTTATTGACCGTTATAAAGATATAATGAACATGCGTGTATTTGACGGCCAGCCCGTGTCGTGCACGGTTCTTCGTAAAGTTTTACTAAAATTTCGTCATCGAATAATGTTCTCTTCAAAATTGAATTTTTAAGAATACTCAAGTGACGTATCTTAGGTGTCGAAATAATGTGACATCAAGAAGATATCTTACGTTGAGATAATCTGGATCACTGAGTATTCATTATTAAATTAATTGAATATTAAATGTGATAGCGATTTTTATAAAACTTACCTCAACATACTACCTACTATACGTGGAGATCAGAGCATTGACACTGTTAGTAAATTCCTTATGATTTTTATGTTTTATTGTAAAGCCAACAATTGATCAATAACGGTCTCGGCTAAAAACGAATTTCAATATTTTGAATTTAAACAAGCAATAACTTTTTGTTTCTTTGGTTAAAATACAATTTGGAACTTTTTCAAACAAATAATCTAAATTGTGGAGAGAAAAAAGCCTGTTAAATTCACCTTAAAAATAAGTTAATCGACTGTAAAATTCGAGAAAAAGTTGCTAAAAATATAAATTTTGTAAATATGTTTACACTTGTAAAAAATTTATGATATAATATCTGAATATTGCTTATTTAGGTGAGATGAGATTATAGGAATGAATTCAAAATAATATACATCCCTAAATAAGATATTGCAATTTGATATTCAGTTAATCAGTCAGAAATAGAAATAGTAATTGAGTGATGAAGGGTTTCATATAATAAAAGAGGACTTACATGATTTACATCTATTTTCAGTTTAAATAAGTTACAATATTATATGTACTTGATAAATTTACAGATGTTCGCGACGTTTGGGTCGATATTAATTTTACAAGTACCTATTACTAAAGAGTTAACAAAGTAATAGCCTCGTCGCGTCGTTTGATATACTAATAAGAAAGCGCGCTGCATATTCGGTTCAGGAACCGATGTCCTTCGGCCATCTTCGTTAATATGAATGAGATGCGAGTCTATCCGACAAATTAATGACGTATTCATTGACGTAAACTGATTGTGGTGTATAGGTATAGCATCGCCACATAATTTTAATGATACACATATATGTCGTACTTTCTTTGCACACCCTCACACATGTCGCTGGTTATCCCACATTGTAGGATATACCGGGATGGTATGTAAGTATGTTTCTATATGTATTTGGACCTACACCTATATTACAAGCATTTATGTTTAGTTTAGAGATTGTATGAGGATGTATATGTACATGTTCAAGAAAATATTCATTCTTTTTAAAATATATATATATTAATAAAGTAGATCTCGTAAATGATATAGTGCCGTTTTGTGACTATTTGAGGTGGGAATATGAAGTATGTTTCAGTAAAAATAATGTCACCCTTTGTGACTATTTGAGGTGGGAATATGAAGTATGTTTCAGTAAAAATAATGTCACCCTTTGTGACTATTTGAGGTGGGAATATGAAGTATGTTTCAGTAAAAATAATGTCACCCTTTGTGACTATTTGAGGTGGGAATATGAAGTATGTTTCAGTAAAAATAATGTCACCCTTTGTGACTATTTGAGGTGGGAATATGAAGTATGTTTCAGTAAAAATAATGTCACCCTTTGTGACTATTTGAGGTGGGAATATGAAGTATGTTTCAGTAAAAATAATGTCACCCTTTGTGACTATTTGAGGTGGGAATATGAAGTATGTTTCAGTAAAAATAATGTCACCCTTTGTGACTATTTGAGGTGGGAATATGAAGTATGTTTCAGTAAAAATAATGTCACCCTTTGTGACTATTTGAGGTGGGAATATGAAGTATGTTTCAGTAAAAATAATGTCACCCTTTGTGACTATTTGAGGTGGGAATATGAAGTATGTTTCAGTAAAAATAATGTCACCCTTTGTGACTATTTGAGGTGGGAATATGAAGTATGTTTCAGTAAAAATAATGTCACCCTTTGTGACTATTTGAGGTGGGAATATGAAGTATGTTTCAGTAAAAATAATGTCACCCTTTGTGACTATTTGAGGTGGGAATATGAAGTATGTTTCAGTAAAAATAATGTCACCCTTTGTGACTATTTGAGGTGGGAATATGAAGTATGTTTCAGTAAAAATAATGTCACCCTTTGTGACTATTTGAGGTGGGAATATGAAGTATGTTTCAGTAAAAATAATGTCACCCTTTGTGACTATTTGAGGTGGGAATATGAAGTATGTTTCAGTAAAAATAATGTCACCCTTTGTGACTATTTGAGGTGGGAATATGAAGTATGTTTCAGTAAAAATAATGTCACCCTTTGTGACTATTTGAGGTGGGAATATGAAGTATGTTTCAGTAAAAATAATGTCACCCTTTGTGACTATTTGAGGTGGGAATATGAAGTATGTTTCAGTAAAAATAATGTCACCCTTTGTGACTATTTGAGGTGGGAATATGAAGTATGTTTCAGTAAAAATAATGTCACCCTTTGTGACTATTTGAGGTGGGAATATGAAGTATGTTTCAGTAAAAATAATGTCACCCTTTGTGACTATTTGAGGTGGGAATATGAAGTATGTTTCAGTAAAAATAATGTCACCCTTTGTGACTATTTGAGGTGGGAATATGAAGTATGTTTCAGTAAAAATAATGTCACCCTTTGTGACTATTTGAGGTGGGAATATGAAGTATGTTTCAGTAAAAATAATGTCACCCTTTGTGACTATTTGAGGTGGGAATATGAAGTATGTTTCAGTAAAAATAATGTCACCCTTTGCTTTTTTAACCATTTATTCTTACTCGGACAAAATGAAGAGTGTTCCTTACAGACATCAGCGATTAATATAATTAGTAATATTAAAAGCACAATATTTATATGTATGTTTGGCACTGGCAACCATCACGGATAGATTCCAGTGACGTACCTACACAACATTCAACTAAAATAAGGACAACACGTGATTTCATATATTTCCTTCTCTAATTAACATGCAACAATAAGTCTTTGCTGAAAGCTTGAAATGACGTAAAGAAATTAGTAAATAATACCTTCTATTCTTGTCATAGTCCAAATTGATCCTAAAGTTGGTAACAAATTGATCCATTACAAATGTTCCCTTACTAATCATACTATCAAACAAAACGAATGCTGATATCGCCGATAGTATATGTAACTATACATAGTTGTTAACTAAACTATGCATGCAACTATGCACTGTTGATGGGGGAGTGTATTCTTGAAAGCACTTTTTTGTAAAGGAGTGCTCTTTTATTGTTATGCATAACATTAAGAATCTTGAATAACTGATATATAGATAATAATATAAATAAGGCGATCTAGTAATTCAAGTTATAAAAAGTGTGGCGTTCAGGGGGGTAAGTCGGGTCAAACGGTGAAATCAAAAGCCTCATGATTAGGTACTGTGGATATAATTATCATATGGAGTTCTTCAATTGAATTTGAAGAACTCCATATGATAATAATTATATCCATGGTAATCATGGGGTTTTGATTTCACTGTTTGATCGGACTTATCCCTCAGTTCTATATGCCTATTCGGTGAGGGATAAAGCGTGATTATGTGTACCTACCTACATATGTAAATATTACAATGGTTTTTCAACTATGTAGGTGCAAATACACATTTTTTTTATTAAATAAACCCGGGAGAAGATCCCGGGTTCGATTACCGGTGGAGACACAGTTTTAAATTATGTTTTCAGTCTGGGTCTGTGAGGCAACTTATTATTGGGTGCGTGTTAAATTAATATTTGACATAGTACCTACATGTTATTTGCCCGAGAAGTAATGTGAAATAAAATAAATGAAATAATGGTAACTTAGTGCTGAATCACTAAAAGTTATAATCGCATCCAACAAAATGAGATGTAACAACATATGTATTTAAACCTGTATAATTTATTATAATTTCACAATGCAGTTCTTTTTAAATGCAGTTTTTCTTAAAGGTGATCCATTCATTTATGATACACAAATTAAATTCTTATTGTTATATATTATACGAAAAAATCAATAACGATTAATTTTTATATAAGTAGTTAATGTAAGTTTGATTGAATCATTTATATTTTGTCAGTGTTTCGTCAAATATTCATAGATTAAATGACTTGGTAATGAGTTTGGCTCTATTTATATATTTTCCTTTTCAATATGCGAATATAAAGAGAGTCTTCTAATAGTCTAGTAATAACTTCTGGGTTATTCTTTTTTCTTCACTTTCTATTTTATAATTTTTGTTTTTATTTTTTTTTTGTATTTCAATGTAGGTACCTACTTATGTATTTTACATCACGGTTCATAAATCTATGTATTAATTTTATAATTATGTAAATGCCCATTTAAGGAGTTTAAAATACAAATAAATATCAACGAATGATAGCTAAATTTTTCCATCGAAAAATTAACACAAATTAAGACAAAAGTAATATATGTACCTACCGATTGTTTTTAGTCTTTTGTTGAAAAAGGACCGCTTTAAAACAAATTAATATCATAAATTAAAAGCTATTTGTTTATTACAATGAGAGCACAAATAATTCCCTAGACTCGAGAGAATTCTTTGTCTAGATTGAGTCTAGAGTGTCAATAACAAAAGTCCATTTTTTTAATAATGAATACCTATGTCCTTGTAACAAGTGGGTAAATATACGTCCACATAAGTGCTTGTGCTATAGGTGAACGAAATCGATAGTGGCAGAATTCAACCTCGCGACAACTTACCGCTCTGCCACCAGCCATCTAAATATAAAATACAAAGAAAATCTATGAATGAATTTGTTATGTACATCGATCGTCATTATAAGTAATAAGTATGGTGTTATTATACTAGCGTAAAATATTATGTAGAACAAATAATGGACCACAATAATATTGTTGAATGGCATAAAAACAATGTGGCCACGTGAAAAATTCAAAAATCACCTTCAATTGACATCTATTACGATCGTATCGTAATAATGTCGTTCACCGTGGAAATTGGCGCCGTGCGCCTGCGTCATAGTGATGGGAAATATTACTTACCGACATATCATTCGATCGTCATTTTATAAATAATTTATTCCATATTTGTATTCATTTGATTAAATTATATTAGATTATGCGAGAATGTATGACTAAATAACCAGCTGTAAGTAACACATGTCAGGACATAAGTCAGGACATGAAAGTGCGGAGGTCAGCCATTTTTTCCTACGCCGAATATGTCAACAACTTGATGGTAAGAATGTATGTATGTAGATTTAGTATCTAAATATTGAGAGTCCCAGTAGATATTGTGCCATACAAATTTTATGAAACGATGTCGTAACATTCAATTTTTACAATTTTTACGATGTACTGATATAATCTTTACCTATACTTTTTTATTGAACTTTAGTTATTTAGTTGAGGTGTTTCGGCATTTTAAGATTTTTTTTTAAATATAGGAGGTTAAACACAAATGTCAAATGTTTTTCTCGATAAAAAAGTTTGAGAAACCCTGGAACTTTTTCATTGAAACAAGTTTTAAATATTGTATTTGTCCATATTTATACAAATTTTCAGTGTTCTAGCTTTAATGTGTGTTGAGAAGTGTAGAAAAATGCAATAAAAATTCAAATGTTCTGACAGTAACAAAAATTCATAATTCTGAGTATAAAAGTTTTGTAGGTTTAAGTAGGTTAAGTTTTGTTTTGAAATTTTCTATATTTTATGAAATTTTGAGCTTTGTGGATCAACAGTTATAAGGGTGACACACACAAATACACTAAATATTCTAGTTCATCCACATACATAACATATATGCTGCGAAGCCTCTAAATTGTTTTTTTTTACACTGTTTTTGACATATTTGTTATAATATTCGCCAAACATCTTGAAAGAGCTTCTGGTTGCACAGAGCGCAATATTTGTGTCTTTTTGCTTCGTTGGTTTACGTGGAAATCGCTCCCCTTCTCGGCTAAAAGTTCAAGTTATTTGGCGACAACTATATTTGTAATAAAAAAATAAGATTTGATAAAATACATATAATATCATTTTTGTATTATTTTGATATTTTCAAAATAAATTCATTTGGATTAAGACTATGCGAAATGAAAAGCAAACGGTAAGTAAATATACCTACATATTATAATTTGTTGGTCCTTATCGAACTTTATAAATGAGAGTTATGATGTAACCACTTTTGAAATAGATTTTTTGTTTCTTCATTATATTATAAAAAATCTTTTATTTGTTTCCATCGTGGCGAATAAATCAATATATGGCAAGATAGATGTGGGGTTCGGTTCTCTCTGCCTACCCCGTGAGGGACATGGCGTGATGGTATGTGTGTATGTATATAATTTGTGATAGTGAAAAGGTATTGTTTGTTTGTGTTTATCGAATTGAGATACAATGTTCTTTTGTTTAATTTTTATTCACTTTTAATCAACGACAAAAAATAATTAGACTAAACATCTCATATAGTTCATCAATGATGTTCACCACCCATTCTTAATGTCGATGGCAGATCGGTTAGCGCGCTGGGCTAGTAACCCAGTGGTCGCGAGTTCGAATCCTGCCTCAACTGATTTCGTTCACCTATAGCACAAGCATTTATTTGCTTATTTTGGGGAACGTAGGAAGATGTATATGTACTTGTTTAACAAGGACATATTCATTTTTTATATAAAAAAAATATTGTATTTTTAGGTGAGATGAGACCAGAGTTAGTGTGTAAGTAATATACACATGTGCTTTTACTTTCTTTTATAAAGGAATGCAAACCCGCACCCGAAAAGTTTAATCACATACTACAAAACTTATATTTTCGAATTTATATTAATAATAATTATACATTGTACTATTGTAGCGATGTATCGGAAAATTTTCACCTTACTATCAAATTAATTTGTCTGGGTTACGCGCCAAAGTCCACCAATAGTAAAACGTAAATTTGTTGCGCACAGAGAAACATCACGAGACACGTCGAATGTTTCCGATCCTTCCCGAAGTCGCCATTACCATCGGGTACACGCTGCACGTACGTCAAAACAAATCGATTTTCATTTTGTTGTCATACGCAATACATTAATTATTATGTAAATTATCTTGCAAATCGAGAATGCGTATTGAAAATATTTTAATGATGAACATATTATAAATTCAGTGTACTTAATACTATTTTTAAAACAAATAATAATGAATCATCGCTGAATCAGTTATGCAAATGAAATTCAATTTATCAGCTGTGATCGGTGTTTTTATGATAATTTACAACGTTCAATGATACAAACATCATCATCAAGCAAACTTCTAAATGTTTTTTTGAAAAATACCTACATATTCAATTACAATAATATTAATTTTCTAACCAGTATTTTAATCGATGATTTACTTACTCCTTACATGTCCATGTTTACTTATGAATGTGGTCAAATTTTATTGGAAAAGAGAATTCATCGTGGTATAACTATATTATTAATTATTTACTCAATCGATTTCTTTCATAATAGTATTAAAATCAAATTTTTTGAATCGGCACGGCTTAAATCTAAAAATAATCATCATTTTTATTTTGGTATAGGTACTACTCGTATTAGGTAAGAAAAAAAAACATTCCTAATTATTATATAACTTCGTTGGGTAGGTACCTAAATGTTCTAAATTTGAAAAATAAGTCATAGATTGACCGTGTCATAGATTATCTAATGAAATTATTAAATACTTAATTACCTCATAGGTTTTCATATATGAATTACCTGTACTAAATTAAATTATAGACGGGAAATATACCTACGTATCTACCTGCCTTTACAAATTTATTAATCAATATTATTTTCGATATAAATGGTAAGCAGCATATTTAAAAGTCTAATAGAAAAGGAAGTTGATTAATAATTCGAATTACGACGAATGCTGAACATTCCTGAATGGAATCCCCAGGAATGTGAGTCCATAAGCGGGGTATACAAAATGACCTTGAACTCGTCTTACTTTACGGTGTTTGTAGGGCAGTGCGTACACGTGGTCGCCGCTCAATAACAACCGCCGCGCCGCTCAATGGGGGTGGGAAGAAAGAATCTTTTTTTTTAACATAGACCTGCGCCTAAATCGATAAATGACTTACAACAGTTACACTATTTTATATAGAAAAAATAGTTGGTACCTAACTCCAATAATTGAAACACCGTCAAAAAGTTTATATTATACATAATATCCAACAAAAATCATCAGTTATATACTTACATAAAAAATAATATTGAGTTTTATTTGGCGAGTATTGAAAAACATTTTCTTATTTAAAATGTACCGGTTCTTAAAATAAAGAAGATCTATTCAACACGACTTTTATGATCTTAAAATATTTATTGTACCGGTATCTGTGCATGTGATTTTATTTGTTCTAAAATCAACAATCTTGAATTTTACCAAATATTTAATGAAAGCATTTTTTTTATTGGACAGATATTTTAAATTAAGTAGGCACACAATTAAAGCAACCCTATTATAAATTAAGAAATAATTTTAACTCTCTGCTACTATTCCTAACTCGTTTTATAACTTCTTATAGAATGTTTTCTATGAGGTGTGTCTTGATGTTTTTATTCGAATGGTGTATTATGAAACATTTGGCAAGTTCAATATATTTTATATTATGTAACGTATGAAGTACCTACACTTATGAATGATATTTACACACTGCTTCGTGAAAATGTCTTTTTACGTTAATTCAAATGACATAGAATAAAACTATCCTTTCATTCTCAATACTTTTCAATTTATCTTGATTGTCGAACGCCACGAAATTATAGCGTGCCATTCTCGAGATATTTTTGGAATCCACACGGTGATGGTTGGAGCCAGCATTCGTAAATCTTTCTTTAAGAAATTCTAGAAAGCTCCTAAATACTTCTTTTGGGTTTGCGAATAATATCATGAATTATGATGTCAAAAACAGATGGGTAAATATATTTATTTGAGATTAAAAATACGGGTTTAAATTTAACACACACATTCCGCATTAAAGATTTCCGGGATGACCTACATAAATTAGACGAAATGGATCGATAAAACCAAAGAAGTTATTATTTATTTCAAGAAGATTTTGAGTGGGATGTACCAAAACAACACAAAAAATTAAATACAGTGAAAATATTTTATTATTTTTTTACATTTTCAGGATTAACTTTGTGACATGTTAAACAAATGTGGCTTTGTTTTAAACCTTGTAATGAGTTATTTTATATGGTCGGTTTGAAGCGCCGTTTTCTCCTCATAATCGTATCAAATAATTTATTAGTGTTTTAAATATTGTATTTGTTCAATACACTTTTGTTTAATATCTATTCAAATTAGTAGGTATAATTTTTTTTATTTATTCATAACTTTCTGTAATCCAACTGTCGATTTGTTCAGGAGAACTTTGTTCTCTTAACATATCGACAATGTATCAAGCCAGAATACGCGAGAATTGTATGGAGAGGTCTACTTTTTTCACGGCTTTTCCAACTTTGAAGTCAAAAAACACCAACTTAGAGGCTTCGCAGCATATATGTTCCATACACGGATTTACTCAGAATTCGGAGTAGAACATTTCGTGTGTCTGTGTGTGTGTGTGTCTGTGTGTCTGTGTGTGTGTGTGTCTGTGTGTCCGTCCCCCCCTTATAACTTTTGATCCGCTCAATTTACAGAGCCTAAAATTTCAGAATATATAAACAGTTACAGGCCTACAAAACTTTTATACTCGGAATTTTGAATTTTTGTTTCAGTCAGGGGTTATCAACTTTTGAATTTTTATTTTATTTTTCCATATATCTCAGAAACCATAAACGCTAGAACGCTGAAAATTGGTACAAACATAGACAAATACAAAATCTCAAATTAGTTTTTTCAAAAAAATTCCAGGGTTTCTCAAACATTTTTTATTAAGAAAAGTATTTTTTTTTTTTATAAATTTATGAGTTTAACTGCTTATACTGTATTTTTTTTTAAAATATCGAAAAAAGCAGAAACACCCCAACTAGATCATTTAATTTTCTATAAAAAATATTAACATGGTATTAGCACATCTCAAACTTTTTTTTAACAATTTTTATAAAAATGGAATGTAGTGACGACATTGCTTCATACAATTTGTAGGGCATTCGCCTATACACAATATGTAAGAAGACTTAATAGTTTGATAGGTACTTAATCTCCAAACATACATACAGAACCATCATGCTGTTTTCATATTCCGGGTAGGAAAAGAGGACTGACCTCCATACTGTCCTATATTGACATACATACCAACATGTGTTATAATTTTCTATAATTTGGATTTATGGGTTTATAGTTTGATTTTTATTCTTCAACTATACATACTATCGCTATCGACAGTTGGATCTCATGTGTTACATGCAACTAGTTAAATTATAATTTCTGATTCCTACACCATTTATCGCGATAAGTAATAATACCTATTAATTAATTAATGCCAATGGCAATACTTATAAAATTTAATCCAACTGTCGATTTGTTCAGGAGAACTTTGTTCTCTTAACATATCGACAATGTATCAAGCCAGAATACGCGAGAATTGTATGGAGAGGTCTACTTTTTTCACGGCTTTTCCAACTTTGAAGTCAAAAAACACCAACTTAGAGGCTTCGCAGCATATATGTTCCATACACGGATTTACTCAGAATTCGGAGTAGAACATTTCGTGTGTCTGTGTGTGTGTGTGTCTGTGTGTCTGTGTGTGTGTGTGTCCGTCCCCCCCTTATAACTTTTGATCCGCTCAATTTACAGAGCCTAAAATTTCAGAATATATAAACAGTTACAGGCCTACAAAACTTTTATACTCGGAATTTTGAATTTTTGTTTCAGTCAGGGGTTATCAACTTTTGAATTTTTATTTTATTTTTCCATATATCTCAGAAACCATAAACGCTAGAACGCTGAAAATTGGTACAAACATAGACAAATACAAAATCTCAAATTAGTTTTTTCAAAAAAATTCCAGGGTTTCTCAAACATTTTTTATTAAGAAAAGTATTTTTTTTTTTTATAAATTTATGAGTTTAACTGCTTATACTGTATTTTTTTTTTAAAATATCGAAAAAAGCAGAAACACCCCAACTAGATCATTTAATTTTCTATAAAAAATATTAACATGGTATTAGCACATCTCAAACTTTTTTTAACAATTTTTATAAAAATGGAATGTAGTGACGACATTGCTTCATACAATTTGTAGGGCATTCGCCTATACACAATATGTAAGAAGACTTAATAGTTTGATAGGTACTTAATCTCCAAACATACATACAGAACCATCATGCTGTTTTCATATTCCGGGTAGGAAAAGAGGACTGACCTCCATACTGTCCTATATTGACATACATACCAACATGTGTTATAATTTTCTATAATTTGGATTTATGGGTTTATAGTTTGATTTTTATTCTTCAACTATACATACTATCGCTATCGACAGTTGGATCTCATGTGTTACATGCAACTAGTTAAATTATAATTTCTGATTCCTACACCATTTATCGCGATAAGTAATAATACCTATTAATTAATTAATGCCAATGGCAATACTTATAAAATTTAATCCAACTGTCGATTTGTTCAGGAGAACTTTGTTCTCTTAACATATCGACAATGTATCAAGCCAGAATACGCGAGAATTGTATGGAGAGGTCTACTTTTTTCACGGCTTTTCCAACTTTGAAGTCAAAAAACACCAACTTAGAGGCTTCGCAGCATATATGTTCCATACACGGATTTACTCAGAATTCGGAGTAGAACATTTCGTGTGTCTGTGTGTGTGTGTGTCTGTGTGTCTGTGTGTCTGTGTGTGTGTGTGTCCGTCCCCCCCTTATAACTTTTGATCCGCTCAATTTACAGAGCCTAAAATTTCAGAATATATAAACAGTTACAGGCCTACAAAACTTTTATACTCGGAATTTTGAATTTTTGTTTCAGTCAGGGGTTATCAACTTTTGAATTTTTATTTTATTTTTCCATATATCTCAGAAACCATAAACGCTAGAACGCTGAAAATTGGTACAAACATAGACAAATATAAAACCTCAAATTAGTTTTTTCAAAAAAATTCCAGGGTTTCTCAAACATTTTTTATTAAGAAAAATATTTTTTTTATGATAAATTTATGAGTTTAACTGCCTATATTTCCAAAACTTTTACAATTATCGAAAAAAGCCGAAACACCCCAACTAGATAATTTAATTTTCTATAAAAAATATTAACATTGTAGTAGAAGATCTCAATTTTTTTTTAACAATTTTTTTAAAAATTGAATTTAGTGACGACATCGCTTCATACATTTTGTATGGCAGTCGCCTATACACAATATGTAAGAAGACTTAATAGTTTGATACTTCATCTCCAAATATACATACATACCATCATGCTATTTGCATATTCTGGGAAGGAAAAAGGATCTTCCTCCATACTATCCTATCTTGACATACATACCTACATATGTTGTATAGAAAACAAAATATCTGAAAATATTCAATAATTTGTATCTATGGGTTTATAGTTTGGTACATATTCTTCAACTATACATACTATCGCTATCGACAGTTGGATCTCATGTGTTACATGCAACTAGTACTTTTACTTTTAAACTTTCTTCTTATTTTAAAATTTTGCAATAATCTAAGATACTTTTATTACATTATAAATTATAACTTAATAAGATTACCTATTTGAATATATTTTCTTAATGAAAAAGAATATTAAGATATAATAAATTCACAAAGAAAACTTGCAACTTTACCTAAAATTAGTGATTTCTCTGTTGTGCCCTTGATATATTTTTTTAATTATTGTAGGTACCTAGTCAATAAGTTGAAATTGTTGATATTCCCAAACAAATTAAAATAAAATAAAACATGTGCAATTCTGACTGTTTCATATGTGAAATGTTGGTACTTTTACATAAACAATTTACGAAGTCATTATGCAATTCATTAGGTTTCAAAACGCAGAATAGGTAAGTAGGTATATTATTTATGTAAGTATTTTATTTATTTATATGCATTTCAATACCAACCGGATGTGGAATGTCATTGATTCGCGACCATAGACAAAAGATCGTTCCGCAGAATATCTGGGTTAGAGTTAACAGTATATGGGTCAGGTGGTCAGGTCGTTTACCATCCCTGAACTGTGAACTACTCCGCTGTGAAACATCTCGATGTATGACGTCTCAATAAAAATAATGGCAAGTTAGTTAACTTTGGATTCAAAGATAATCTCATTACACAATCGACAAATAATAACTACATAATATGATATAAATTTTATAAAAATCCATGGTTTCATTTCGGTGAGTGTTTACATTGGTATTTCTACAAGACATGACATGCACTATTCTTAAATTAAATATATTCACACCAAATAGAATTGTAAAGAAGATAATAATTATTGAGAAATTAATATTAATGGTTGCTGTCATATTATTTGAAGAACATAATATGTACTTGTGTGATGAGTAGGTACATATAACGTATTTATATTGATATAAATGGTTTTAAAATAAATTAAATTAGGCTTCAAATTGCTTCAAAGAGTAACTCGTTAATTATATTTTACATAATTCATGTCTTTTTCCACATAATTGTGCAGGTACTGTCTATACCTAGGCCTTATTCTGTGGTTCTGTACTGTACCATATTAAACACCGTAAACTACCAATTAAATGTTTTTTAGAATAAATATTTTCATAAATGCCAATTTAACTTAGTTTGAAATAAAAATAATATGTTACGTTGAAATGCTTCAAATGGATCAAATTAACACTGGCTCAAATAATATTTGAGCATCCTCTCATAATAGACAAATGGATCCCTTTAAACTCAGGTAACCACCCACTACATGATGTGTTATAATATACATAACTTAAATTCTGTATTATAAATTTAATATTTTATTTAGTTATTTTTTAACTGACCAAATAGACACACTATATTATAAAATAAATAATTTCAACTTTATTATGTGATATTTACTTATTTAATTTTGAATGCATAAAAATGAATCCATGAAATCTATATAAATAAATATTATGTAGGTACTCATAATTGTTTTCAACACAATGTACATATCTGATAAGTTTTTGTCGCACAATACTCTCATTATTTACTTGATTTGAATATTTTTATAGTTGCTATGTATTGTAAATATATTTTTTTTAAATGCGCACAACTTACTTATCTATTATATACTTATGTAGATTACTGAGTACCTACTTGAGAAATTAACAAACTATTCAGGATATAAATTTAACATTCATATAAGTAGGTAGGTACTCTTCGATCTGCTGAACGTACCACACTATTCCCATTCATTCTACTGAATTTCTCAGTTCCTCTTTTGAAGAAGTATAATCAGCAAGACTATGGAACACTTTAAGTAATGATATTACGACGTCTCAATCGATTCAATTTTTTAAAAAGAAACCAAAGCTGTTTTACCTGTCTAATAATTATTTACTGACACCCCATATCTATCTTACCTCCTATCCCTCTACCTCTATTTCCTTCCTTCCTTTGTTGCTGTGAATTTACTCTAAAGATTCTTTTCATTTGTTATAAATTTAATGTACATACCAATTTACTATTTATGACCTCACGTTGCTTTGGTTGGTTGGAAGAAATTGCCTTGTGGCAATAAACCCGTCATTGTACACATTATAATGTACATGAAGTTGAATAAATAAATAAATAAAATAAAGATTTTCTAAATTATTTTTTCTATTTATGATTGCTATTATGTTGCCACGCAGTTTATAAATAGGTATGTTTATATCATGTAGGGCGAGAACATTGAATACAAACAGAAATTATGAATGTATAGCGACTATAGCGAGCGAGCAGCCATTACAATAGGCATGATGACTAATTTTGAAAAACTATCTCACGATGTTTTTACGCATTCACTGTTTTCAAATATATATACATTTCTACATAAAATAAAGGTTTAGTAGCAAAAATCGCCATTTTAAAATCAAATTTGACATTTACGCCAAAAAAAGCTTGTAGTATCATGGCGGCTGCCGACCCTGACGGTGACGTCATGGTATCGTAAACTGCATATCACTACTATATGTAATATATGTGTTCTAAGACGATTTGTGTATTTATAATCAATTCAAAAGTGCATAAGTGTTGTGCGGTCCCTAAATGTACAAACACGACGAAAATAACACCTACTGAGGTATTTGTTTTCGTCCCACGCGAAAAAAAAGAGAAATAAGTGATTAAATTTCGCACGGCGAGACACAAGTGAATTTTATTAAGTACGCGTTTACAATGAAGTACAGTATTTGTTCCCCCACTTTTAGCTCTCAATAATATAATATTTACCATTATTTAGGCAATAAGCATATAAAGAACTTCATTAATGTCCAAACGTCAAAATAGGCCATCATAAGTTTCCCGCGTATGTTTTTAGCTTATGAACACATAATGTAGAGAGAAGAAGGAGCATATTTTATCGATTTTCGAGATGTAAGTTGTATTTAAATTACAGATAAATAAAGTACTTATATGTACTTATTATTAAGTTTTTACGTTTCGAAATTCTGATGAACAAAAGTCTTTGTTCGACGCAAAGAAATATCCGACCATCAAAAGTTCCATTCTAGTTAAGAGTAGTTAAGACAGGCAGAAAAATAACTACTATGGCTGCTATTGCTAAAAATAACGATAGCAGATAAATATAGCTTGTTATGAACACAATACAAATAACGAGCGCTATGTAATAATTCGTATGCTGCTAAAATTGTAACGATGTTTTAAAACGCATGCTTCGCGTAATCGCCGTCGTTTCGCAAATCGCTTCATTGCATGAAAAAAATATAGCTTGCTAGTTTAGTTTGGCAGTGACCAGCATCATAACATGTCGAACGTTCGTCAGCTCACCATCGCGTGACAAAATTGTAGAATACTAAAACTAAATTAGTTTACCATACGTTGCGAGCGTTCATTATTTATTTATTTATTCAATAAAAACTAAGTTACATACAAAATACAATTAACATAGGCCCGATATTACAGTCGGCCCTCAACTCATTGAGTTTGCCAAACTCAAGATTAATGTTGAGGGGAGATTGAATCCATTTCCGTATTACAGTGCAATATGACATGTCAGTTACTAAATCTTCAATTATAGACATATTTCACTTTTTCTGTGGTTATTATCTGTCAAATTTAAATAACCTCAAATAATACGAAATACAAAACGGGACGCTACGACTTTAAATACCATTGTTTTATTATCCAACATGGTAAATTTAATTTTTTTCACCAAAATAATGCTTTTAAATGCCCGTGTTCGTTTCAATACGGCTGTCAGTTTGTTTTGTTGTGTGGCGCCACCTTCGATACAACACTGAAACTACACACGTTGCCTAACGCCTCTAGTGATAGAAACTGAAACTACACGAGTTGCCTAGCAAATGACAGTTGACTCACAGTTAAGTACTTAATCTGCCAGAAACGTTGAGTTAAATATTTGTCGTTTTAGTGACGTATTTGAGGGAAGATTAGGTCTAAACGGACACTGTAATACGCTATATTTTTGTAAAACTTGAGTTTAGCTCTTAAACTGACACTGTAATACCGGCCCATAGTGTCCCCCGATAGGTAGGCGAGTATCTAGGTAAATTGAAACTATTTGCTTTGATGAATACTTGTTCCATTTATATTTAATTTGTTTTAGTTTTAAGTATCTAATTAAAATATTAATATATCGATAACACCAAAATAAACATAGTCCAGACCGACAATTAATGCGTATATTGTATTGAAGACTATCAGAAGAATTGACGCGACCATACTATGACGTCGTGCGCTCTGATTGTTTTTTCTCATAAAATGGCGGACTAACACATTTTGTATTTTTATATTTATAATATTATTATTATTCACTCCTATAAATTAAAAAAAAAACATTTTTTAAATCTTTATAACCTATTTTATTTTTTAAAATCATAATTTCAATGATTTTTTTCTTACAGTCATCACACCTATTGCATATTTTAATATATTAATCATAATATGTATATGAATCATAACAGTTATCCCATATGTATGTATATTAGATTCATCATAATACATTGTGTATTTCCATTTCAACCTCATGTAACACTGTACAACTCCCACAAACAATATAATTACATCATTTTATTTTATAATCAAGCAATGAAAGCCACCAAGTTATTTATTTCTGAAACGTTAAATATTCTCCACCACGTTACAATACTCGGTGCGTGTTATAACAGATGCGTCAACGATTCAATAGAGCGGTTAGCGATATTATTTGGTTTATTGTCCCAAATAAACCAAATAAATCAATAAATAAAAATAGCATGTTAAAAATAAGCAGCATATTCCATATAGCTTGTTATGAAAAAAATAGCCATTTCGAACAACACAACAGTTGACAGTAACAAACACAATTGACAGTGACAATATGGTGACGTCATGCGCTCTGATTGGTGTTTCACATAAAATGGCGGACAAACATATTTTGTATTTTTATTTTAATAATATTAATATTATTCGCTCTTTTAAAATGAAAATAAATATATTTTTTCAAATCTTTATAACATATTTTATCTAATAAAATCATAATTTCAATGATTTTTTCTTACTGTCATCACGCCTATTCAGCTGGTACATATTTATTAGAATTACCTTCAAGTACACAGAAGATATTTTATAAATTTACATACGTTTAATTCTAATATCCAAACTTATTTTCTGTGCATTCGAAACTTAAAAACATGTTTTAAAACTCAAAGATTATTCAAATTGGAAACAGCCTGTTATCTTCTATGCACTCTGTAAAAATATTATTGTTGAGTCTGAAATATCCGGTTGTCTATGATTATATTATAAAAACAAAACATCATAATACCGTTTAGTATCTTTGTTAAGATTAGATATGCATGTCTGTGTGCCCTCACGCATATAAAATGGAAGATCTTTATCGGGCCGGGCGTCCTGTCAATTTAAAACCCATGATTTATTAAACACAAAAAGTTCCAACATGCGTGCATCTGACGTTTAATCATAACAATGCAATGGTGGGTAGGTTTGTATCGCTGCCCCGAGTCATTGAAATATACATACATGATTCGACATTCTTTCTGGATCATTCCCATCACAATACATACCATAGATAATGAATTCAATTTGAATATTTCGATCTCATTCGAAATTTAAATACTTTTTTTCTTAATTTGACAGTAGATTGTAGGTACATAGTGCGCCATTAGAATAATAATTTATTTCAATTATATTAATTTAAAAAATTAATTGCATGTAGGTAACACATGAGATCCAACTGTAGATAGCGATAGTATGTATGTATATTTAAAGAATACCTACGTACCAAACTATAAACCCATAAATCCAAATTATTGAATATTTTAAGATATTTTGTTTTCTATACAAAACATGTCGGTAGGTAGGTATAATATAGTATGTCAAGATAATATAGTATGGAGGTAAATACGTTTTTCCTACCCAGAATATGAAAACAGCACGATAATATGTACGATGTAGCTACATATGTAGTACGATTGGAGATTAAGTATCAAACAATTGAGGAATTTGAGGATCCCCGTAGATTTTGTGTAGTGTATACTGTCATACAAATTGCGCACGCACTTTCATTAAAGCAAAATAAATGGAATATAATAATTTCCCACTATTTCATATAAGTTCAGCGTACTAAATACATTGCCATTGACACAAATCGACCGTTAAGGCACATTCATTGCCGGCGTCCTGGTTCAATTTCCAGTAGGGATTTTTTCTAACTTATTTCTTACGCAAAGATAGTTTTTCTGGACTGAAAACACAGCTTAATCGGAAGTAATAGTCATTAATTTGGTAATAAAAAGAATACGTATATAGTGTGCTAATTGCTAATATTAGATGTCTAACTGCATTATGAACATGAACAAACATCCACACCTATTAATAATAAAATAAAACAATAATATTGATTTGTCTGACACACCTATATAGGTATCTATCTATTGACATTATTTATCAAGAGGGCAATTACTTTGATAAGAAAATATGTGATAATAATATGTACCTACCTACCTACAATAAATATATAATAGGTTATTTATTATGTGCATATGAGGTATTTACATTTACATATGTATATAGCTATTTGACAGTTTATAACAATATTGTCAACTAAACGTCGAAAGTAATATAAAATAATATACTGTTTTTTTTTTAAATAAAAATTGCGTAAAAAGAGTGGTGGCGTACATTTTCGTATAATACGAAAAATACACAATTTCAAAAATCTTTATGAATTACACTTCAAATGACGTAGATGATTATTAAACATTATCTTTATATTAATCAGATAGTTAACACATTAAAATAATCAGATTAATATCAAATATGATTTAAAAATTATAATAATCAGCTTACACATAATGATCTGATGATTATTAAAAATGATCTATGTATTAATCAGATAGTTAACACATCAAAATAATCAGATTAATATAAAATTATAATTTACAAATTATAATAATCAGCTTACACATAATAATCAGTTGATTATTAAAAAATATCTATGTATTAATCAGATAGTTAACACACTAAAATAATCAGATTAATTGTGATTTACAAATTATCTATAATAATCAGATTGCACATAATAATCAGATGATTAAGACATAATAATAATCAGAAAGATGATTAACACTTTATACAACTTTACTAAAAACTATTATAATGGTGTCATTATTATACCTTTATGTTATAGGTACTTATTATCCAGTGAAAATTAATTAAAAAATAAAATATGAATTCTTACCCCTAAGCTCAACTGTGATTTTTCTTTATTAATTGATTAGAAACTGAAAACAGTTTATTTACTTTCCACTTCTATGTTGTAGTGGAAAATAAATACTTTTAAGCATATTTTTACTTCCATTTCATAAAGGGTAGCTTTAGTAGGTTCACAGTGCACTGTGAGTTTGATGATATATTTGTTTGCATGGCGTACTGTGAATTTGTCATTTATAGGTACAGCCCAAACTATAACTTCATATTGAATTTTCCATATAAAACGATTTAGTTCTTCTCCGTCAAAACTTTTAAAACGGTCTCATGTTTGTCAAAATTTGAAAATTAAAACACTAATTATATGTAATGAAGAGTTAAGGAATGGCCATAATGCACTCGTTTATTTTTTTAATTAATTTATTTATTTATTTAAAAATTGAATTGGTATGAGTGTTGACATACATTTTGGTTTATATTGACATTTTGTTAGATTAATACATGTTATACAATGTGGTGAACAATAACATTACAATGAAGTTTACAAAAAAAAATTGAAAATTCAACCATAGTGGAGCCCAAAACAGTTAGCCGGGAGTACAGGAAAATCTATTTGAAAGCACTATCATGCAGTATGTGTTGTTTTAACTTTTTTTTGAAAAAAATGGAGTTTTTGGCAGTGCTTAATGTCATCTGGTAGTTGATTGTACAAATTAATGCTGGTGGATAATAGTCTGTCTGTTCTATTGCTAATGTTTCTTAGGTTGTTTCTTTGTCTAGTGTCGTAGTTATGTATGTCACTAACAGTTTCCAGGAGTGTGTTGTGTTTGTTTAAGTAAGTCATGTTTGATTTTATAAATGTACATTATTTTTTCATAGTTTATAATCTGTTGTATTGTGGGTTCTGATACTATTTCATATACAGTTTGTGTAGTTGTGTTCGCCAGTGTAGTCCGTATATAGTTTTAAATGCCTTGGTTAGCATCCTTCCTGTAGTCCCAATCAACTGCTTTGAGCAATGTGACCAAACTACAATATTATATGTGGAATTATTTGCATTTTTTATATTTTTTTATATCAATAGGTAGATTGCTCCTTCTCAGTGCACCGATAACTCCTGATATTTTATTATGCAAATTATTGACGTGTGGCATCCAAGACAGTTTTTCGTCTATAGTTAATCCTAGGTATTTTATGTTCTGTAGTCTCTCAATTTCAACATTTTCCATATTTATTTTTATTGATATGTTTGGTTTATTTCTTTGTTTGTATACTAAATATTTACACTTTTCCTTGTTTATTGTTAATTTATTGTATTTAAGCCAGCCCATGATTTTTTTTAGATTATCATTTATGATTCTTTCGAGGTCAGTTTCACTTTTAGACTTATACAATATTGCTGTATCATCTGCAAAAACTATGTATACACCTTTTAGACATATTTTGCTTATGTTATTTATGTAGAGCAGGTACAGCAACGGTCCTAGGATCGAGCCTTGGGGTACACCAGTTTTTCGAACTGATAACCCAGTATTTGCCATTTATTACGAACTTTACGTAACGTATGCTAAAATAATTAAAAAAGTAGGTACTAAACACATAAAAATGTACTTTTGTTATCAAGGAATGCGATAAAAATCGCACAACATAATATGCAATAATAGCTTAGTGATGTTTTATCTCAAATATAAAAATATGTTTAGAGGTCAATGTTAGATAAATTTAAATACCAACTTAAAAATAATTGTTTACATAATATTATGTAAATATAACTCGATATAGCCGAAAAACAATGCATTTTTCATAAGAGTAAACGATTATATACGTTAGGTACTATCATTTTTTAATTTACGTGCTTATAAATCAGCAATTGACAGGTCGTAAGCCGTGTAACTACTTACTTCTTATGTTGTTACTGAAATTTTCGGACGTTAAAAGTGACTTTTAACCCTCTTGTGCCTAAAAAGAAAAAATGTACAAATCATAGTCTTGCCCGTAATGACAAATGGCCTGGAATCGACACAATAAACAACTACCTACAATAAAAATAAAAATAAAACGATAGCAAAACACTTAAGATGAAGGATGGCAGAGCCTCTTTAATGAGATCCCTATCAATTCAATTTTTGAAAGTTCTATATATTGCAATACTGAAATTCTTTTCGCTTGAGGAAATAAGGATTTTTACTACAGCCATCTATGTGTGAAATTATGAACAAAATTCTTATTATTTTTATTTATTTTTGTTGTAACGCCATCTATTGAGAGAATTGGTTTTTTTGTAAATAATGAAGCAACAATTCTTATACCTGAGGTGACAATGAATTTTTCGCATAGAAGTCACCCCTGAATTGCGCCAGACTTATAAGGTCATTTTTGTCTTATTTACCAACTTTTACCAATGTGTAAGTAATCTAATATTTTTATTATTGCATATGCGCAAACATTGGATTTTTTTTTATTTTTTAATGAGATCTCATTAAAGAGGCATAATCCAGTGCTCGCGAGTTAAAATGCTGCCACAACCGATTTGTTCACCTATGGCACAAGCATTTATGATTAATTCAGGGAACATATGAGGATGTATATGTACTTGTTCGTGACAGAGTAAGGAACTCGGAAATAAGGAGAATCTGTGATGTCGCAGATGTTGAGCGATTGGGAAGAGCACGAAGACGATTTTGGAGAGAACATGTGGGGAGAGCAGGTTCAGATCGAATGGTGAGGATAGCAGCGGATGAAGAGATAGCAAATAGCAGACCCCCTGGAAGACCACCCAAGCGATGGAGGGATAGTTGGACATCCACCTCACAGGAGCAGACTCCGAAAATAAAAAGACACAGTCCTAACTAAAGCGGAAGAAGAAGAAGGACAACGTGGTACATAAAAAAATCACGTCGAATTGATAATCTCCTCTGTATTTTTGAAAGTCGGTTAAAAAGTGTCTACAAGTTAAGTCACATATCAGCGACCCATGGAAGGGCAAATGCATGACGCGAGTCTTGGCGACAAGACACGAAATGAAGAGATTAGGCGCCGTACTAAATTTGCCGATATAATGGATTATGTTGCTGGATTAAATTGGCAATGGTCAGGACTTTTGGCCAAACAAGGAGATAAAAGATGGGCGCCTCTTAAAACGCCCCTAAATGCGAAGTGAACAACAGAGACGAGTAGTGTGTGGAAGAGGCCTATATATAGCAGTGGAGGGACGAAGGTTAGAGAAAAACAAGACTATTTAGCAACAATGGAAGCAACAGTCCTTATAAATGAGATGACGGTGTCTAGCACAGATGTCACCCCTGAACTGCGTCAGAAATATTATTTCATTCTTGGCTTGTTTATCTACTTGTACCAATATGTATATAATGCAATTTGATGAAATGAAATAATATTTCTGGCGCAGTTCAGGAGTGACATCTGTGTGAGACACCGTCATCTCATTTATAAGGCCTGTTGCCTTCATTGTTTACAAATAAACTAATTTCTCAATAGATCGCGTTACAAAATAGGCTTTTCCCTTCATACACTATTTAGCACTTCATCACAACACGTTGGCTAATTGATACTTATTATGATTTTTTTTGTCTATAATATATTTATAAAAGAACCAGTTATTGTTTTGACGACTCAAGTCCTAAAATAGACTTAACAAATAACAAAATTCAGAACGTGTTTTTCGTCGTTTCTATTTATGGAAAATGGCACGAGATGGTCTTGTGTCTTTTAAAATTAATTTCTTATCATATTATTATTTTTGTTAATAATATCCGAGTCTTAGAAAAATCAATATTTTTCTTTAAATGACAGGTATCTTAACACTGGTCCGATACGTTTTATCTCAATATTTTCACTTTTTTGTAAAATAAAAAAAAAACTATTATTTCACGTAACGCTTGATTAAATAATCTAACTCGCCTGCAGGACGTACCTACATTCTCATACAATAGTTTATCGTGTCCGGACAATTGGCCGTAGCCGATTGGCCGTGGACAATTGGCCGTACGCCCTTTTTACCGTATGGACAATTTATTGTGAGGACAATTGGCCGTGAGGACAATTGGCCGTGGGGACAGTTGGCCGTGAGGACAGTTGGTCGTGAGGACAATTGGCCGTGGGGACAGTTGGCCGTGAGGACAATTGGCCGTGAGGACAATTTATCGTATGGACAATTGACCGTATGGACAATTCACCGTGCGGAAACTATTTTAAGCATCAGAAAATTTTTTCTTTCTTTTTTCGTTTGAGTTAAATAAATTGCGTGAATAAAAAAAATGTTCGTTTATGGCGACGAACCGATTGCCTTATTTTTTTATTTCAAGATACTAGGAGAAATCCAATATGTCGACAGTGATTAAAACCAAATTTTACAAAATAAGCGGTATTTATGTAGTTCTAATTTGCTATATTTTGAGATATAAGAAGACGTCTGTTTTTAGACTTCTTCTTGTTCTTTTTTTCATTTTTCGAGATGGATATCGATTTATACTAATAAGAAGGTGTAGATTTCGAAACAATTTAAACTTCTTTGTTTTCTTTTGAAATGATGAGAAACCAATATGGCGGCCGTTATTTAAGGATGAGTTTTCAAAGTGAATGATTATGTTGGGTTTCTCGAGTTTTAATTTGCTACATTTTGAGATTTAAGAAGACGTCTGTTCTTAAACTTCTTCTTGTTTTTTTTTTACTTTTCGATTTTCTCTTTTTAAAAAATGAATATGTCCTGGTTAAACAAGTACATATACATCTTCCTACGTTCCCTAAAATAAGCAAATAAATGCTTGTGCTATAGGCGAACGAAATCGGTCGAGGCAGGATTCGAACTCGCGACCACTGGATTACTAGCCCAGCGCGCTAACCGTACTGCCATCGACCCATCTAAATATTCATTATATTCGAACGCACTTAAGGTATTTAAAATTATTTTAAAAACGTCAAATTAAATCTGAAAATGAAGCAATTCATTTTGAAAAACTACCTTTAAATCGTGGTCGCCATATTGTTTTCTCATAATTTCAAAAGAAAACAAAGAAGTTTAAACTATTTCGAAATCTCCACCTTTTAATTAGTATGAATCGATATCCATCTTGAAAAATCAAAAAAAGAACAAGAAGAAGTTTAAGAACAGACGTCTTCTTATTTCTCAAAATATAGCAAATTAGAACTACATAATTACCGCTTATTTTGTAAAATTTGGTTTTAATCACTGTCGACATATTGGATTTCTCCTAGTATCTTGAAATAAAAAAATAAGGCAATCGGTTTGTCGCCATAAACGAACATTTTTTTTATTCACGCAATTTATTTAACTCAAACGAAAAAAGAAAGAAAAAATTTTCTGATGCTAAAAATAGTTTCCGCACGGTGAATTGTCCATACGGTCAATTGTCCATACGATAAATTGTCTTCACGGCCAACTGTCCTCACGGCCAATTGTCCTCACGATAAATTGTCCATACGGTAAAAAGGGCGTACGGCCAATTGTCCACGGCCAATCGGCTACGGCCAATTGTCCGGGAATCAATAGTTTATATTTCATCCGCCTACATTGCGTTACCCTGCGCTTTAATTATGACAAGGAATGATTGACATTTACCTACAGATTTTTTTAAGACATCAATTTATTTCATAATTGGATCATTACTAAAAATATTAAAATAATAATATAACTTTGTTTATTTCCACTCATTTACTTTCATTCCACAATTAGTTTCAAGAATTACCGTCCACTTCTTCAGGTGGGTTTAAACTCACCAGTTCAAACACAGATGAAGAAGAGAAAAAAACTCAAAACTAGTTGTGGAATGAAAATAAATAAGCGTAAGATACATTGTTAATTTAATTTTAATATTATTAAAATGAATTTCCACAATGTTAACGCCTCTACTTTAGAATATTTGGATAATTATTATTTATTCCAATCTAACGAGTATCACTTTAATCAGATTCGCAATAAAAAATAATGTGCCGAACTAAATTTACGATAAATTTTACATGATATACCTAGGTACCTAAGAACTTTTACCAATCTAACCGATATTACTTTTTTTATCTGATTCCCACTAAAATAACACTGCGCCGAACTGACTTTGCGATAAATTTTACGTAGGTAATAATTATTATTGTCTAACACACATCACTTTTATCTTATTCGTGCTGAAATAACACTGCGTCGAAATGAATTTGCGATAAAACTTACATAATCAGAACACTCAACGATCTAACAGATATCACTTTTATCTGATTCATGCTGAAATAACACAGCGCCGAACTGAATTTACTATAAAACTGACATACTCAACACTCAACAATCTATCAGATATCACTTTTATCTGATTTGTGCACTGAAATAACACAGCGCCGAACTGAACTTACCATAAAACTGACATACTCAAAACACTCAAAGATCTAACAGATATCACTTTTATCTGATTCGTGCTAAAATAACACAGCACCGAACTGAATTTACCATAAAACTGACATACTCAAAACACTCGA
This sequence comes from Molanna angustata, assembly GCA_963576475.1. Lineage (NCBI taxonomy): Eukaryota > Metazoa > Arthropoda > Insecta > Trichoptera > Molannidae > Molanna > Molanna angustata. The sequence goes on from OY754972.1 coordinate 31,059,077, forward strand.
CGATCAAACAGATATCACTTTTATCTGCGTCGTGCTGATAAAAGTCCTTGCACATTAGTTTAAGGCACACTGCAACCAAGTCGATTCGGAATAAACATGTACTCAGCGCTGTAATATCCCATCTCAATTAAACAAACACGTGTACGTTTAATTAAGAATGACAATTAATCATTGACACTAACAATATTGTATAAAAGAAGAACATTATGTATTCGATCTGTATTACCGTCATTATTTACAACTTACGTTATAATTGTATTCTTGGCAAATTAAGAACATAATTAACATAATTTTAAGATATTGACTACAATATTATTATGTGACTTACAATTACTTAATTAGTTTATGCCACAAAGTATGCACACAGCTTTTGATACTCGTGTTGACTTAAATAAATTATTAAACATCACAATTGATTAAAATTGGTGAATTTCTATCAAAACATTGGTATATGTTAGTTTTAGTTGTAATGCCGCAATAAAAAGGTAATTATATTGTAAATATGTAAAAAATAGTATAATGATGGAAAGACCAGTTAGAGAATCTTAGGTGTGACATAAGAATGTACAATAAACGATAGAAGAGGATAAATAAAGAAGTATTATGGCGTTAACAATAAATCATTAATGTTCATAATAAAGGAATAACCAATGACAAAGAAAAGATTATCAGGGACCGTTGAAATGTCGCTATCATAAATGTTTACAAACAATACAAAACGGAACCAGAAAAATATTTAGATAAGATATTAGAATAGAAATTAGTTGGCCAATTTTTTTCAGTTTGAGATATCATTGTCGGCCTTCGTGGCTCAGTTGGTTAGATATCTGACTGCTGAGCGAAAGGTTCCGGGTTCGATTCCCGGTGGAGACACAGTTTTTAATTGTGTTTTCAGTCTGGATCTGTGAGACGATTAATATCGTAAGTCTCCAGAATGTGGCAACTTGTTATTGGGTGCGTGTTAAATTAATATTTGACATAGTACCTGTTAGTTGCCCGAGAAGCAATATTAAATAAATAAATAAATTAAATATCATGTTTTGAAAAAATCTGAACCTACAAATGTTTTTGATAAACAAAGAAAAATAATAAAAAAGTTAAATTCAATTTAAAAATCTACTCAAACAATAAAATTAAATTTGAATATGAACAAAATAATGGGAGATATAAATTTGATAAGTTAAGAGTTGTCGATCCTTCGATCCGGATAGTTATCAAAGCTAACTTACCTTCAGAGGATTATGTCGCAAGTCCTGTATTCTGTAGACATCTTCTCTATTGATTACATATTTGGATTCATCTTCCACTAAAGCCACCGGAACACTGCAACAATTAGAAAATAAATACTAGTTGAGTAGTCCTTTTTGAAATAAGAGACTGTTCATATCATTAAAAGGTCAGATCAAATACATCAATACGTCAATCGTATTACAAACTTAGATTTTGATGTTAATAGTTTCACATATCCAAATTAAAAACACGTTGAAAAATTAATTCGTCATAGTTCAGGAGTCAAATACGATTATCTAATAAATCCGTATAATACGTGGCCATAAAAAAATTGCAATCATTATAATATATATTATAGATATATCTGATGAAGATGACAGATCGAAGAATGACAAGGCTGGAACATCAGAAAAGAAAACAATACCTAGATATTGATAAATGGTTTATTTCTCAAGACTGGAACAGATCAAGAAACTTACATACACGTTTCAATGTGCGTTGGTACTGAGGTTATTTGAAGCGAGCCGCTTGCGACATAAATTAAGTATCAGGGCCAGAGTTTAATACTCTCACCGCCTACAATTTGTATGTAAACCTTTCTGTATTGAAACACTGTCTGTCTACTTACTCGCGTGTTCGGTTAAAACCGTATATAGCTTTTCATTTGACCATTGAGACGATTCATATTACAAAATGATCAAGTTGTCGAAAAGAAATTTATGCATATCCAATTTTGACTCTCCTCTATATTTATATTTTTGGCGAAAACTTGTGATTTCGTCTTGATATTATTGTACATATGTAGGTATTTGTGATTTTGTTCCAAAATATTTTTGGATAGTTAAATTTTCCTATTCACTTTTGAAGGATATCAGTTCAACGTCCTTATACTCCTCGTTTCTGTAATCAGTTTTTATATCATAGCTATCGTATTTTGCTTTTGTTTTATAAACAACAATTTTACTGTCACGCTGTTACTGTTAATATGTTACGCTGATGACGCGGCTCTGGTGGCAGAATCGGAAGATGATCTACAAAGAATGTTATATAAGTTCCACCTTGCATCCCAAAAATTCAACATGAGCATATCTGTTAACAAAACGAAGAGTTTAACGATATCCAAGCAACCAAGAAGATGCAAGCTTGTAATAGATGACATTCCAGTGGAGCAAGTTATGACTTTCAGATATCTGGGTGTGGAAATCTCGAGCCATAGTGACCTTTACTCAGAAGTTAGAGAACAGACCAATAAAGCAGCCACTAGTTCAGGATGTCTCAAAAATATCATCTGGCATAACAAATTCATAAGAACGGATAGTAAGGTCAGAATTTATAAAACATGTGTTAGGCCAATTATGACATATGCGGTGGAGACAAGAGCCGACACGACCAGAACCAAAAACCTCCTACGAACATCGGAAATGAAGGTTTTAAGGGCTATCACAGGGAAGACGCTTAGGGACAGAATTCGCAATGACGACATTAGGCGGACCTGTGAGACCGAGGAAATCATACGATGGAGTAGAGCTAGAAGATTTTGGAGGGACCATGTCAACAGGATGGACACATCTCGAATCCCATCCATAGCGGCAAATGAAATCCCACTTGGGCATCGCCTCCCACCACCGAAGAGGTGAAAGGATAGCTGGACCTCAGCTTCACAGGGATAGCTTTCTCGAAAAAATCTACGATCTAAAATAAGAAGAAGAAGAATTTTACTGTTGTACTAAATTTACTAAGACTTCACGTCGATTGGGTTGATGGTTGGATAGTATTGCCTTCTTCTTCTTCTTCAGCCTGTTTTTTTTCCATTCTTGGGCATAGGCCTCCCCCTTGATCCTCCACAACTCCCTGTCTTGGGCACACTGCATCCATCTCCCTCCGGCACATTTCTTGATGTCATCAGACCACCTTGCCTGGGGTCTGCCGACACCTCTTCGGCTTATTCTCGGTCGACATTCTATGATCTTTTTGGTCAATCGTGAATCCTGGCATCTGGCAATATGCCCAGCCCATCGACCCTTTCCGTATTGCCAAGTCGTAATAAACCTGCCATTGTACACTTATTTATGGATAAATTAATGGAGTTTAGTGTTGGCTTACACCAACTTGTTTCATTTAGAATAACTTTAATTTAAGTAATATCATGATACACTTTCAAGTTCATTCAAGTTGGTTCATATGCAGGTACTGTCCGAGAATAGAGTTGAGTTCAATTATATTATTAAAGGGCTTCCAAGTTTGTAGCTTCATACCTACAATGTATCGGTGTATCTATCTTCCAGTTTAATAGCCTTCTTGCAACATATTATACCATTCTAGTTGCATGTCCATTTAATAACAAACTTGCGTGAATAATAATTATTTTTAATACTGCTTTTCTATATATTCTTGTTACCCTTGAAAATCTTCCCCGATGTTAAGGTAATATTTCAATATGACAATTTTCATCGATGTAAATATCTGTTTTATCTTTACTTGCAGTGTCGTTAAAAGTGACGCTCCATTTTTACAATTCATTTATTACTGAAGGTAAAAAAAAAACAAAACGAGCGGTGTTTTTTTAACGGAAATTAGACAAATAAATCAACATTTTTTTAAATTCACTTTTTTTCCATATAAACTATATACCTGGTGAAATTTGGTATATTTCTTCTTAAAAACGAGTGAATACTTTTTAGTGACGTATTCAAAATGAAATATCTTTCTTGATGCTGAAATCTCTAGTACCTATTTATTTTTCTGTGAATTTCTGTATAGCTTAAAGATTTTAAACAAAGCTAACATGAGATATTAATATTTTCACAAGATTTGACAATTATGCCAAAAGCGTCTATTTGCTTTTCTTTAGTGGAATGTTCTCATCAGGTGATTATATAATAATTTTGATCAAAACTATCATCACCTTCATCAACTGTTTGTCAAGGTCTATTTTATTATTAACATTTTGGACCGATGTCAAAAAATGTGAACGGATTTAATATTGGTGTACTTGCATACCAAATGTGAACATACAAAAATACTACATCATACCAAACAAATTATATCTCAACGTTGTTCTATTGATTCATCCAACTGTCGATTTGTTCAAGAGAATTTATTTCCCTTAACAGATCGAGAAAATTTTTACCCAAAGATCCGTGAGATTTTGTATGGCCACATTTATTATGGTTTTTCAACTTTGGAGTCATTAAACACCAACATCGAGGCTTCGCAGCGTATATGTTATAAATATGGATAATAAAGGTACTAATATAAAGTACATATTTTTTATAGCAAAATATGATAGTAATGTATATTTTGTTTTTCTTAATTATCTTTGGTTGTCTATATCTACTCTTATAGAAACACGGCGTGATTGTTAGCGTGTGAATGTTTTTAACTCTCCACTAATTTTAAATAATATATTGCAATAGTAATTCGTATTTTTTAAGGTTATTTTTGATGTTAAAAATTCTCAGCATCTATCCAAAGTACAGTGAATTTTTCTGTATCAGATGTAATACCAGGATATTATTGACTGCATCTACAAAAAGTCAGGTTTATTTTAAGAAAATATCAAGGAATTTATCGAGTGCATTGTAATTAAATCTAGGCGGTTGGAATTATAGCTTGTGCGGCATTTTTGTGCCTAAAGATACGAGTGTTATAATACGTTCTATAAGAAAGTCTATTTAATGGACAATTTCCATCCTTCCACAGCGTAAAATTTATGGCCATCTAACACGACAAGCGAAGAAGGAGTTAAACTTCAATTAAGATAAATTGTTAGGTGCTAGAGATAGGTGCAATGCATGACAGCGGCGGATCTCAAGTAACAGGCGGTCAGCAACCCGAGATGCTATATTTACCTACGCTGTGGTGCAACATTGCACTGAATCATTTGCATATGAACACGGTCGTATCTTCTGCGGGCATCCCGTCTCCCGAAGGCGACAGGCCCGATTTAATACGAAATAAAAAAAAAATGAAAATTTGAACCTCTTTGAACTTTATGTACTCCCGATACAGGAAACACGAAAACGACACGTGTTAAATGGACTCTTTGTAAAAATAATTACCTATTATTTTATTTACAATTTTAAATAATTTCATTTCTTTAATCGTCCTGTCCTAATTTGATAAATAAATTTTTAATTCCTTTTTTTGGGGGAAAATTAATTAATTCCTTATTTTTGGGGAAAATATCCAATTTTGCAATTGTCTTATATCTTTTTAATGTCATGAGTATCTTTTTTCAAATAAATTATTATTGAATCTAAGTTATTATTCATATAGAACTAAAAAAGTGTAATAATACTATATTAAGAATTTATAATTTACTAGCAGACCCGACAGACGTTGTCCTGCCCAAATATTGGATATCCTGATTTAATACGAGTGCAAAAATGATTATTTCTTATTTCTCAACTGTTAATTCTTGATGGAGTTCCATTATAAATGACATTATCAATTACTTAAAATAAGTTACAAAAAACACATTTTATATTATAAACACTTGATCACTGACGCGTTTCACTAAAAGAACATCTACAGAATGGTACATGTTTGTTAGTGGATCTTTTATGTACATAAAAAAATTCATTACTAACAATCCTTCTAATAACATGTTATAAATGAAAATTTCAGAAATTGAATGTACAAATATAAAACCATTATTACCAATTGTACAATAAAAAAAACAGAGCATATAATACAAAATATTAGAAGCAACTATAAAAGGCTAAATTTTATACATAAATAATTTATAGGTGTAGGTAAAATTTGTATAAATGTGATATACAAAAAATTAAATCATATTTTTATATTGGTTGAATAGAGAAAGAGTATCATATTTAAGAATTATATAAAAACATTCAAAGGGTTGGATATTCCTGGTATCGCTGGCCTAACCAATGTTATATTGAAATACAATACATACATACTATCACGCCATGTCACTTGCGGGATAGGCAGATAGAACCTAATGCCACATTTGGCACACATTCATTGCCTCGTTCACACATTCACACATTGTCTTATACATGTTCGTTTGTTGTTCACGCTTCTTACATTTCCATCTTGATACACATTAATCGCCTCGTCAACATTAATACATCGTCTTATAGGTACATGCTCGTCTGTTCACGCTTTTCAAAATTCTATATTGACACACATTCATCGCCTCGACAACATTCATACATCGTCTTATACATGATCGTCTGTTGTTCACGCTTCTTACATTTCCATCTTGACACACATTCATCGCCTCGACAACATTCATACATCGTCTTATACATGATCGTCTGTTGTTCACGCTTCTTACATTTCCATCTTGACTCACATTCATCGCCTCGTCAACATTAATACATCGTCTTATAGGTACATGCTCGTCTGTTCACGCTTCTTAAAATTCTATATTGACACACATTCATCGCCTCGACAACATTCATACATCGTCTTATACATGATCGTCTGTTGTTCACGCTTCTTACATTTCCATCTTGACTCACATTCATCGCCTCGACAACATTCATACATCGTCTTATACATGATCGTCTGTTGTTCACGCTTCTTACATTTCCATCTTAACTCACATTCATCGCCTCGACAACATTCATACATCGTCTTATACATGATCGTCTGTTGTTCACGCTTCTTACATTTCCATCTTGACACACATTCATCGCCTCGACAACATTCATACATCGTCTTATACATGATCGTCTGTTGTTCACGCTTCTTACATTTCCATCTTGACTCACATTCATCGCCTCGACAACATTCATACATCGTCTTATACATGATCGTCTGTTGTTCACGCTTCTTACATTTCCATCTTGACACACATTCATCGCCTCTACAACATGCATACATCGTCTTATACATGATCGTCTGTTGTTCACGCTTCTTACATTTCCATCTTGACTCACATTCATCGCCTCGACAACATTCATACATCGTCTTATACATGATCGTCTGTTGTTCACGCTTCTTACATTTCCATCTTAACTCACATTCATCGCCTCGACAACATTCATACATCGTCTTATAGATGATCGTCTGTTGTTCACGCTTCTTACATTTCCATCTTAACACACATTCATCGCCTCGACAACATTCATACATCGTCTTATACATGATCGTCTGTTGTTCAAGCTTCTTACATTTCCATCTTAACTCACATTCATCGCCTCGACAACATTCATACATCGTCTTATAGATGATCGTCTGTTGTTCACGCTTCTTACATTTCCATCTTAACTCACATTCATCGCCTCGACAACATTCATACATCGTCTTATACATGATCGTCTGTTGTTCACGCTTCTTACATTTCCATCTTAACTCACATTCATCGCCTCGACAACATTCATACATCGTCTTATACATGATCGTCTGTTGTTCACGCTTCTTACATTTCCATCTTAACTCACATTCATCGCCTCGACAACATTCATACATCGTCTTATACATGATCGTCTGTTGTTCACGCTTCTTACATTTCCATCTTAACTCACATTCATCGCCTCGACAACATTCATACATCGTCTTATACATGATCGTCTGTTGTTCACGCTTCTTACATTTCCATCTTAACTCACATTCATCGCCTCGACAACATTCATACATCGTCTTATAGATGATCGTCTGTTGTTCACGCTTCTTACATTTCCATCTTAACACACATTCATCGCCTCGACAACATTCATACATCGTCTTATACATGATCGTCTGTTGTTCACGCTTCTTACATTTCCATCTTAACTCACATTCATCGCCTCGACAACATTCATACATCGTCTTATACATGATCGTCTGTTGTTCACGCTTCTTACATTTCCATCTTAACTCACATTCATCGCCTCGACAACATTCATACATCGTCTTACAGATGATCGTCTGTTGTTCACGCTTCTTACATTTCCATCTTAACACACATTCATCGCCTCGACAACATTCATACATCGTCTTATACATGATCGTCTGTTGTTCACGCTTCTTACATTTCCATCTTAACTCACATTCATCGCCTCGACAACATTCATACATCGTCTTATACATGATCGTCTGTTGTTCACGCTTCTTACATTTCCATCTTAACTCACATTCATCGCCTCGACAACATTCATACATCGTCTTATACATGATCGTCTGTTGTTCACGCTTCTTACATTTCCATCTTAACTCACATTCATCGCCTCGACAACATTCATACATCGTCTTATACATGATCGTCTGTTGTTCACGCTTCTTACATTTCCATCTTAACTCACATTCATCGCCTCGACAACATTCATACATCGTCTTATAGATGATCGTCTGTTGTTCACGCTTCTTACATTTCCATCTTAACACACATTCATCGCCTCGACAACATTCATACATCGTCTTATACATGATCGTCTGTTGTTCACGCTTCTTACATTTCCATCTTAACTCACATTCATCGCCTCGACAACATTCATACATCGTCTTATACATGATCGTCTGTTGTTCACGCTTCTTACATTTCCATCTTAACTCACATTCATCGCCTCGACAACATTCATACATCGTCTTATAGATGATCGTCTGTTGTTCACGCTTCTTACATTTCCATCTTAACACACATTTATCGCCTCGACAACATTCATACATCGTCTTATACATGATCGTCTGTTGTTCACGCTTCTTACATTTCCATCTTAACTCACATTCATCGCCTCGACAACATTCATACATCGTCTTATACATGATCGTCTGTTGTTCACGCTTCTTACATTTCCATCTTAACTCACATTCATCGCCTCGACAACATTCATACATCGTCTTATAGATGATCGTCTGTTGTTCACGCTTCTTACATTTCCATCTTAACACACATTCATCGCCTCGACAACATTCATACATCGTCTTATAGATGATCGTCTGTTGTTCACGCTTCTTACATTTCCATCTTGATACACATTAATCACCTCTTTAACATTCATACATCGTCTTAAACATGATGGGGAGGACACAAGCTGCGACTGCGGGGAGATTCAGAGTGATTCTCACTTATTACAATGCCCGCTGATGCAAAATGTATGTAATATGAATGATCTACTGATGGCAAATAACAAGGCGATATATGTCGCTGCATACTGGAGTGGCAAGGCCTACATACATTTATCACCTATTCAGGGTAGGATAAAACTGCCTAACCTCCACACTGTCCTATCTTGACATATTTACTTGTTTTGTATAGAAAACAAAATATCTTAAAATATTCAATAATTTGGATACAAGGGTTAATAGTTTGTTACATATTCTTTAAGTATACATACTATCGCCATCGACAGTTGGATCTCATGTATTACATGCAAATAGTTATATCAAGAATTCATTGAAACAACTTGAAATCATATTTCAAAATTATATTAAACGCAAGTATTTTTACATTGAAACATTTCATACACCCGTAATATAATTAAGAGGCGTAAATCTAAAATTGTCCCGTATAAACGGCATTGAACGTCAAATTGTATTAATAGCATACCGCTCATACATAATGGCTTCAGTGTTACACATTAGGTACTTCAGTGTTAGGTACCAGTGGGCTATCATTTGTCATCAGTCAACATTATGATGAATGGACCACATCAAATTTATGATTCCCTGGTCCCTTTATAACAAGCCTAATCGGCAGACATCGGTAAAACAAAACATCATTTCAAAAGAAAAAAAAAGAAGTTCCAATTATTTCGAAATCTCCACCTTCTAATTAGTATAAATCGATATCCATCTTGAAAAATCAAAAAAAGAACAAGAAGAAGTTTAAGAACAGACGTCTTCTTATATCTCAAAATGTAGCAAATTAGGACTACATAATTACCGCTTTTTTGTAAAATTTCGTTTTAATCACTGTCGACATTGCATTTCTCGTAGTATTTTGAAATAAAATAAAATAAGGCAATCGGTTCGTCACCATAAACGAACATTTTTTTACTCACGCAATTTATTTAACTCAAACGAAAAGAGAAAAAGATTTTTTTACTGTTACTTAAAATAGTTACCGCACGGTAACTATTTTAAGTAACAGTAAAAAAATTGTCCATACGATAAATTTTTCTCACGGTCAATTATTGTCCGTACGGTCAACTGTCCCCACGGCCAATTGTCCTCACGGCCAACTGTCCTCACGGTCAATTGTCCATACGGTAAATTGTCCCCACGGTCAATTGTCCTCACGGTAAATTGTCCATACGGTAAAAAGGGCGTACGGTCAATTTTCCGGACACGATATTTATGGTAGGAGCTATAATAGGACACACTGATTTTTTTTTGTTAATAGTAACACAACTTCATGTTAAAATTAACCGAACTATAGTGACTACAAAACATTTGGTTTTATGCAACTAAATGTTTTGTGCACAGAGCCAAACAGTACAGTCATAAATAGATAAACTTTTACTACCAATAACAAAGGTTTGGCTAAAACGTAGGTAGCCAGTTCGGTTGTCATAATATTTTTTCAGTGTAATCTCAACATACTCAATGTAAGTTATATCGTTACTTTTAATGATTTATCTAGGAATAATTTCCCGAAGAATGCTGTTTTGTGAATAAGAATAGACTACAACTACCTAGTTGCATGTAAAACATGAGATCCAGCGGTCGATGTCGTCAATATGTAAGTATAGTTAAATAATACGTAGGTACCAAACTAAACCCAAATTATTAAATATTTGAAAATATCTTGTTTTCCTATACAAAACATGTATGTCAGAATAGAGTGGAGTTGTCTTTTTTTCCTACCCCAAATAGATAAACGCCTTGGTGGTATGTATATATTTATGAAACTTATGAATTAAATTATACAAATGTTGTTACAAAAATGTTGGTGTGTCAAAAAGTTTTTATAGACTAGATGCATGTAACACATGAGATCCAACTTTCGATGGTGATAGTATGCATAATAATTGAAGAATACGTACCAAACTATAACCACTTAGACCCGAATGCAGAGTCGAACCTAAATAATTACTAAGCCATGTTTTCATTGCACAGTCGCTCACTATAGTTAGGAGATCACGTGGCTTCCTAACTTAAGAATGCTACGATGCTTTTGTATGAGAATTGAATTGCAGAGACAAATCTAAATAATTAGCGCATGCGTGTTGGCGTAAACTAACATTTCCGAACTGTCAAAAAGGAAGGTTAATCACGACATCACGAGGAACCTTACGAGTGGTTTAGTAATAAAATATAAGATGTTTTCGATGGATGATGATTTTAGCGACTTCGTTGAATATGTATTTGGTAATTTTGTCAAATCAAATCTCACACAGAGTATTTATTAGCGATCTATAGGAGATGCCGAAAATTCGCTGGAATTTCAGAAGAATCGAGACATTAGCTTGGTTACTTGTGTTTGTGTTATAACAAAAAAAACATTTTAAACGTCAGTATAAACTCATAGAATCCCTTTTATTCATACACAATAATGTGAAACTCTACGCCATCGACCTTAAAGTTTGGCGTAGTATTTAATATTAAGTTAGTGATGTCTCTGTAACACAATGGCTATCTTAAGAATACTAAATACTCCAGTGAGGTTATGAGTTAGTATTTAGTTACCTAGGACTGTGTATTCGGCTCTTAAACACAAATTAATAAATATTTTAAGATATTTTGTTGTCTATATAATATGTGAGATATGTGAGTGAAAGAGATAGCATGTCTGTGTGTGTATATAATAATAATAATAATAATAAATTTATTTGTTGCATTAAAAATAACAAGAAATTATATACATTTTGAACTATTTTACAACAAATAGGCTATTGCTCAGCTGTACACCCGTGGAGACCCACAGTGCAGCTGATTTTCAGCAATGCCTTGGACGATCACAAAATATATATTTTATACATACAGATAATAAATAAAAAATAAAATAACATAAAATTATATACGAAAACATTTATACATGAAGAAAAGAAAAAAAAAAATAATAATTGAGAAAGATAAAAAAAACAAAAGGAAAAAACATATATATTATATATACAAATAAAAATAAATAAACAAAGAAAGCATTATTAGGATAGTTAATTTTGTTGTACATAGGTACTTACTTTGGCATTATTACATTTAATTTTGTGTACTTAACAGCCATTCACTGCAATGCTTTTTAAAGCTCTGCAGTGAGGCTGCCGTACGAATGTGCTGCGGCAATTCATTCCAATATTTGGTTGATGTGTATGTATAACTCCCTTCAAAGGCAGTGGTTCGATGTCTGGGGAGAATAAGTAGATAGTCTCTTTGTCGCGTAGCATGCATATGAATATCACGGGACCACTGTAATCTGTCATACAGATAGGAAGGTGTCTTACTTTTAATGATTCTGAATATTTGACACAGATGATGAAACTTCCTTCTGTTAAACATATTCAGTATCCCGTGCTGCTTAAGGTATGGAGAAACATGTGCTCGCCTAGGTATTTTGTAACAAAAACGTGCACACGCATTTTGAATACGTTGCACTTGCTTTTGTGTATTTTTTAACAAAGAAGGACCATACACCGCATCCCCATAGTCTAATATGGATAAAACAAGACTATCTGTCAGCAGTTTGCGAACATTGACCGAAACATATTCCCGTATTTTATATAAAAGGCGTAGCCTTGAATAGCCCCATTGCATCTTTTTTTTTACATGCTCTCCAAATTTCATCCCTTGGTCCATCACTATACCGAGATTACGTGCAACGCTTACAAATGGAATGTCAGTGGAATCAATGGCAACCCCAAAGCCGCTGCTTTCCACAGCAGTAATTTTTTGTTTTGGGCCCACAACCAGGGCTACAGTCTTTCGGGGGTTGAGAAGTAGTGCATGGGCTTGTGCCCAAGAATGAATTTTATTTAAATCACTATTTATCATGCCCACGGCCGATTGTACGTTATGTTTTTCAAAAGACAAATAAACTTGTGAGTCATCTGCGTACATATGTGATTTGCAGTAATTAAGAACATTCATCATATCAGCTGTGTATAAAGCAAACAACAATGGCCCAAGTATGGACCCTTGTGGAACACCGCGAGTCAGCTTAACAGCAGTAGAGTATTTCAAAGACCCACCGACTTCACTGCAGACTAGACGCTGCGTTCTGCCTCTGAAATAACTTTGGAACCATCTGATAGTTCCATCGTCAAATCCATAGAACCGCAATTTCGATAAGAGCAATGGAATACTTATCATGTCAAATGCTTTGGAGAAATCAAGAAGAACCAATATTGATACTTTGCCCTTGTCACATGAAGTGTGTAAGTCATCGGTAATGCATTGTAACGCTGAAGTTGTGCTGTAACCCTTACGAAAGCCGGACTGATGAGGGGGTATAATTTTACATTTTTCCGCATATTTTACTGTTTGATCAAACACGATTTTCTCAAGTAATTTAGAGAGAGTGGGCAATATACTAATTGGTCTAAGGTCATTTAAGCTCGAAATCGGTGTCTTTTTGGGCAGTGGCTTAACAAGTGCATTTTTCCAGATCTCTGGTACCGTACCAGATGTCAATGATTTATTAATTATAGTTGTAATAGTACTAATCGTATACGGTAGAATGAGATTTATCATATTAATACTAATACCATCACACCCGATAGCATATGATTTAATAGTTTGTATGTGTCTACTTATAGCAGCTTCGTCTACAGTTTGGAGCTTAAAAGACTGTGAGGTTATATACTTGTTCATATTATAATGATTAAGTAAGTCCTCATTATGTGATATATTTTGATTTATGTTTATAAAATGATTATTAATTTTGTCTGGATCATTTAATTCAGTTGGTATATCGGGTTGTTTTTCCTTTAATTCAAGGCTGTTTGACAGAGATTTCCAAAGTTTTTTTGAGTTGTGAATATTGCAATTGACATTATATGCAAAAAAAGCCGATTTTTCTCTTTTTATAGAGGAGGTTACCAAATTTCGAAGTTGTTTATAATATGTGTAATGAATTTCTGCTTTGGTTTTCAGATATCGGCTATGGGCGCGATCTCTAACCCGCATCATATATTTTATTGTATCGGTTATCCAGGGTTTGTGTCTATCTCTTATTATTTTGGTCTGTATTGGTGCAAAGGTGTCAAATAAATCTATAACATATGAATTGAAATTTTTAACCATATCATCTACACTATTCATTGATCGTATGTCTTCTAACGGACCATTATTTATTTCGGCACTGAGATTATCTACATCAACATCTTTGATATTTCTAAATGTTATTGTTTTAGTTACTCTTCTGGGTTTGGGAAATTTTAAATCGCATACAATTAAACCATGATCACTCATATCCTTGCAATGATGCACGCTGAGATTTGTAACTTTCTCAGGTGCATTAGTGAATACCAAATCTATGATCTTTGATGAAGTATTTGTTACTCTTGTGGATTCATGAATAACTGAAGTCATATTAAAAATATTAAATGATTCCAAAAGTTTTCTTGCATTAGTTTCTTCAGTGTCCGTAATATCAATATTAAGATCACCTAGTACAAAGATATTATCACAATGAAAAATGAAGTTAGATATATTATCACTAATACATTCGATTGATTCACCTACGCCCTTACTATGCGGTCTATATAATGTACCCAATATAATACTGATGTTTGGAGCCTTGATTTTTATCCACATTTGTTCTAAATATTTGTTTTCGTATGATAAAATCGTACAAGAAAGTCCACGACGAACATAGAAACCTACACCTCCACCTCGACTTGGTCGTGGTGCCAAATATAAAGTGTAACCTGGTATAGCCCTATCCGTTGCACCTCTGACCTCATCAATCCACGTCTCGTTCAGGGCAAGCACATCAATTTCATATTCATCCATATAAACACACAGATCATCGAACCCTGTGCCTAGAGATTGAGCATTTAGTAAGCCTATAGATAAGCTCCTTTTTTTATTCCTGAATCGACTCATTCTGGATTATTATTTAAATTAAATTTACTCAAAAAAAAAAAAAATCAATGAAAATATTTCACCACAATAATTGCTACATACACATAAACAATACAATATGCACAAAGTCAATGGAGTGAAGCACCGCAACGCAACCAACAACAAAAATACACAGCAACCAGATAATAAACAATACCGAAGGTACACGAAAACAATATAAATAAAAAAAGCAAGTACAGGACCAGATATTCATAAAAGAAAAACAGAAAATAGAAAAAAAATAGAAAAAGAAGAAGTTGAGTAAATTAAAAAACATAAATTTATAATTGAACATGATCTTCAACTTGTGAGAGAGAAGTCTTAAAAATATTAAAAAAAACAAAAATTACATTCAACAAAAACATCACATGTACTAGGTACTTTGGTTGTTTCCGACGGCATTTTAACTAATACCATTTCAAATAAAATGAATACATGTTTAATAGAAGAATATAATATCACTACAAGTTATTTATAAGTCAATACCGACAAATTAATTATGATTTGTATGAATCATATTTGAAATTTTTAAACGCGTTTAAAAATCACTTTTTTTTAAATATGTCATTGTTCCCCCAAACGAGCGATATATGAGGCATTAATGAAATTTTTTACAAGATGATGTGATAACGATAATTAAAAAAAAAAATACATTTATTATAATCATGAGTGTGTGTAAGAAAATTCTTATAAAGATAAAAATATAAGTGAAATAAGAGTAAATTACATGTTGAATGTTACATATATTAATAAAAGATAAATTATTTATTAAAACTTTCCAATAAAATAGGTATTAAAGCATATAATACATACAATTAAAACTCTTATAAAATGAGATAAGGCAAATTAAACAAAAAAGAAACATAATATAATCCATTATTAATCGCTAGTTTGTGAGAGAATCCTAGGGATAAAAAGTATAAGTGGAAGTCAGTATTACATATGTATGAATGGTACATATGAAATATTATTAAAACAAATTATCAATGAGAAACCTTTAAAATATGAGATTAGGAAAGTTAAGAACATGTGTATAATATATAAATAATAATTATAATAATAATAATAATCAAAGTTTGCGAGAGAAAAGTCTTACAAATAAAAACAAAAAAGTATAAATGAAACATAATTTACCTCTAAATTTCTTAATAGGGTGATCTCATATAATATATTCCTTATTACACCCACACTAAATTAACATTGAGATAAATCACTTTAGCCCCTCTATCACAGAAATACTGTTCAGCAATATAGGCCTATCTTCGTCTGTCTTCTTAATAAATATTGTTCCGTTCTTTGTCCATAAGTATTTGTAGCTTAATTCTCTCTTCTTGACTCTTGCGAGGTTGAAGAGGTATCTAGATTTAGGAGTCAGGCACTCCGAAACAAAGATGGGTCGGACAGGTCCAGACATGCCCAGTAATGATGAGTTAAGTTTCTTTTCAGGAGCCTGAGAACGATTATATTTTTTCATACTTGTTAATAACTCCTCCCTGGCCATTCCACCAAAGAATGTGACCTGCACCACACCCGGTGATTCTCCTTTACTAGTGTGTCTCTTGATATCTTTGACATCTTTCAGTCCTGTATCCGAACCTATGACGGTGCATAGGTTGTGCACCAGTCCCTTCAATTCCGTGATGCCTTCACCTGGTACCACAGGAACACCTCTTAAAACTAGGGATGACCCTAGTGACGCTTTTTCCTGTCTTTCGCACTTGTTCTCCAAGGTCACCAGTTGTTTTTCCATTTTCTCCAAATTGGCAGCCATGTCTACACCAGACCTTAGCCCCTTGATGATCTCGTCTTTCTCCTCGTTAGACCTAATAAGAGCCTCTATGGTTTTCCTTAATTCGCCCATTTCAGATTCCACCCGAGCCATGATCCTAGCCTCCATCTCCACCACCCAATCCTGAAGGGGAGCACCCTCTGAGTCCGACCTAGCTGGCGGGGTTACAGGGACGTCCAGGGGACCCATCACAGATTGCAACGGGCTGCTGCGCGGGTCATGCAACGCACACTGGTCGCATCTCCATGTAGAGCGCGTTAAGCATGACATCTTATTATAGTTAGTCTTGGTCATCTTGACACAGCGGAAGTGATAACTGTTATAGCACCTACCACATTTGAGTTTCTTGGTAGGGCTAACAACATTTCCACATGACCCACACGGGCAATTCTTTCTCACTTTGTCATCGCTCATTTTGAAGAACAATCATACAGATATTGGACACTAAGAATTTTCTCACTTCAACTGCACATCAAATGATATATAACTTTTATGTTTTCGTTTATATATATGAGCTATAACACTTGTATTTTGTTTTTGTTATATCCAGATTGGAATGTCTCTCATCACAAAAAGAAAATTAAAATATACAACTATTTAATCATTACAATAGATAAACATTAATATTTTTCTTGTTTACATATAATAATGATGGTAATTGTAATAAAAATAAGGCGTGAAAAGATTAACAGTGCGCACTTTGACAGATGTTATTGTGCGCACTTTGACAGATGTATAGTGTTTGAATGGGCACGCGACGCGTCATTCATCGTTCGCCGTTGATAGTAAATACCTCCGTGATTTGTATAGATAGATTGACCTTGAATTGTATATTTGATAGTGTTGTATTAATAAAGTGTAAAAGAACTTAACATCTTTTACTACAAATAAACAGAGTTCCACCCCAACAAATAAGTAGTGTACAATGACACTATACTGGCGCAGTCTGGAACAAATCTACGCAGAAAATTTGGGATTTTTTCGAGAAGGAAAAAATTCGGCAACAAAACAGGCGACAATATTTTTTTTTTTCACTGGGAAAAAAATTGGAGGTACAAGATCGTACAAGTGTATAGAGACACGGTGCGAAAAGATCTTCAAGGAAGAAGTATTGGCTGAGGAAGACAGGAGTCTTCGGGATTGATACGACTTCGGGAGATTTTGGACTGGACTTCAAGGGGACCAGAGGGGACCAAGGAAGACCAGGAAGGACAACGGGAAAGAGAATCAGAGAGGACCAGGGGACCACAAGGTTGGACAAGAGGATTGGCTGCTTGCTGTGAACGAGCGTCGAGCAGAGGCAACAGAAGAGGACCAGAGTGCTGGAAGACCAGGGATTCGACAGAGACGACTTCTGCAGAGACAGGGTTGGGCCGTAGTGCAGGTTCAAGCGACTGGACAGGATCGAGTTATGATAAGTGTATTTTTCTTTTCTTGTCTGTAGGTATTCTTTTTTCGGTAATATGGAACAAAGGAATCTACCGCTTTTCAATCACGAGAATGATTTGTGGAGTGTGTTCAGGGTACGTTTTGAGCAATTCATCATAGCTGATGATGAAAAAATGTCTGAATCAAGGAAGAGAGCAATATTTTTAACCTCTTTGTCTGAAAAAACTTTTGTTTTATTACAAAACTTGTGTGTACCAAGAAAAGTTACTGAAGAAAAATTGTCGAAATTATTCGATCATTTGGATAATTTTTGTAATGAAACTGTTTTTCCGTATATTGAGAGAGAAAAATTTTATTGTATGAAACAGTCTGAACATGAATCAGTAAAAGAGTTTGCTTGTAAATTAAAAGAGCGTAGTGTTAAATGTCAATTTAATGATCGTCTGGAAGAATCTTTGAAAGATATTTTTATTATCGGTTTGTGTAATAGTCAAATAAAAGAAAAGTTGTATTTGGAGGACGAGAAAAAGGGTTTCTCTCAAATACTTGAATATGCAAATGTATTGGAATCGGTATCAAAAAATAAAAATATGATAAAAAGTTGTAAATCAGAAATTTGTGAAATCGAAAGTAAACAGAATAGTAGGTATAATAAAAATAGTGCACATAGAAGGAATTTCAATGAAATTGATAAGAAAAGGAATAGATCAGTATCACCGCATGTTAGTAATAGGAATTTAAAATGTTTTGCATGTTTATCTGATAGTCATTTAATTAAAGATTGTAAATTTAAAAATTTTAGGTGTAATAAATGTAGAAAAATGGGTCATATTGCGAAAGCATGTAAAAACGATCAGTTTGGTAAAAGCAAAAATAGTATTTTTACTATGGAAAATAATACGAACGTAAATGTTGTTTGCAATACGGAAGGTATTAATGAAATTGTAAATCCATTCATGATTAATATATGTATTGGTAGTCAGATTATTCACGCGATGATTGATACAGGTGCTAATGTATGTGTAATTCCGAAAGATATTTATTTTAAGAAGTTTAAAAATTATAAATTGAATAAACCGACAAGTATTTTAAAATCATACGACGGTAGTATTTTAAAATGTATTGGTGTGTGTATAATGGAAGTAACATACAACAATATCAAACAAGTGATTGATTTTTTCGTAGTAAACAATGGCAACAGTGTAATATTGGGTAGAAATGTTATTCGGAAATTCACCTTATTGGTTGATAGCCAACCACTGACGAGAATTCTTAGTGAAAAAAAGAATATACCGACGTTAGCAGCAAATAGATTGCAAATTAAGTCTAAAGATAATTGTTCTGATTATTTATCGAGAGTACCGGTTAGTGAACCAGATAATAGTTGTGATAACTTGACAGACAATTATTTAAATTTAATATGTGACAGTGAACAAATTTGTATAAACATTGAGCAGATTAGTGAGGCAACTAGTTGTGATGATGTGTTAGTGCGTATTATGTCTTGTTTACAGACAAAATGGCCGGATAAAGTTAACAAAGACAGTGATTTGTGGCATTTCTGGATAAAGAGAAATGAGTTATCGATTATAAAAGGGTGCATTTTGTGGAATCATAGAGTAGTTATTCCGTCAAGCTTGAGAGATAAAATTTTGTGTATGTTACATAGATCTCATCTTGGTATTGTGAAGACAAAAGGTCTTGCAAGAGGTTATGTTTATTGGCCGAAAATTGATAAAGACATTGAAGAATTAGTTAGTGAATGTTTTGAATGCTCAAAAGTTGCCGCATTGGAACCAAAAAATGTATTGACAAGCTGGCCTAAGAGTCGGTTTGGACGAGAGTCGGTTTGGACGAGAATACATATTGATTTTTTTGGACCAATTGCAGGTAAATCATTTCTTGTAGTATGTGATGCATATTCAAAATGGATTGAATGCTTAGAAATGAAGAATATTAATGCGTTTTGCACCATTAAAGCATTAAAAAAATTATTTTGTCAATTTGGATGTGTCAAAACGATAGTATCGGATAATGGTAGTGCTTTTATGTCAAATCAATTTCAGAGTTTTTGTGTTGAACATGGTATAAAACATGTAACGTCACCAATATTTTCACCTTCTTCCAATGGTCAAGCGGAAAACACGGTGAAAACGTGTAAAATGTTTTTAAAAAAATTATTAATTAATAATATAAAATTTATGAGTGATTATGAAAATAGAATTGATAATTTTTTAGTTGATTATCGGAATTCTCCGCATGTTTCAACAAAGGTTGAACCATCAGTTTTAATGTTAGGTAGAAAACTAAGGACGAATTTTGACATTTTCATTCCTGAATTTAATGGTAATGATAATAATGATAATGATGATTTTATTGGACATAACTTGTTAAAAAGCCAAGAGAGGCAACATTATTATTATGGAGGGAGAGAGAGGAAGGAATTGAAAACAGGTCAAAAATGTTGGGTAAAAGACTACAGGGTAGTAAACAAACCAACATGGGTTTTGGGACAGATTACTAGGAAAATTGGGAAGGCAATTTACTTGGTAAATGTTCTTGGTA
This sequence comes from Molanna angustata, assembly GCA_963576475.1. Taxonomy (NCBI): domain Eukaryota; kingdom Metazoa; phylum Arthropoda; class Insecta; order Trichoptera; family Molannidae; genus Molanna; species Molanna angustata. The sequence goes on from OY754972.1 coordinate 31,080,003, forward strand.
CTAGTTACACATGGAAAAGGCATGTTAACCAATTAAGAACCACAAGTGTAAAGTGGTCAGATGGGGGGTAGATAGATGTTCTCATAGTTCTTGTGGGTCTCGACTCTGAAGCTTATGGATTGCTTGAGTTTGGACCCGGACACCCCAGTTCACTCCTCGGATGCTAAGTTGTGTTTCCTCTTGTTTCAGGTTATCGGGAGGGTTGCCTGGAGGCAGGATGGAGGAACACTCGGACACTCGATCCTGGACATCGGTTATCCTTGCAGGCCAGTGTAAGGGATGGATGTCAGAGGTTAAGTGTGGAGGAGTGTGAGATATGTGAGTGAAAGAGATAGCATGTCTGTGTGTGTATATAGTGTTTGAATGGGCACGCGACGCGTCATTCATCGTTCGCCGTTGATAGTAAATACCTCCGTGATTTGTATAGATAGATTGACCTTGAATTGTATATTTGATAGTGTTGTATTAATAAAGTGTAAAAGAACTTAACATCTTTTACTACAAATAAACAGAGTTCCACCCCAACAAATAAGTAGTGTACAAGGACACTATAATATAAAACATGTAGGTATGTATGTCAGGATAGGATAGAATGGAGGTCAGCCTGTTTTTCCTACCCAGAATATAAAAAAGCATGATGGTATGTATGTATGTTTGTAGATTAAGTAGGTAGGTATCAAACTATTGAGTGAGATATCGTGTAGTGTATACTGCCTTACAAATTGTTTGAAACGATGTCGTCACTAAATTCAATTTTTATAAAAATATGTTATAAAAAGTTTGAGATGTACTACTACAATGTTAATATTTTTATAGCAAATTATATTATCTAGTTGGGGTCTTTCGTCTTTTTTCGATATTTTTAAAAACTTCGTAAATATAGGGAGTTAAACACCTAAATTTGTCATAATTTTTTTTCCTAATAAAATGTTTGAGAAACACTGGAATTAAAAAAAAACAAATTGAGATTTTGTATTTGTCTATATTTATACCAATTTTGAGCGTTCTAGCTCTATAGTAATAGAAATATTCAAAAGTTGATAACACATGGCTGAAACAAAAATTCATAATTCTGAGTATAAAAGTTTTTTAAGCCTATTTTTTTATATTTTATAAAATTTTGGGTTCGGTGCATCGATCGGATCAAAAGTTATTAGGGAGGGACGGACAAACACATTAGTACAGGCAAACAACATACAATGTTATACTCCGAATTCTGAGTTCATTCATATATTATATTGTATATCATATAAATATAATTTATTTGTCGGCCTTCATGGGTTAGTTGGTTGGGTATCTGACTGCTGATCCAAGAATCCCGGGAACGATTCCCGGAGGAGACACACACACACACACAGACACTCGAAATGTTCTACTCCGAATTCTGATTAAATCCGTATATTGAACATATATGCTGCAAAGCCTCTAAGTTTGTGTTTTTTGACTTGAAAGTTGGAAAAGCCGTGAAAAAAGTAGACCCTGCATACAATTCTCGCGTATCCTGGCTTGAAACATTGTCGTTATGTTAAGAGAACAATATTCTCTTGAACAAATCGACAGTTGGAAAATAGTTTTTTTTAATCAAATTAATTGTATGTTTGTAGTTCCACATGTGGATTTTTTTTACAGGACGTCCATTACGGGTGACTAGACATCAAAATGGCCTAGTCAACCAAAACGATAGTCCTGTCAAAAGGAAAATACACATATGTAACTACAATCAATTTGTTTGATTTATTAAAATCGCATAATATGGAATAACCGTCAATATTGACAATATAAAACATTGAAACAAATCATTTGTTAGAAACGCTAGGAAGTTACGATTTAGTTATTTATCTCCTTATTCAAAAGTTTTACATCTTCATTGGGTACAAAGTTCCAAAAGAAAAACTATCCGGTCGTTATCATATTTTAACGAGGTCGATCCAATTTGTGTACCGAAACCCTAAATAAACCTACATCTATTTTCGGAGTACCTACTTGTAATTTTAAAACTAAAGTACCTTTTAAACAAAAATATACATACCTACTATAAGTGATTGCATAAACATTGTTCATACTGATATATTATAAATATACAAACATGATAACATAATGCTGTCGTAAGAAATGCAGGGTATCCAGACTATCTATGGTAAAAGTGTAAAACCAGAATTTAAATCTACATCTAGAATGTAGTTAGCTATATAATGTAGGTATTGCAAACTAAGCTAGCGTGACAGGATGTTACGCTTCGAAAGCTAAGAACAAACTAGAGAACATCATATACCTGGTTACAATAGATCCCACCACGTTCTATATTATACTTAGCATACCTACAGGAATCCACAGGTAAACTGCCTAGATATAATTGACATACTCTCTGCAGAATAACATATATCTTCACACCAGAGACGCAAATAATAAAAGATTATCTAACAAATACTTTTGTCATATCAAAACAGTCGGTCTGGTATTCCATTCCCATAAAGTGCATTCATTCAAAATTCAAATGCATATAAACTGCCTACATATTGTATTGCTTCTTCTTCTTCTTCCGGTGCCATGTCAGGAACCCCCGACGTCGGCTATCACTCTGGCAAATCCCTCTCTGTCCTGTGCTGATCGGAATATCTGTTCCACGGTCCTGAAGCCGGTCCATTCCATAATGTTGCGCAGCCAGGACATCTGTCTCCTTCCAGTCCCTCGGCGACCTTCTATCTTGCCCTTCAGTATTAGTTGGAGCAAGTGATACTTCTCTCCCCTCATTATGTGACCCAGATATGTGATCTTGCGGACCTTTATTGTGGACAAGAGTTTCCTGGTTGTTCTGGCTCGGCTTAAGACTTCTGAGTTCGTAACCAGATCTGTCCAAGGGATTTTGAGCATTCTGCGATGCAACCACATCTCAAAAGCTTCCAGCCTGTTCATGGTGTTAACCTTCAATGTCCAAGTCTCACAGCCATATAGCAACACAGACCACACATAACATCTCATCATCCGCTGTCTCAGGTCCATATTTAGCTTTTTGTTGCAGAAGAAAGATCTCATTTTATTAAAGGTTGCTCTTGCTACCTCAATTCTGCACTTGATCTCCATATCAGGGTCAAGGGACTCCGAAAGAATACTGCCAAGGTACTTAAATTTATCCACCTTATCTATAACCTTGCCCATTAATTGCAAGGAAGAACCAGGATATTCATATCGACCAAATGTCATCCACTTTGTTTTGGCTACATTTATAGATAAGCCCAAATGTTCACCAAATACATTGACATTGTTTAACAGTTCCTGGAGATCAGAAATAGAATCCGCCAGTAATACAGTATCATCGGCGTACCTGATATTATTAATTACTACGCCGTTGACTTTTATACCCCTCTCGGTGTTGTTGAGAGCTCTTTTAAATACATTATCAGAGTATAAGTTGAAAAGTAGAGGAGACAAGATACAACCCTGCCGTACTCCTCGCTGTATGGGTATTTCATCTGATGTCACATTTCCACGTCTGATCTCAGCTGTTTGGTGCCAATATAGGTTTTGGATGAAGTTCAGATCTTTTGTATCCAGATTGCACTCCTTCAGCATTTCAATTAAGTCACAATGTCTCACCCTATCAAATGCCTTTTCATAATCTATGAAACATGCAAATACCTCTTTTCTCTGGTCACGGCATTTTTGTAATAATACATTAATAGCCAGTAATGCTTCCCTTGTACCAAATGCATTTCTGAAGCCAAATTGCGTGTCATCGAGGTCCTGTTCGCATTTACTGCGAATCCGTGCATGAATAATTTTAAGGAAGAGTTTTAACACGTAACTCATTAAGCTGATTAATCTATAATCACCGCATTTCTTTGGGTGCTGCTTTTTGGGCAATGTCACAAAAGTGGATCTCAACCAATCTTGGGGGATATTTCCTGTGTCATATATGGCATTAAATAGTCTCAGCAGGTAGTTAATATTATCGTCACTAATGAGTTTCAACAGTTCAACCGTATTGTATTGCTTATCTACATACAATGAATGCAACTTGTTTTCTACGGTAACATTTAAGGAATGTGGCAATTATATAAGATTACATATTTTATTGAAAACTTTGGTTGCTGAACAATGATCTGTAAAAACAAAAAAAAGATGAAGAAGAATATAATATATGTTAGTTACATAAGATGCTGTGAAGCTCCGGCTTAAAAAAGTGCTTTTCTACAATCACTGTTTCAGGTGTTCCGTAAGAACCAAGTAATCCATCTGTCGATTCGTTCAAGAGAATGAAATTCTCTTGAAGGAAGAAGCAGTTTAAATCCATGATACGCGAGATTGAATGCAGGGTCTATATTTTTCACGGTGTTTCCAACTTTGAAGTCAAAAAACACCAACTTAGAGGCTTCACAGCATATTTATTCCATATTCGGATTTACTCAGAATTCGGAGAACATTTCGTGTGTCTGTATGTGTCTGTGTGTGTCCTGCTTGTGTGTGTGTGTGTCCGTCCGTCCCTATTAACTTTTGATCTGCTCAATTTACAGAGCTCAAAATTTCAGGATATATAAAAAGTAGTAGGCCTACAAAACTTTTATACTCAGATTTTTGAATTTTTGTTTCAGTTAGGGGTTATCAACTTTTGAATTTTTACTTTATTTTTCCATATATCTCAGAAACCATAAAAGCTAGAACGCTGAAAATTGGTATGAATATAGACAAATACAAAATCTCAAATTTAATTTTTCATAAAAATCCCAGAGTTTCTCAAACATTTTTTATTAAGAAAAATATTTTTTTAATGACAAATTTATGTGTTTAACTGCCTATATTTCCAAAGTTTTTAAAAATATCGAAATAAGCCGAAACACCCCAACTAGATAATTTAATTTTCTATAAACACTATTGACATTGTAGTAGTACCTACATCTCAATTTTTTTTTAACAATTTTTACAAAAATTGAATTTAGTGACGACATCGCTTCATACAATTTGTATGGCAGTCGCCTATACACAATATGTAAAAAGACTTAATAGTTTGATACTTAATCTCTAAAAATACATACATACCATCATGCTGTTTTCATATTCCGGGTAGGAAAAAAGGACTGACCTCCATATTATCCTATCTTGACATACATACCTACATGTGTTGTATAGAAAACCAAATATCTTAAAATATTAAATAATTTGTATTTATGGGTTTATAGTTTGGTACTTATTCTTCAACTATGCATACTATCGCTATCGACAGTTGGATCTCATGTGTTACATGCAACTAGTTATATTTGTAATGCTATTTTTGTGTATGTTTTGTTAGTTGGCATTCACTGTAAAAAGTATCATTATTTCAAAATGCTTTAGCTCCGGCACAGGTTTTTTACCTAGTGGGGCATTGTAGTTAAGAATATTATTTGTCAATATTATGTATATGTATGAATAAAAATGAAATAAATAAATAAACTATATGACGAACCCAACATTGTACATGTCATAATTTGGCTTTATGGGTTTATAGTTTGGTACTTATTCTTCAACTATACATACTATCGCTAACGACAATTGGATCTTATGTGTTACATGCAACTTGTTGAAAATACAGCAAGCAAAAAACATCTCAAATAGTTAAGTAAGACAAGGCTGATATGTGGCTATACACGCCTGTGTCGAGCTTCATTTAAAAGGGTTATGTACACCCGCACACCCGTCGTTGGTAACTCCACATTTTGTGATATGACGTGATTGTATGAATTGTTAGTATTTTTTTTTGTTTCTTCAAAATATGACATTCCCTGAATGTATTTTTTTGAAACATATTTAGTAACACTATAATATTTGATTATATTCTTTCTAGAAATTGGTAGATCTGTAAACAAGTCAACATACATATGTAGGTATGGTGCAGCTATCGAAACTATATCACAACATGCAGCATATTTGTTTAGAGGAGAGCAATTTCACATTCGAGTTATGTAGGTAATTATTTTTAAGTCAAACAGTTCCCTTTTTATAGTTATTTTAGGCTTTACATTAAAAATTTACTTGTTACTATTGTTGGAACAGTAAGTTCACCATTTGCAACTTTGTGTAACACGAATAGATCAGTAAACTTATTCCTCATGCATTCCAAAGAAACTGAGTCTCTCGTTATATGACGTTAATTTGTTGTGGCATCCTATGCGCAATAAAAGAGTTTATAGGATTTTTGAACATTCTATTCTGGTTTTGTGTATGTCGTAGTGGGATGACCAGACAATCGAACAGTACTCAACAGTGCTGAGAACTAATATTTTGTATAGTGCGATGGTGACTTGTTGATTTGGATATTAGTCTGAAAATATGTAAAGTATTGTACTCTGGATGCTTTCCCCACCATGGTGTCGATGTGAATATTGAACTTCATCTTATCGTCGAATATCACTCCCAGATCTCTGATTAACACACAAACACATTTTACAAGTGGGTGTACTTATAAAATATTTAAATATTAAAGAATAAAATCGATTACCCAGAACGTGGCAGCATATTTAAAGTAGTTACAGAAAAATCTGTAGTAAAATACTTAGTTAATCCAACTGTCGATTCGTTCAAGAGAAATTATTTCTCTTTATGAATTGATAGTATTAATCTTAGTCCCGTGTGAGAGAATTGTATGCAGTAGTAAATTTTACACGATTTTTTCAACTTTGAAGTCAATAAACACCAACATAGAGGCTCATGTGCTATATGCAACTGGTATCAAAGATATCTCTGGTCGATTGGAAGCAATTTCTATGTGCCCGCCAGTGAACTACGTAAAAGATAAGAATTTATTCTCAAATGATTTTATTTCAAGACTAAATTTCTAACATGATTTCTATTCCACACAATCTCTCACTATACGTAGGTACCTGAAATTATGGCTGCTGTTATTATTTTGATAATGAAACAATGAAAATGACGACAATTGCATAATTAATCATATTAATTATTGGTGAATCGATAGCAATAATTAAGTAAATAACATTTGGCCACTAAAGTCAATGTGACTTTGATGAAATATAGGTAGGTAGGTACATTGAACCGGTTATACATATGTGATATATTATTTTTTGGTGATCTTAATATTAAAAAAAATATATGTTTAATTCTCTATTTTTTAATATCAATATAGTGAAAACACTGTGAAGAATTATGATTTCGTATTTTTGTAAACACATCTCTCATCGAAATAGCCAAGGGGAAAAAACAAAAAAAAAATATCTATGAACTGATCGCAATAATAAACCTCACTAAACGGTATAAAATACGAATATAACAATAATTTTATATAATATACGAATTATAACCTAAGTAGTACATTTTTTGTATGTTATTTTAAGCGTATCTTGTTGTGTTTTAAGTGATTCATTGTAATTACGTAAATGATGCAAAAGGCAAAACATAAAAAAAAATTGAATCATACAGGAAAATAATAATACACAATAATATACTCGCCATTTGCATCGTATGCTACAGGCGAGTTTGTTACCATTTGACTATTTCTTCCAACAAATCAGTGTTTCCAGTACAGAGAAGTAAGAAATGCGCAAGTAATAATTTATCTGAAATGAATTTTTCGAATGCTGGAGAACGAACCCAAGACACCCGCATAAATATGTATATTTATACGATCTCACTTACTATTAAATTTACAACTCGACTAATCCGACGCAGAGTTCAGCCAGACATTTTTTCTGATTTACGTTTCATCTGTACGTAGAAATACCACTGGTCAATACAGGCGCAGCGGACGAAGCGTAAATGACGGATTTTAGAATTCTTCGTACGTCCACTGAGCGGCAGCGGACGGAGCGCATCAGACGGATTTTAGAATTCTTTGTATAGGAATTCATACAAGTGCGTCCACTGATCGGCAGCGGACGGAGCGCATCAGACGGATTTTAGAATTCTTTGTATAGGAATTCATACAAGTGCGTCCACTGATCGGCAGCGGACGGAGCGCATCAGACGGATTTATACAAGTATAGGAATTCATACAAGTGCGTCCACTGAGCGGCAGCGGACGGAGCGCATCAGACGGATTTTAGAATTCTTTGTATAGGAATTCATACAAGTGCGTCCACTGAGCGGCAGGGGACGGAGCGCGCGCAGTGGATCGTCGGAATGCGGACGACGCCGTTGCTAGGAGAAATAATACTCCGCTAGGATCTGTCATTTTTGAATGTGCATTTTCTTTAGTGATATCATATCGCCTTTTTTAAGGAAATATCTCATTTAAATTGCTAAAATATTATTTAAATAAAACACTATCATATAAATTCGAATCTTTAGATGCTTAGTTGTTTTTTTATTAAACGGCTGAAAGATTTCGGATGAAAATTGTCAATAAATCCAAATGGCAGTTGTGTCGGCAATCCGATCGGTGCGCCTCTGTCGACGCCATACCATAAACAAATCCGTTTGATGCGCTCCGTCCGGCCTGTCTAAACAAATCCGTTTGATGCGCTCCGTCCGGCCCGTCCGCTGCGCCTGCGTGGACGCTAGCCTTAAAACTACAAAACTCATTACCATAGCAAAAAAATAATTTAGAAAAATACCTACCTTAGTTTCTTTTGTTCCCAATTATCCTCGCTTATGTTAGAATTTTTCATGAGACCACAAGACGTCAAAATATGTACTAAACACCACATATTATATTTAAAATAGCATTAGTTAAATTATTTAGTGCCATTTTAATTATTATTAAAATAGTAGGTATTATTGAAAATAATCAATTTAATATTGTCAAATGTGTTTTTAATTCGTAATACACTAAAGAGATAAATATTAATAAAAAGTGCAAAAAAAAGTGGTGAAATAGTAAAAAAAATAAGTAAAATAAAAAATAAATAATATATTTCACGTCAGTCAGTAGATTGTTTACATTCATACTGCCAATGTCAAACACATTTGTAATATCAAACGTTGAAATTTGTTTTATACAGAACATACAATAATCTATTGTGAAACGATATAAATGGTAGGTACTTGAACAATAACAGTAAGTCTGTATGAAATACTAAATTGTTCAATTTTATCAAAATATCAAATGAATCAACCTGAAAACACTTTTATCGTGTGTAATTGTCATGTGTAATACATACACAAATTCTGATAGTTTCAGAGTTCTTAGTTGTCGGAATATTAGTTAAAAATCAATTTCAGTACGGACAGACAGATAAGATAAATAAAATTATCTAAAAAATAATTTGCATATTCAATTGTACATCAAGTAAGACGAGATGGCATTCGGTTCTCTTTGACTACCCCAAATAGATAAACGGCGAGATGATATTATAATAATAATTTTGTCGGCCTTCGTGGCTCAGTTGGTTAGGTATCTGACTGCTGATCCGAAGGTCCCGGGTTCGATTTCCGGTAATTGTGTTTTCAGTCTGGATCTGTGAGACGATTAATAGATCGTAAGTCTCCAGAATGTGGCAACTTGTTATTGGGTGAGTGTTAAATTAATATTTGACAAAGTACCTGTTAGTTGCCCGAGGAGTAATGTAAAATAAAATAATAAACACATCCTTGCACCCTGCGCCAGTGGCGAGTTTATTGCCATTTGGCAAACTTCTTCCAACTTTCCAATTCTTACAGCCCACAGAGAAGCAAGAATTGTGTGAGAAATATTTTTTAATAAATTTCTCCTCTGCTGCGTAGGTGCCTACATAATATGATATGTATGCACTAAGAAAAAAATAAAGATAATAATGATTCAAAAATCAGAGTTTCGGTCCAAAATCTACTAAAACAATTTTCTAAGTGTTTGTTATGTAGGTATACAGTCTATGAATGCTCTTGCTTGTATTGCAATAGGGAAAGAAAAAATGTTTTTCGGTAGATAAGATTTAGCATTTGTAAATTTACTTGTTATTTAAAATGCAGAGTCCATATTATCGTGGCGTCTCGTGATTGAAAAAAATACAAGCATTCATTATTATAAGATACAACATTTATTTCATCTTAAAAATCACAGACAAAAAAGTGTTTTCTTTGCCAAAATATCTGAATGATAATACATTGTCTATGATTAATTTGACATTTACAAAAAAAATAGAATCCGAATCGGACTTATTTTTTATTTTAAATAATTGTTGGCAAATAATTTACACAGATAACAGTATAGATAATTAACGATTGTTTAAAATTAACCAAAAATATATTCATCACAGTTCTTTTTAAATGGCCGATTTCTTTAAAACGTCTTTTTCATAAGCGTAGTAGGCACAGAGAATTGAATGCCATACACGTCTCTGTTGACATACGAATTGCGCCCCTTGCGCTTTTTTTCAAACAGTCACCCCAAATATTTGTTTATTGCAGTTTATTGTGTGTGTTCAATATTATAATAGTACATACTATTGAAACACTGCAAACGTCACATTTCTTCATTCGTGGTATAATATAACATAATAGGAGATAAACTGACTATGTATAGCTGCTAGAATTATTGACATTGCATTATTTTTGTCTACCCCATCAGGGATAATTCCTATGGTATGCAATGGTATGTATTTATTATATAAGTTGATTACGCACTTGGAATGATCCTGAATCATTAAACGGCGCCCAAATCCTTAATACCTATTATCACTATTCGTAGAAAAAAGGATATTTTACAAATACAGGTTCAGAACAAATAAATACAAGATTTATTCGAACGAAGCAAAGAGAACCAAACGCCACACGAACCTGAAATTAAAAAAAATTGCCTCACCCACATGCATACACCGTCTCATACAAACCATCTCGTATATAGTATACAAGACCATGCACAAAACTATTTTATGTAAAAAAAACTTCATCAGATATCACTGCCTACCCCTAATACATGATTTCTGAAATAAAAAAATACTGCCTCACTCACATGCATACACCGTCTCATACATTTACAAACCATCTCGTATATAGTATACAAGACAATGCACAAAACTATTTTAAGTAAAAAAAACTTCATCAGATATCACTGCCTACCCCTAATACCTACATGATTTCATGAGATAATGTGGGTAATTGTTTTTTTTTCTGAAATTGTTTTTTATGTATGAGAAAATTCGTGAATTCATTCAAAAATGATATGCTATCAAACCAACTTCCAACATCGAATTAAAAATTTACCTTTTCATGTACTTAATAAATCATTAATTACTTTATTTCAAAAATATTTTACTAAATTGTTTTAAATTTATAATCGGTTTCGATTCTCACTCTAAAATACTAAATTTGTTTATTATTATTATTTGACCTTAGTGCTGTCATTGAAAGGTGACATTTATATAGTAAACATTTTTTATCCAGTTTATATATTTTATACTGAAAAAAAATGTTTTTATACTATGCATTTCTCAAAACGATCAGATTTTATATATAAATAATTTATATTTAATTAAATAAAAATAGGGGATGGGGTAGAAAGAAACCTTCATTATAAAAAAAATGTTTTTAGAAATAGAAGGCACACAAAACATTTTAGTGTAACTTAAATTATGTGGAAACAAAAAAAAATGAAAGACAAATGTGCGACATACAAATACAAAATTATAATTATAAAAAAACAAATAAGAAAATCAAAATTTTTAATTTAGGTATGTGATGAGTTTATTCAAAGAACAATAGTTATAAATAAATTGTTATTGTTGTGTGATGTTTACAACAAAAGTGTTTTTTTTTCAAAGACGTAATTTTTAACGTATTATTTATTTGTTTTTAAAACATGTGCACCGTTAACATATATTATATTTACGTTTTCAAACTGAATAATTATATGATATACTGACCAATAAAAAGTGATACTGTAATCATAACTAACCTCACTTTCTTTGCCGGTTTTCAGCTTAATCCCACCGAACAAAATAATATCGGGGCAAAATTTAAAATAATTTTTTTTAAAATAAATAAACACTCGCCACTTTTACCAACACTCGCAAACACTCGTTACAATTGGAAATGTACAACGACCGGCCGATTATTTGTCGTGTGTCAATTTATATTTTGTTTTCTTTTTATTTATTGACAATTGCGTGTTACGTGCGTAAAAGTATGGAAAAAGCGCGCGTGGAAAATAGCGATACGTGCATCTAGTACCACGGACTGTCGCCTACTTGTTCGGAAGGACGAAGCAAGGTCGTGTCGGACCCACGAAGTGAGGGGCGAGTACTAGAGCGACACGGGACTAAATGAAATGGAAAGTAAGCACTTGCACAAAAAAAGATTCAAACATGGAAGGGAGACACAGTCGATCTTCTGTATTATTAAGCAAACATTTTGTCAAACGCGTGTTTTTCTTGACATGAGTGGTTGTATGTTGCTTACTACTAAACGTCTCATTCCATTATTAAATTTGCAGTGTCCCATTAAACACATCCAAAATAGATGCAATTAGCATTATTCAGGATTATTTTGAATATTAGGATATAGTAGCAATTATAATATTAATTTCTTGCGATATAAAGAAGAAAGCGTGGGTTATTTTTAGTTACGGCGCTGAAGTCGAAAATCAGTTTTCTGTGCGCAATTTTTGTCTGCTACGTGCGTTCTTCAGAATTTCAGCATGAATTTCAGAACTCTTGCGTGTTGAGTATGCTCCTCGCGTTCAGGCGATATTCGCGATGAATTGGCGCTAATAAAGATTCATCTTATGAGTATGAGACACGAAAATAATTTCCAGTTGTATTTTGTGCCTTTTGATGTCAAACCCTTTGGAGATGTTTTCAAAACTGCTTTATGAATATAACAGAAAGTTTATGGTAAATCTATAGAACGTTGAACTTTGCTAGGACTAGTAGGACAATGCTAGTTATATTGAGAATTATTTCTAAACCTATCAGCTATTTTTTTATTTAAAATTATATTATTCTCGTAAAATATTAGGTATAAAATTATGTAAAACAAATGAGAGTGAATTTTTTTATTAAAATACACAGCGCGTATTTTTATGCATAACCAGAGCACTTTAGATAAATAACATTTATTTGAATACTAACGTCTACAATCCGCATTCACCTGTTTCCGGTTTAGTAAGTCAAAGTTTCCGGTTGGCTCTCTGGTTGGGATAACCTAGTCTTCACACCATTTTTGTAAACCTAACCTACAAAAGTTTGGTAAAAATAGGTTGGTTAGGTTTGTTTTTAGTTATAATTGCGACTGGCGTGAGCCAGTTGCATTATATATTAAAAAAAAGTAACTAAAATATTAAAATAAATGACTAAATTGGTATTTTTACCAAACTTTTGTAGTTTATGTTTAAAAAAAATGTGTGAAGACCAGGCAATCCGTTTGGTTGAGATCTCATAGAATTCAAATGAGCTGTGAAATTTTATATTAAATGCGAAAATTAAAAAAAAATATATTTATAATTCAATTTATAAAGCAACTCGCTCACGCGAGTGCAATTATCATTATAGACAAACTTAAACCTAACCTAAGAATGCAGAAAAGAAAAGCTGGGACTAGACGCTACTATTTGAATCACTTCTATTTTCCTGGAAAAACCGGGAAAATTGAACAAATAATACAAGGAACAAGCAAGGATATACGCCCTGTGATCGTCGCCGAATCGAATAGAATTCTGTGTGGGATGATTGCATTTGCATATTTATTCGTAAAGCATTAAAAACTCATCAAAAATTGGTAAAATATCGAGTTGATTGATGTCATCATAATCTCAACTCATCATGAAAATTAAAGTTGCAAAAGAAAATATAATTTAATGTTTTATCGGGAAGAAATAGATGTATAAAATCGTATAGATTAATAATAATATGGGAAAAGTGTAATTTGATTGGATGATCTATGAAATATATTGTTAACTTATAATTCATTAGAAAGCTTCCTTGAGAATTTTAGTAGGTATGTAGATTAATTCAATTCAGAATTCTGAATTGGAGACCCTATCATCCAACTGTAGATTCGTTCAAGAGAATGAAATTCTATTGAAGGAAGAGGCAGTTAAAATCCAAGATGCGTGTACGAAGGAACATTTTGTATGGCGTAGTGGACTTTTTGCATGCTAATAACACCAACTAGAGGCCTCGCAGCATATATATTCCCATACATGGATTTACTCACAATTCGGAGTAGAACAATTTATGTGACATTTGTGTGTGTGTCTGTGTGTGTGTGTCTGTGTGTGTATGTGTGTGTGTATGTGTGTGTGTGTGTGTGTGTGAGGGTGTGTGTGTGTGTGTGTGTGTGTGTGTGTGTGTGTGTGTGAGGGTGTGTGTGTGTGTGTGTGTGTGTGTGTGTGTGTGTGTGTGTGTGTGTGTGTGTGAGGGTGTGTGTGTGTCCCCTTAAAACTTTTGATCCGCTCAATTTACAGAGCCCAAATTTTCAGGATATATAAACAGTTATAGGCCTACAAAACTTTTATACTCAGAATTGTGAATTTTTGTTTCAGTCAGGGGTTATCAACTTTTGAAATTTTGGTTTATTTTTCCATATATCTCAGAAACCATAAAAGCTAGAACGCTGAAAATTGGTATAAACATAGACAATTACAAAATCTCAAATTCATTTTTATTAAAAAATTCCAGAGTTTCTCAAATATTTTTTATTAAGAAAATATTTTTCTTATGATAAATTTATGAGTTTAACTGCCTATATTTTATTTAAAAAAAAAATTGGAAAAAGCCGAAACACCCCAACTAGATAATTTAATTTTCTATAAAAAATATTAACATTGTATTAGCACATCTCAAATTTTTTAACAATTTTTATAAAAATTGAATTTAGTGACGACATAGCTTCATACAATTTGTATGGCAGTAGCCTACACACAATATCTAAGATGACTTAATAGTTTGATACTAATCTCCAAACATACATACATACCATCATTCTGTTTTCATATTCTGGGTAGGATCAAAGGACTGACCTCCATACTATCCTATCTTGACATACATATACCTAGGTACATGTTTTGTATAGAAAACCAAATATCTTAAAATATTAAATTATTTGGATATTTTGGGTTTATAGTTTGGTACATATTCTTCAACTATATACATACTATCGCTATCGACAGTTGGATCTCATGTGTTACATGCAACTAGTAATAGAAGAAGTGTATGGAGACCACAGAGGAGATGGACTGACGATATTGTCCAACTGGTGGGACATGGGTGGAAGCAGAGTACCCAGGACAGAGAGAAATGGAAAACCCTGGGAGAGCAGTGGAGTGAAAGGGGCTAAAAAGAAGAAGAAGATGTAGATTATAATGAGAATATGATATTTAAATATAAAATAGACTGGTGTTGGATTGAAATAACATGTGTCAAAAATGTTCACACTAAAAGAAATTGATAAACAAATTTAGGTAAGTACCTACTTTCCTATATATTATTTTATTCAATGTCACTGCACCAAGTCATTACTAATAATATGAACTTGAACTAAAAATAAGAATAACACTATAATATTATTATCTTCGTACCATATTATGACATGTATGTACATATGTATGTATATCTATTGATAAAATATATAACCAGTTTTTACACGTGATTATGGAAACATCTGGAGTTTTTTACAGATGTATTGATTACTTTGTTTTGTTATTGTTAAATTTTGGGTTTTTGTATTATAAGTGTTTAAGTATTATATGTAGATAGTGTATGTTATGTAAACACTGTATTTTAGAAATGTTACTAAATGATAATTTGAAATATATTATTATCCAACTGACAATTTTCTAAGTAGAATTTATTTCTCATAATGAATCGACAGTGTGTGCATGCATGCGTCCGTGCGTGCGTGTGTGTGTGTGGGTTTATGTGTATATAATTATATACTTATAGTTTTTCTTTCTTTATGTACTTTATTTTGTATTTATTTATTTATTTATTTATTTATTTTATTCTTGTACATTGTATCTGATATTGGTTTCTATGTATAACTTTTATTTTTAGTTTAAAGATACAAATTCCATATTCGAGTTTCAATACATACCAAATACAAGGTAGGTATATATTGAAATTCGAATATAATTGTGTTAGGACGTATTGTATTATAGTAAAATGTATTTCGAATCTACCATTGGAAAACTTGTTTCCGGATCATGCGCAATGCACACTCGTTTAGCGCCGGCGCCAAAAACCGATAATCAGCTGATTCCAATCTGTGACGACTTGGACTTACCAACAAACGTCAGTGACACGCGTTATCTAATATGTAATACCGGCGTTTTGTATTTCACCTTAAATTAACGGACAGATGGAGATATTTTATAAAATGTCCTAAATTTCCGTCTAAGCACAATGATAACCGCCACATTAGGACATAAGTTAGGTTAGTTTTATCGACACAATACCATATAACCGCATTGCAGTATTTTGGTTGTTGAAAATTAGATAGGTACATTTATTATGTAATTTTTTTTAATATAATATGCAAATCTGTGATACTACGGAAACACACGAAAATGACGCCGAAAATAATGCGGTGAGTTTATTTTTAATTATTCCAAAGATTATATTTGTTTACTAAAAATATTAAATTAATAATATATGCTGAGTTCATTGATTATGATAAACATAACATATTATATATCTTTAGAATAGATTAAACGCCAATTTAAGAGGTAGGTAGGTACTAGGTATATATATTTTTTCCATAACTGTCTAAACAGTTGTTAACAATTTTCATCAATAATTTATAATTAGTTTTACTTTTAATACCAAAATAACAAACGAACTAAAAATGAATCGGTCATAGATAATTGAATTTTATACTATATTTTTAGTACCTCAAAACGAGGCTAGTTCAATTGATAATTTTACATTTTCTTTAACTATGTAGAAACGAGAAGGTTCTATCCAATGCAAAACTCTCCGCTAAACAATATAATAATAATTAAACAATTGGTGTACCTAACTAAAGTTTCAACGATGCTTATTTCTTTTATACATTTGAAAATCTCTGAAAGAAATTTCCACTAAACAATATTTTCAAAACGCAATTGTACTGAAGTATTAAAATTTTCATATGAGAAATAATTTTGAGCTTTGGCAAATGAATATACCTAGAGAGTAACTCTAATTAGGGATATTATATAAAATATCTAAATTAGGTAATTCATTCTTCATAAATAATATCAATGTGAATACGTCATCATCATAATATTTATAGTTTACACTCTCTACACGATAAAATATGCTAGAAAATTGATAAGCCATAACAATGCACTATCAATTATTTATTTATTTATCGTATGATATAGTGAATACATCAAAATCAAACCAACAAACACACAGTTAAACATAAACGAAATACTATCACACACTCAGTTCGAGGGCTCCGAGCCAGTCCACAAATGCAGGTGTCGGCTCGCAAATATCCGTCTTTGGGCCCTCATTCGAACTTGCTGAACTTAAAAAAAATTTTAAAAATAGAAAAGCTTGCTGCCTAGATAATATATTCCCAGATTTTATTACCTATGCAGGACCAAATATCAGAAAGTGGCTCCTGAACTTCTATAATGACATATTATCAACAGGAAAATTACCTAAAGCTTTCAAGAAGACGAAGATAATTGCTATTCTTAAACTAAATAAATCTCCAGAGGCTCCCGAAGGTTACCGTCCTATCGCCCTTCTCAGCATTTGCCTCAAATTATTCGAAAGACTATCAATTATAAATATATTACAATATTATTATTTTTTATTTATTAATAAATAGAACCAACAGTTTATAATGGTTTTAACAAAGGTATATTAAATTACGAATTATGTTATAAACCTTTTCAAGGCGATTATAGTAGGTATAACTAGTTAGGTAAAATATTAAGCAAATGCTGGAGGAAGATAAAAATATTGTTAAAACGAAAAAGAGCAAAAAAATAACAAGTTCATTACTAAGCCATTTATCCGCAAAACATTTTGTCATTTGTATTAAATTCATAAAAACAGTTTTAAACGGTGAATAAGAGTAGGTATTTTCACTACATACAGTTTGCAAATCTAAAGCCTATTTGGGTATTAAAATATTGTTACAAGTAAATGCTTCTTAAGCATTTCATAACTTTTGGGACAAATACGTTCATGAAATAGTCCCGTAAATGTTTTTCCAATGACAAATATTTAATATTGTTCCTGTATAACATTCGCAGTCAGTGACGGAGTGGTCAAGTCGGTGTCAAAGTAATGCGGGGCCTTCGACCGTGGAGACCGGGTCGGCGGATGTTGGGAGCCCTAGGACTGGGTATGGTAGCAGGAGGCGCCGCTCTAGTGCTTCGCTGGGGCCTTCTCTGCACCAGCGCCATCGTGTGGCAAAGGGTCAACAGAGTGGTAAGATTTTGATTCAAATGGTGTGGACATGAAAAGAACGAACAAAGAAAAATATGAATATAAGACACTTGAATTATGATCCATAATTCCCGGATATGACTCCTAATAGTCCCAGTTTAATGTTGTAATTTTAAGCTGTGGTTATAGTACAATCGACATCATTATTTACTAGTTTTCAAAATATGCCAGGCATAATAATTTTCAAGAATGTTTTATGAGTCGGTGCATGATTGTTAGAATGTTTGCTAAAATATAGATTTGAATTTACTTATATTCTGGGAGAAATCTTCTTTTGACATTAATACATAGATAAAATTATTGATCATAATAATATACAAAATGCCTATAGGTATATAAATACCAAAAAGGTACTAAAAGTTTTGTTTTTGTTTTAGTGCATAGAGCACATGTCTGGTGAAGCACTCGGTAACCTATGTCAAGCACTTTGCATCCTGAACGATGTACAATCCGTATCCTGCCATCACAATCTTGGTAGTTCTGAATCAGCCTTTACCGGTCACTGGAACAGCAAAAGACTCCTTTTCAAATCACCCAGGAAAACGACAGTGTTCGAACCCAAAGCTCTCTACTGGGTAGATGAAAAAAACATAAGACACTACCCGTCAAACGCCGAGTTCAAAAAAATGATCAAAGAACTGGTGATGACAAAGGTAAATATATCGATATCTGATGATATAGCTGAAGATCTGGGTCAACTTCCTAAAGGAGACACCGAGCATCTATTTAATCGTCACGACGACATCATCCAAAGAACCATTGAAATGGATAATATATGGGTCCTTCTGCAAGACTCTGATTACATCCTCACAATACTCTATTCAAGAACCGATCTGTTTCCAAAAAGAGTCGGAACATGTGGAACGATATATGCCGTGGAGCACGCGGAACCGTTAAAAGCACCGTCGGCCCTCTTCGCCTTGGACGAAAGCAAGGAAGAATGGGAGAGGCGCTCTCGTTTAGCGGTCCTAATACTGGAGCTGCTGGATAAATTTGAGAAAGCCAAGTTGAGAATCTGCAATGTGGAGCTGTCGCATTTTGGATCTTCGGGCGGTAAGTTGAAATACCTAGAGTTGAGCTCGATCAGGTCCAAGGGAACGGCTTGTTATCCCGGCGAACGAGGAAACAAGGATAATCTGCAAGCAGTTTGTGAAAGAGTGTATCTCGGGTGGGTCGTAAGAGCACGAATAGTCGTTCCGGGGCTTTTGGTTTCAAAAAGAGCACCGACGGCACTCGCCACTATATTGAGGAGGTGCGCAGATCCGGAAGCCCCCGTTCCTTCAAAAGAACTCAAAAGAGCTTTGTACAACACCCTCGTGAAGAAACATTAAATAAATAGATATTAATTCTTTAAATTGATCTGAAAATTTATTGACATGCACGATGTTTTTTTCGACTTTTCAAACATTGAATAGAACATTATTTATGAAAGGTATTTGAATGCATGTTTCAAATAGTTTATGTTAGGTATACTAGTTTTAATATAAAACGGTGCTAATAATTCAATTTTGATCTAATAAAAAGTATGACTAATTCAGATATATTTTTGTAGCAATTATTTTTTTCGTCTTTTGACATAAACACGAGTAGGTTTAGAAAGTAATAATTTTCATTACTCTGCACTGAAACTTATCATTTTTAATTGTGTATTTAATAAGTCGCCGGCCAATCCTTTAAAAAATCGCGTTCTATTATTTTTTCATGCTTATTAAAATAGGCGTCAATTTTGTAGTAAAATGATTTAAATGACTTTCCATAAGTAGAATTTATTTTTATTATAACTCTTTATTATCTATAAAAATGATTTTTAATGTATATTCGATGGCCTTTAGCAAAGTGATCAAAATATTCTTCCTTTAAATTAGATTATAGAATCAAAATAATGGAAAATTAAGTGTTCACGTACTATTTTGTCATAAATGATGTGTATTTTCATCGTTTATGATTATTATTTGGCGATTTATTTGTACTCTCCACTACAATTTAATAGGGGAAAGTTATAATTTTGTTTAACGATTTTGTATGTATGACGTAAGTATCGAATTTTATTATATACAACCAGGGGGGCAAGTCTGGTCCGACCAGATCTATGACATCTAAACATATAGAACTCCATATGATAATTATATCCATGATATGGGTACCTAATCACTAGGGTTTTGATTTCGCCGGTCGGACCAGACTTGCCCCCCAGGAGTTTTTCGCTGATTTAAAATAAACAAAATATCCTGTTTAATATTGTATTCTGATTATTAAATGCAATATATTATGTTTTATATATGTATATATATATATATATATATATATATATATATATATATATATATATATATATATATATATATATATATATATATATATATATATATATATATATATATATATATATATATATATATATATATATATATATATATATTAGGTACGTCTAAATAATTTAAATTTTAAGAACAACATTTTTCAACACATTACACATACCTACATAATCTAGATAGATATAAGTCAAATTATTTACATAAATACATATAATATAAGATAATTTTTTCCTTCCGTTAAAATATCTGGATGGTATTTATAAGTATTTTCGAATGAAGTATTGTTTATTTAGTACTAAAAACTGAAAAATAATAAGTACTTATCACTTGTATATCTAGAAAAAAAACATTAAAATAAATATATATAATAATAAAATATAAATATGAAAGAATGTGATAGAATTTGCCTATAAATTAGTGTAAATTATTTGTGTTTAAGGAGATTATTGTATTTCTTGTTTTTTTTTAATAATAATAATAGTGATCATTGTAATTACTATCCCAAAATCAATATAATATGACCCTATATATTATTATGGTTGATACAAAATACTTTATGAAGTGTATCATTCTGAATATAAAAAAATATTTTACTGTTATAATTTGCATGCAAAAATGAAGTTCACCTCAAAATGGAAATATGATAAAAAAAAATATGAAGATTAACAAAGAATCTCGCATAGATAGATAAAATTTATAAAGTGTCATAAATAAACATGTTTTTAAAAATAAGAAAAAAAATGCCACTATTGGACAGCATGAAAAAACCTATTTTAATACACCTTAAAATATTTTAATGCTATCGTTGAATTGATACTTATCAAACATTGAATTGTTCTCGAATCATCTCAAGGCCAATTAACTTGCTTTTCAGGCTAATTAAAGTAATTATCTTGCTCGTCTGGCTAATTAACTCAACATCAGGCTGATGATTAACTTGCTCGTCAGGCTAATTATCTTAGAATCAGGCTAATTATCTTAGAATCAGGCTAATTATCTTGCTCATTGGGGTAGTTTAGAAGTTAAGTCCGAAACCGGTAGTGAGATTTAAAAAATTGTATTTAATACGCAATTTTATTTACGCAAAATTATAAAAAAACAAGTAATGTTTATTATAAATTACAACAAAGAAAATGATTTCATATTTGATAGGAAGAGGAATTTGGTAATTAAACTTGCCACTTGCGGAGGGGTACCTACATAGAAATTTTTATTATAAAAATGATCAGATTAATCTGGTACACCAGATTGACAAAATTACATGTTTGATTTTGCAGTAAAATTATTCGTAGTTAGCAAATTTTTAGTCGATTTCTTATATTGGTTTGATTTCATTTTATTTTCCTAGCGCTATAGACGTCATGAAAGGGGATTCAATCTTCATTATATATTTATAGCGCCGAACCCTGAGTCATTGATTTTTAATAACTGGAGTAATTAGTTTTTTGCAGATGAAAATATGTAGGTAGGTACATTGTTTTGCTTAAGTCAATAAAGTTTAGAAATTTTAAGTATATTTTTACACTCAATTGTATAACGTCAATTTCATACGTAAATAATAATTAATCAACTTATTTAAATTAAGTTTGTCTCCTTAATCATTTTACTTATATTGTATTTTACAAATAAGCAAACGAATTTCATACTTTGTTTTGACTGTGGCACTCGCAAAACTAAATGGAGATGTTGATTTTTACGAAATTCAAAAAAGTGCAAATATTTCGAAATCGATTGACTTTTTATTATTATAGGGTCATATTTCGATATTCTGGTCAGTTATGAGTTGGTCTATCACTCCTTCAAGGGATGACGTTGATTGGCAGGACATTCTGTACATGATATTAGTCAAAATAAACATTTCAGTATTTTCGCTACTATACTATTTAGAAATTAACTTAAAATTATTAATATTAGAACATTTTAGATACATGTTACAAAATGTATCAATTAAAAAATATACTTTAATTAAATATTGATCTAGCGTCAAATTGATATCAAAATATAGGACCAAATTTTAAATTAGGTACTTATTTGAGTAGCTGATAGTTATTGATGATTTTTCAAAAAAATATCAAAATTAGATAGATGTATCAAATTAAAAATCAACTGTATGCGAATCTTTATTTAGTTAGTAATCAATGATATTTAAATGAAGAATAAAATCTAATCTCTTGTGGTAAAAACATAGTAAAAACATAGCCAATGGTACTTTTCATGGTACAATTATCGTTATAGAACTTATGTATATGTACTAACAAATTAATATAAATATAGAACTTTTAATAGAGCATTTCGTAATTTAAATTCGAAAATCGATATAGGTATTATAAAGTACCTAATGTTATCATCATTGGCGCTACAGCCCTGTGTGGGCCCTGGCATCCTCCAGAATCCTTCTCCAACCATCCCTATCCTCCACCGCTCTCCTCCAGTTTGCTATTCTGATCGCCCTTATGTCGTCTTCTATGTCATCCAGCCATCAGCTTGGGCTTGGATTGGTATTAAGAACCTTTTTGGGGACACGATCATCATTCATCCGGATGACATGTCCCAACCACTGCAGTCTACGTACTTTTATGACTTGTACAATGTTTGGTTCGTCATATAATGCCTGTAGTTCATAATAAATCCTCATCCTCAAAAGTCCATTATCATTTACTGGACCAAAAATCTTTCTCAGGATTTTCCTTTCAAATATCAAGAGGCTATTTTCGTCTCTTTTTCTTAAGACCCAGCATTCAGCTCCATACACTACGACAGGTCTGAGAAGAGTTTTATTAATCAGGATTTTTGTTTTCCTTGTTAGTATTTTGGACCTAATTTGCTTTATTAGACCATAATAACACCTATTGCCAGCGGCCAGTCTTGCCTGTGCTGCAATTATTTTCATGAGTCAAGATAGCGCCTAGATAGCAAGAAGAGTCAACCGATTCCACTGCATTTGTTTCTACATCTATTTTGCTATCATGTATTTGGTTTTTGGTGTGTGTTAATTTTAAAGCCAAGCATGCCTTTTTTCAAGCCTGCGAAAGTCATCCTTCATCCTCGGAAGAGTTCTTGATATTAGGTCTAAGTTGTCTGCATATCCCAATATTTGACTACAATTTCTGAATATAGTCCCAGATATCTCTATCTTTGCCTCTCTAATAACCTTTTTCAGGTTATAAAGTAATGTATTATATCTTTTATTTTTGATTTATGTTATAAGAAACTTAAACAAAATTTTAAATATTCATAAGTAATAATATACCTAACCATCATTTTTTGTCAAAAAACATTTAGTAGGTATATAAAATGTCAAGTTTTATTGTTTCAATAATTATTTTTATCAGATTAGGTGGCCAATTTTTATTAGTTCAGTGTTTAATAAAAATTTTGATGTTTTTTCGTGATTATACGATCGCTTATAGATTATTTTTACTATATAGTTATGATTTAAATTTTTAGACTCAATCGGGGAACAATAAATGAGGTTATTGAAATATTTTAGGAAACAGAAAATTATAAACAATAATAAAAAACAAATCTTAATTAGCTAAAAACTAGGAACATTATAGTGTTCGTTCTATAGACTGAAATAGTCTTCTTAACTTTTTTATTTTTATTTTTTATTTTGTTTTATTAAGAAATACAACAGCTGTTTACAAACATTTATAGGTATACAGTAAATAATTTTCTTATTTATATCGCCAATTACAGTATTTCCTAGTTATTAGTTACATTTTATATTGTTTATTCGGTAAAAATTCTCAATAAATACGAAAAAAGAATATTTCAAGTGATAATGGAGATGGAGATGATATCTATTTCCTTATTTTTAGCAACAAATAGAGACAAATAAAAGTACATAACATACAAATATTTTATGTACATTTTTTTATCTAGGGTAAAACATTTACGTACTGTTCATTTGTCATCTTTTTTTATAAATATCTTAAAATACGTTATTAAAAATATTTGTCAACTCGCAGATTATTTCAAATTGTGATTTCATTCGCTTATGTTTACAGTTCAATGAATTTATTGTTTATAATATATTATTTCAGTGCCATAACATTTTACTTGTTAGGTTTTATATATACTTTTCCATAATTTTTCTATAGTATATATTTAGATTTTTCACAAGAATATAGGCATCTTAATTAGACTATATATCCATTTATTGATTTTAACAGTTCTTTTTTATAGGATGCAATGTTTGATGAAAACAGGTCTATCGTATTGGTCATACAGTTATTATTGAAACTAATACACGCTCTATTGACAAATGTGTTTAATATATAGTTTGTTCTACAGGACTCGATATAAAATAGTGTTTTATTTCTGTTGCTTCTAGATGGACAGTGGAAACGGATTGCACTCAGGAGTGCACTACTATCGACTATATTATTTAAAATTTTGTACAAGTAGACCAGATCAATAACTATCCTTCGGTCTTCCAGTGATTTTATTTTATAATGTGTAAGTGCTTGATCATAATGCCGGAAATACCGACGGTTTCTGAAATTGTATTGTTTTATGCATTTTTTTTGTAATCTCTCTATAGCATTAATGTGGACAGTATAACTCGGGTTCCAGACCGCAGAGGCAAATTCCAAAAGACTTCGGATAAGCGAGTTGAACAGTATTACCAGCGAGTTGGGATTCCGGAAATCCTTTGTGTTTCTAAATATAAAGCCTAGGGTCTTGTAAGCACGGGAAGTAATATTGTCATAGTGTTTAATGAAATTTAATTTTTCGTCTAATATAATTCCCAAGTCCCTCATTTCGGGCTTACGTTCTAGAGTCGAGCTATTTAATTTATAATCAAAGTTTATCCTGTTTTTGTTTCTGGTATAAGTTATAAAGTTACACTTGTCGATATTCAGGAACAGTTGATTTACCTGACAGTACTCTTTTAGTGCGTCGATGTCGTTTTGAAGATCAATACAATCAGTGATACACTCGATTTTTCGATATAGTTTAGCATCGTCTGCAAATAGTAATAAGTTCGAGGTTTTTACACAGTTTCCCATGTCGTTTATATATATTAGGAACAGGAGTGGTCCCAGATGGGACCCCTGG
The DNA here is from genome assembly GCA_963576475.1 of Molanna angustata. Lineage (NCBI taxonomy): Eukaryota > Metazoa > Arthropoda > Insecta > Trichoptera > Molannidae > Molanna > Molanna angustata. Next base: position 31,105,672 of record OY754972.1, read on the forward strand.
GGTACTCCAGAATGAATAGGTAAGTATGATGATGTGTATCCGCATACAGTTACCGCCTGAGACCTATTTTTTATGTAGGATTCAAACCATCTTAGGAGGTTACCCCTGATTCCCAGTTTAAATAGTTTCTCCAACAAAATGTTATGATTAAGTTTATCAAATGCTTTGGAGAAATCACTATAGAAGGCGTCAACCTGTTTTCCTTCATGCATCGATTGTGTTATATAATGGGTAAACTCAAGTAGGTTTGTCTCAACAGATCTTTTGGTTCTGAATCCGTGTTGACTATTACTGATATATGGGTTTATTTTTGGGTTAATATGATTTATTATTATCTTTTCGAGTAATTTGCTAACTATTGGGAGTTTTGATATTGGTCGGTAATTTTTAACGTCACAACGATCTCCGTTTTTATGTATTGGAGATATCCATGCTTGTTTCCACACTGATGGGAAACAACCTTCGCGCAGAGATTTATTAAATATTATCGATAAAGGTTCCGATATCTCAGGCAAACAATTCTTCAAGAAAACCCCCGGTAATTTGTCGGATCCTGAGCCCTTGTTTATATTTAAGTTATTTATATACCTACTCACTAACGAAACGTCCACCTGTAAGTCATGTATTAATAATAGATTATTATCATTTAAAGGTTGCGTCTCGCCGCTTTCGTAATTATTTCTGTTTGAGTTTTGAATAAGTACAGACGTAAAATATTCGTTAAAAGCATTACAAATGGAGGCGGGTTTTGTAAAGACGTTGTCATTATACTTAATTTTGTTTGGGATATCACCCGATTTCTTTTTAGACTTTATATAAGAGAACAAACATTTGGGGTTAGATTGAATATTTTTTTCTATATTGATTAAATACTTATCATGGCATTGTTTTAATATTAGCTTTTGACGACCTCTTAATAATTTGAAAGATAAGTAATCCATTGGGTTTTTATATTTCTTCCACTTCCTATGAAAAGTCGACTTCTCTTTTATGACCCTTATAAGTGCCGGAGAATACCAACAGGGGTAGGAATTACCTGATTTAACTTTTTTTGTTGGTATGTATTCGCGAATCAGATCCGAAATTATTTGATAAAATTTGTCAACACATTCATTTGTAGTGAGGTCAGATAATTCTAATGCCCAGTCGTGCGATGAAAGACCAGACTTAATGTGTGGGTAGTCAGCTCTTCCATAAAGGGTAATTTCCCTATAATTGCCTTTCAATAAACGGTCTCTAGTTAAGTTAACAGGAAATGTCACCAGAAGTGGGGGGTGGAATGGGTCCGGCTTGCTAAAAGATACCTCGGATTTGTGGACTCTACAGTTTATATTTTTGGATAGGACGTAGTCAAGTAAATTACCTTGGCTATTGTGTATAAAGTTACATTGGTTCAAATCAGATAGAGAGAGAAACTCAAAAAATGATAAGCTTGCCAGACTGCCCACAGCGCCTCTAACTTCTGACAGGCCATTCTCGTCTATGCTCCAGTGTATTTGCGAGAGGTTATAGTCTCCAAGCAACAGAAAGTCATCATTGGCTCGTAGGGACAAGATGTGTTCTACTTCATTTATGTGGGAAGATAAACTAGCAAGGTGACCGCCACCGGGAGCCACATATGCACAACATATATGAATACTTCTATTATGACCTATCACCAGAGATACCCATATATCCTCGGACAGTGATCTCCAGTTTGCCTGAGGCTGGGGGTCCAAATCTGATTTTATGGCAATCAGGACCCCTCCTCCCATTTCAGAGCCAGACATGTGTCTATCTCTCCGAAAGACAGTGTATCTGTCGTCGATAATTTCAGAGGACCAGATACCATCACACAGCCAAGTCTCCACCAAGCAAATGACGTCGTAATCGCCTGCCAGACAATTCAATAGCACTTCGTTGGTTTTCGTGCGGACACCTCTGATATTTTGGTAAAAAATTGACAGTTCACTTATAAGATTTGGAGCGCCGGCAAAGAAAATAATTTGACAATTTTAAAGAGTGCACATAGATAATCAATACAAATAAAATCCAAAATAACTTGATACGACCGCATGCTATTCGTAAACAAGACTCGTACAGAATACGGTGAACTAGTTCTGAATATAATGCTCCCAGTCGACAATAAATAAATAAAATAGAGTTGAAATATTTCATATACTATTTTATCACCGAGCGCAACAAGACACACGATTGACTGGGAATAGTGGGCCGATCTAAAATATATCGTTCCCAATTCATAATATAATAATATTAAGTAAAACAGATCACATAAATAATGTCGAGTCCTTGTGTAAACGGTATCACAAATCGCAACAAAACATTTGTCAGTAGAGCGGTATGAAATTGCGTACACGGTCAGAACAAAATATGATTTCATTGGTTCAGTTACGGCGCTATGTGTCGCGGTATGACAATCAGACATGCGCACTACAGGTAAGATAAGAATCGGACGTTGCGGGGTCGACAACATTTTATAATCATTGATTAAGTGGTTTACAAAAATGTCATGTTTTTTGGAAATGCATGGAGGGGCAATACAGCATGTACAAGACAAAACACACAACAAAGAATCGTGAGCGCAGCGGCCCAGCAGGACATGATCCCGAACACATGGAGAAAAGAAAGACGGCAAACACATAGAAGGAATTTGAGGGATTTGGTAATACATCCTAAAGGTAAGAGCACTTATCTCCACACGAATTACAGCCTCAACAGGTCTTCCAAGCTTGATATCCATATCTTTGGAGCCGTGTCCTCCTTCCTTAAAAAAATCCTCCCATATCTTGTCCAGGCGTATTTGAAGTCGTGATCCTTGGCATATTTCCGGGTTTCATAAAATAAGTTTTGTTTTTAAACTTGTTTTAGAATCCTAGATGTTTTTCGAATATTATAAACTATTTATTAGCGTCACTAGAATCTATTTATGGAATGGGTAAAGATTCAATATAATCGGTATTCAATATGATTGTTTTAACACATTTGAATGGACTATTGGAATTTACTTTCATTTAAATTTTATATAAAGCGATTTAATCAGAAATTAATATGATTGTGAATTAATTGAATAGCAATATGATATTTACATTTTCAAATGATTGAATATTAGTTTTATTGTAATCAAAAATGATTTGGAAATGAATGTAATTTAGAATTAGTTAGGTTGGAATGTTGGAAAGCAATACGATTCCATGTTGTTTTTTAATAGAGGCTCATTGCTAATATTGTTGAATATAATATTATCGAGTCATATCTATAATATTATTTTTCGTTTACTTTAGGTTTGAGATTTCTTTTTGTATTAAAATGTATACATCTTGTATTTTTGTTGTAACAATAAAATATACATAGCAGGAATGTGAATGTGAACACAATATAAAATCAAAACATGTAGACATATACAGTTTTATTTTGATTTTGAAAACAAATAAATTCCGTTGCGCATTTTACGAAGAAAACAGAGGGGTTCAAAATCTTGTTTTTAATATCTTTACTAGTATTAGTATCTTTACTGTATTAGTATTACTGGGTAGTACATTAGTATTACTGGGTAGTAGGTACATTGTTTTTATATTTTTACTGGGTAGTATTATGTACATTGTTTTTATATTTTTGTTGGGTAGTATTATGTAGGTACATTGTTTTTATATTTTTGTTGGGTAGTATTATGTAGGTACATTGTTTTTATATTTTTGCTGGGTAGTAGGTATTATGTACATTGTTTTTATATTTTTGCTGGGTAGTATTATGTACCTACATTGTTTTTATATTTTTGCTGGGTAGTATTATGTACATTGTTTTTATATTTTTGTTGGGTAGTATTATGTAGGTACATTGTTTTTATATTTTTGCTGGGTAGTAGGTATTATGTACATTGTTTTTATATTTTTGCTGGGTAGTATTATGTACATTGTTTTTATATTTTTGTTGGGTAGTATTATGTAGGTACATTGTTTTTATATTTTTGCTGGGTAGTAGGTATTATGTACATTGTTTTTATATTTTTGCTGGGTAGTATTATGTACCTACATTGTTTTTATATTTTTGCTGGGTAGTATTATGTACATTGTTTTTATATTTTTACTAGGTAGTCTTATTTACATTGTTTTTATATTTTTGCTGGGTAGTATTATGTACATTGTTTTTATATTTTTACTAGGTAGTCTTATGTACATTGTTTTTATATTTTTGCTGGGTAGTATTATGTACATTGTTTTTATATTTTTGCTGGGTAGTATTATGTACATTGTTTTTATATATTTACTAGATAGTCTTATGTAGGTATATTGTTTTTCATTTTTACTGGATAGTATTTTATACATTTTTTACCTTATCCATGAAACAATCTTAATAACGCTTTTATTTTTACTAAACACATTAGATAACAAATCTAAAATCACTTTTACGTGTACCTAATATTTTTTATGGTATGACCATTCTTCTTCTTGTTGATATGCATTGATTTGTGAATAGGTATGGTTTAGATTTAATCGTCGATTTGGTGCATTTAAAGTCGAATATGAACAATTAAAGATTCGCATAAAATGAATAGATGCGAAGTACGAATGGATCTGAGTTTGAAGTCAATGAAAATATGACTGATATTGAATTTCGATGGAATTTTATAAAGTTGGAAATGAGTTTTTATAACTTAGTGACTTTGATCCAAATTAATGACCTGGATTTGAGTTGTGATATTGGATGTGTAAAAATAAAGAATACACATATTAATTTATTAAACGGTTGCAAACCAGGGGGGCAATTCTGGTTCAATCGGCGAAATCAAAACCATCGTGATTACCCATATCATGGATATAATTATTATATGGAGTTCTATAATATCTTTAGATGTCATAGAACTCCATACTACAATTATATCCATGATATGGGTAATCACTAGGGTTTTGATTTCACCGGTCGAACCAGACTTGCACCCCTGACTTCTTATTTTTTTTATATTTGTCATTATAATGCATTATATGTTTTTTTGAATTCAGTGGGTACCAACTGTATCAAATGTATCAAACTATTATTTTTTATAAAATATAATAGTTTGATACATTTGATACACAAAACTCAAAATAATTAGAATGATTTTTTTTTTCATTTTAATCCATTCTCAAAACCTCCTTAAACGCATAACGCACTTTTGTTTAAATATAATTTTTACGCAATAATATTATGTAGGTCCTTTTTTGTTTTTATTACTTACAAATTAAATTGCAAAAATGTAGGTGTACCACAACTCGGAAAAAAATGTATTTATTCACATTATATATCATACCGTTCAATTATTCAAATTATACAATTATTCATATTTTAATAAATTCATATCTTCGTTAATATTTTCGCTAAAAAAATAAAAACTGTTCTATGATTCGTTTCCTACAACTCGTTGATATATTAAAAAAATCATACATTTTTTAACTTGATAGTCATACCAGGCATAGAGGCATGTATGACTTGTACGCCACTGTAATATACCTATTATGCAATTATTTAATTAGTAGGTACATGTATATTTTGAATAAGTTAATCAAATAATTTTTAGAACACCCTTTTCAAAGTTTTCTTCACGTTTAAATGTTGTTGTCAAAAGAAATTCATAAAAGTACCTACTCCTGGTTTTATTCAATAAGTACCTACCTATACATTATTATTTATTTTGTAGAAAAACAAAATTGTTAAATGTTATCAAAATATACAGTTTTAACATGCATTGTCATCGGTAATACACAAATTCTGAAAGTATCAGAGCTCTAACTAGTTGGGAAGTTCGTTAATAATCGATTTCAAAATTCCAGTACGGACAGACATGTGAAGTTAAATAAAAGCGTTTAAAATCTATCACATCCTACATTGTTAAGTATATTACCGAGGCAAATATCGTTTATATGTAAACATGATACAAATACGCTGCAACTGAATGCTGGAATGACTTGCCTCCACCACTAAAAGCAGTGGAAAAAATCGCTCCACTGCTTTTAGTGGTGGAGCGATTTTAAAGCATCGCTCGACATTTTTAAGAATAAATGTCGAGCGATGCTTCTGGCCTCGCAATCATAGTGTGAAGTATGTAAGAATTGTTTGTGTGTGTGTGTGTGTGTGTGTGTGTGTGTGTGTGTGTGTGTGTGTGTGTGTGTGTGTGTGTGTGTGTGTGTGTGTGTGTGTGTGTGTGTGTGTGTGTGTGTGTGTGTGTGTGTGTGTGTGTGTGTGTGTGTGTGTGTGTGTGTGTGTGTGTGTGTGTGAGTGTGTGTGTGTGTGTGTGTGTGTGTGTGTGTGTGTGTGTGTGTGTGTGTGTGTGTGTGTGTGTGTGTGTGTGTGTGTGTGTGTGTGTGTGTGTGTGTGTGTGTGTGTGTGTGTGTGTGTATTATGTATTATATGAGTACGTTTTTGATTTATGTAAGTATTTTGTTTCGTTATAGTTTTGGGGCATTTTTGAAATTTTAATTAAAATATGTAAGCATTAGGATCATGCTGAAAATCAGCTGCAGGGGGCTTGTCCTTCTGCAACATAGCTGAGCATGGTCCTTTTGAGTTGGAGAGGTTGTTTTCATTTATTTTATTTTATTGTTTATATCTTGTATTTGTATGTATGTACCTTAACTTCTTCTGCTCAATAAATGTATTATTATTATTATTATTATATTGCAATATCGTGCCCTAGTGGGGCGTTGTTACATTGTGATGTTTAGTATGGGCAATGTGAAATATGTAAGAATTGTGATAATCCCATTAATAATTGTCACAAAAAAATTGTGACAAGTTATAATTATACTATTTCACAATTTATTTTTTAAGACAAATCATTGGATATGTATCACAATTCCGAAACATTTCACAATGTTCATATTGTGTACCAGATATAAAAATAAGTACCTAAATAAATAATTTTATGTTCTTGTAGCATACAATTAGGTATATATCCGAGATGTGGTACACGTGAATAAAACGAAAATTTTTAAATATTTAAATTGACAATCTTTTGAAATACATTAACAAAAAGGTATATTTTATAGTTAGGTATATACATACATATACCTACCTATTGTCAAATTAAATAAATTAATAATTAATGTAATATGTACCTACATAGTTTTAAAAACATGGTAACCTAAGAAATTCAGTGTCACTCATTTCAGTTATATTAATAATTATTATATTATACTTACTAACTTTTATTGTTATTTTTACTTGTAACTGTATTGTGAAATGCCAAAATCAATGTTTATGTTGGAAATTGGTAACAAATAAAATATTGAATATGAAATAAAACTGTGATTGCTTAGTTAGATTTAAATAAACACAAAATTTCACAAATTATTGAGAATGAATATTGTTAAATATTGTTAATTAGGTAGGTATAGCATTTATCAAATATTAGATAGAATTGTTATTAAAAATACGAACGTGTCTGATATTGATTTTTAAACAGTGGAGTCTTAAATTTATTGCAAAATTAAAATTGAAATAAATTTAGAAAATAAAAGTAAGTATATTTTCTTTCCAACTTATAATAACATGAATAATTATTTCAAACGCAAAGGAAAATACAAATATACATTAATAGTGCGTCGTTAACACACAATAAATTTAATTGGTATATATGATAAAGAATCCACATAGGTAGGTACCTACATCACGAAATTACCTGTCAATTAATTAAGTAAGTATACTAAAATGTCATGTATTGTATACAATAGATACCTACCTATCAAATAATTAGCTACCCTTCTACTTACTGCCAAAAGTAAAATACGTTCGAATGCAAATATCAAAAACCTTTGTAAACCTATCTAGAATATAAAGAAAACCTTTATAGACTTAGTTAAATTTTCAAAAATATTGAGTTTTTTACGATATTGAGACGTAGAAACAAGTTAGTTCATAACTATTAATTATTTTAAAAATAAATGATTTTCAAGTACCTAAACAGTGATATCTATGATATAATTCGTTTAATTATCAAGATAATGTAGGTTGTGTAGATATCTTCTTATTAAAACTTTCATTAGTTAAAATGACTTAAATATTCTTTCCTGCAAATAATACAGTTGATTTTCAATATTATAATGTTTAATTTAGGTACTAATTCATTCCATGTTTGAAATTTTTATATAATCTTCTTTAAATTCAAACTACATAGGTACCTTTACTAAAGAGAAATAATTTATACTGTACAAATAGCAAATACAATCTTACAATAGAATTCTGAATCATCATTGTAAATTCAATCAATTGATGACTCGTGTATGTACTAATATTCTTCAATTTCAATTTTGTTTTGCAATGTTTCAACTTGATCAATATCATGAATGAAAAATATTTACGTAGAATTAAAACACACAATAAAATTGTCCTACATTTATTTATAATTATTATTCAAAAGTAATAATAAAATTACTTTATTTATATGTAGGTATGTAATATATATTTCTTATATATATTTATATGTTTGTAATATATATATATATATATATATATATATATATATATATATATATATATATATATATATATATATATATATATATATATATATATATATATATATATATATATATATATATATATATATATATATATATATATATATATATATATATATATATATATATATATATATATATATATATATATATATATATATATATATATATATATATATATATATATATATATATATATATATATATATATATATATATATATATATATATATATATATATATATATATATATATATATATATATATATATATATATATATATATATATATATATATATATATATATATATATATATATATATGTTATTATTAAGTATTTTGGGGATAACCCGCGTCAAATTCTGATTCCCGAGAGAATCAGTCGTCTGCCGACGTTTCGTCTGAATCACATCAGACATTTTCTAAAGGCGCCTTGTTAATAAATTTTTTCGTCTCGAGGGATAGTGCACGCACGTCCGTTCGAGTCGAAAGCTTACTACCAAGAGTTCTTGGCTTTCGACTCGAACGGACGTGTGTGCACTATCCCTCGAGACGAAAATTTATTAACAAGGCGCCTTTAGAAAATGTCTGATGTGATTCAGACGAAACGTCGGCAGACGACTGATTCTCTCGGGAATCAGAATTTGACGCGGGTTATCCCCAAAATACTTAGTATATATATAAGTATATATATATATATATATATATATATATATATATATATATAAATATATATATATATATATATATATATATATATATATATATATATATATATATATATATATATATATATATATATATATATATATATATATATATATATATATATATATATATATATATATATATATATATATATATATATATATATATATATATATATATATATATATATATATATATATATATATATATATATATATATATATATATATATATATATATATATATATAAATATATATATATATATATATATATATATATATATATTTATATGTATGTAATATATATTTAAAACACGTACTTATCAATTTTATCTATAATACCCTTAACCGTTTAATAATAAATTATTATCCTAACACTATTAGGGTCTTCGTTATCTTTTCAAAATATCAATGATACAAAATATAAATATAATATGAAAATATACATTTTTTTATTTCCAATCATATCCTACCCTTTGAAAACTACGAAAAACCATGCATGCACCATTTTTTATTCATTTAGGTACTTATATGACAAATTAGAGAGATTTAATGTATGCAGACGATAATGTTCTGTTAGCAGAAAGTATGGAAGATTTACAGTATCTTGTAAGTATGGTATTTGAAGGATGCATAAAGAACGGACTGAGGATGAATGCCATAAAGTATAATAGTGAAAATATATTCGCTCGATCGACCGACAAAATATGTATATTTTGTAATGTAATATATATTTTGTCTCAGTGTGAACAGTCCCATTTAAAAGTACGTGAAGCGATATCAATTTATGACTTTGAATGTAATATATATTTCGTAGTGAGAAAGCACCTTAAAAGTAGAGAGCGAATGGCTCGAGCAAGTCGACGAATATGTCTATCTGGGAAGCATGTTTCAACGGAATGGACGGATTGATAAGGAGATCGAAAGAAGAGTTATGGCAGGAAACAGAGGAATGGAGCACTTAAACCAGTTATGAATGACCGCAACATATCAAAGGATGCTAAAGTTGCCATTCATAACGCTATCTTAGTGCCAACCTTGACGTATGCAAGTGAAACCTGGACATGGCAGAAGTCGCACGAAAGTAGAATAAATGCAGTTGAAATGAGATCGCTAAGAAGAATCTGTAATAGAACGATGTATGAATATTATTTCAATCAGGGAACAAAAAACCTGCCCTGGGTTATTAAAAAAAAAACGTACCAAAGAAATCATTATCACTTTCTGCATCCCTGTTATCCTTGATTCAAAAACGCCCAAAATATTCAATGCAACGCCAAACGAAGCGAAAAACGGGTTTTGAATATCAGTTCTATCAGGTACCTAACCATAAACCTGCCCTAGGTTATTAAAAAAACTTACCAATGAAATCCTTACCACTTTCTGCATCCCAGTTCAAAAACGCCCAAAATGTTCAATGCAACTCCAAACGAATCAAAAAAGGGGTTTCGAATATTATTTCAATATAAATAAATTATAATGCATAAACCTTGTGTAATTGAATATTTTTTTAATTGCATATACGCAAACATTGGTCCAATGTTTGCGTATATGCACTTAAAAATATATTCGATTTACATACACATTGGTACAAGTAGGTAAACAAGCCAAAAATGAAATAATATTTCTGGCACAGTTATGGGGTGACATCTGTGCGAGACACCGTCACCTTATTTATAAGTAATGTTGCTTTCATTGTTTACAATTAAATCAATTTCTCAATAAATGGCGTTACAAAAAGGTTTCTTCGTCACTTCATAGATGGCAATAGTAGGTAATAATGCATTATTTTCAAATGAATTGTTACACATTATTTAAATATACAGAACATTAAATAATTACATTGACAAGGGAACTCAATAAGAACGTTGCGAAAGCGCATAAAGTGATCACGTAAACCAGCCGATCTTAAAAGTTTGTCAATAAAAATATGACATGTACAATGTTGGGTTCGTCATATAGTTTATTTATTTATTTCATTTTTATTCATACATATACATAATATTGACAAATAATATTCTTAACTACAATGCCCCACTAGGTAAAAAACCTGTGCCGGAGCTAAAGCATTTTGAAATAATGATACTTTTTACAGTGAATGCCAACTAACAAAACATACACAAAAATAGCATTACAAATATAACTAGTTGCATGTAACACATGAGATCCAACTGTCGATAGCGATAGTATGTATAGTTGAAGAATAAGTACCAAACTATAAACCCATAAATACAAATTATTTAATATTTTAAGATATTTGGTTTTCTATACAACACATGTACCTAGGTATGTATGTCAAGATAGGATAGTATAGAGGTCAGTCCTTTGATCCTACCCAGAATATGAAAACAGCATGATGGTATGTATGTATGTTTGGAGATTAGTATCAAACTATTAAGTCTTCTTAGATATTGTGTATAGGCGACTGCCATACAAATTGTATGAAGCAATGTCGTCACTAAATTCAATTTTTATAAAAGGGGTTAAAAAAAAATTGAGATGTGCTAATACAATTTTTATATTTTTTATAGAAAATTAAATTATCTAGTTGGGGTGTTTCGGCTTTTTTCGATATTTTTAAAAAAATTGGAAATATAGGCAGTTAAACTCATAAATTCATCATAAAAAAATATTTTTCTTAATAAAAAATGTTTGAGAAACCCTGGATTTTTTTTTTTTTGAAAAAATCGATTTGAGATTTTGTATTTGTCATCTCGAGTCTCACAGTAGGCTTAAATCACGAAAACCTCCACTGATTACGGCGAAGACCTTGCACGATAGCAATTTCTGTGTTGTCGAGACCTGGAGGTCTAGATGGGAGGCGGCATCGGACCCAGTGTTCAGCCATCTACCTTGCATTACGAGCAAACCACCTGGTTTCAACAAACCCCGAAGAATCTGGACAGCACTTAACCGAGTGCGGACTGGACACGGCAGATGCGCCGACTTCTCCTTCAAGTGTGGATGGCGGGACTCTCCTGAGTGTGACTGCGGTGCGGAGAGGCAGACTGTGAGCCATGTGGTGTCTGAGTGTGCTTTAAGAGCCTTTGGGGGGGACCCCTCGGAATTTATGGTCCTGAGTGAAGCAGCGGCCAATTATTTAGAAAACTTAGATTTTATTTTTTAACTTTTGACGGGCACTACAGTGCGACATATTGTTGTGATATACTAACTTTGTGACCATAAGATAAATAAATAAATATGTTTATACCAATTTTCAGCGTTCTAGCTTTTACGGTTTTTGAGATATATGGATAAATAAACCAAAATTTGATAACCCCTGACTGAAACAAAAATTCAAAATTCTTAGTATAAAAGTTTTGTAGGCCTATAACTATCTATATATTTTGAAATTATGGGATCTGTAAATTGAGCAGATCAAAAGTTATAAGGGACACACTAAATGTACTACTCCGAATTCTGAGTAAATCCATATACATATATAGAGCATATATGCTGCGAAGCCTCTAAGTTGGTGTTTTTTGACTTCAAAGATGGAAAAACCTTGAAAAATATAGACCCTGCATATAAATCTCGCGTACCTTGGCTTGATACTTTGTCGTTATGTTAAGAGAATAAAATTCTCTTGGACAAATCGACAGTTGGATTATCTATGAATGTATTGTGTTTTATAATGCCTGATTTACATCAGTTTAGTGTTTAGTCAAGTGGCTGGTAGCAAGTAAAATGACAGGTGGACAGTGAGCCACAGATAATATTGATAATAAGTAAACTTCAGTGTGCATTTACACTACAGACAGTAAGAAGGTACATTTGTTTCGTCGCGATCAACGGACAATGTCGCATATATTTGATGATAAACTAGTTGCATGTAACACATGTGATCCAACTATCGGTGGCGATAGTATTCATAATTGAAGAATACGTACTAAACTATAAACACTTAAACACAAATTTATAAATATTTTAAGATATTTTGTTTTCTATATTTAACATGTAGGTATATATGTCAGGATAGGATAGTATGGAGGTAAGTCTCTTTTTCCTACCCAGAATATGAAAATAGCATGATGTAAATGTTTATAGATTAAGTAGGTATAAAACTATTGAGTGAGATATTGTGTAAGGTTTACTGACTTACAAATTTTATGAAACGATGTCGTCACTAAATTCAATTTTTATAAAAATTGTTAAATAAACAATGTTCATTTTTTTTATAGAATATTAAATTATCTAGTTGGGGTGTTTCGGCTTTTGAAATATAGGCAGTTAAAAAACTTTGGAAATATAGGCAGTTAAACACATAAATTTATCATAAAAAAATATATTTTTCTTAGTAAAAAATGTTTGAGAAACTCTGGATTTTTTTTAATTATATTTGAGCTTTCTTATGTTCAGCATTCTAGCTTTTATGGTTTTTGAGATATATGGAAAAATAAAGTTTAAAATTCAAAAGTTGATAACCCTTGACTGAAACAAAAATTTAAAATTCTGAGTATAAAAGTTTTGTAGACCTATAACCATTTATATATCCTGAAATTTTGGGCTCTGTAAATAGAGCGGATCAAAAGTTATAAGGGGACACACACACACGTATTTGTTCTCTTGAACAAATCGACAGTTGGAATACGGCGCCGCGCGTGCTTTCATCTATTTTTCCAACTGTCGATTTGTTCAGGAGAACTTTGTTCTCTTAACATATCGACAATGTTTCAAGCCAGAATACGCGAGAATTGTATGGAGAGGTCTACTTTTTTCACGGCTTTTCCAACTTTGAAGTCAAAAAACACCAACTTAGAGGCTTCGCAGCATATATGTTCCATAGACGGATTTACTCAGAATTCGGAGTAGAACATTTCGTGTGTCTGTGTGTCTGTGTGTGTGTCTGTGTGTCTGTGTGTGTGTGTGTCCGTCCCCCCCTTATAACTTTTGATCCGCTCAATATACAGAGCCCAAAATTTCAGAATATATACACAGTTATAGGCCTACAAAACTTTTTTACTCAAAATTTTGAATTTTTGTTTCAGTCAGGGGTTATCAACTTTTGAATTTTTATTTTATTTTTCCATATATCTCAGAAACCATAAAAGTTAGAACGCTGAAAATTGGTACAAACATAGACAAATACAAAATCTCAAATTAGTTTTTTCAAAAAAATTCCAGGGTTTCTCAAACATTTTTTATTAAGAAAAGTATTTTTTTTATCATAAATTTATGAGTTTAACTGCCTATTTTTCCAAAACTTTTACAATTATCGAAAAAAGCCGAAACACCCCAACTAGATAATTTAATTTTCTATAAAAAATATTAGCATTGTAGTAGAAGATCTCAATTTTTTTTAACAATTTTTTTAAAAATTGAATTTAGTGACGACATAGCTTCAAAAAATTTTGTATGGCAGTCGACTATAAACAATATGTAAGAAGACTTAATAGTTTGATACTTCATCTTCAAACATACATACAAACCATCATGCTATTTTCATATTCTGGGTAGGAAAAAAGGACCTTCCTCCATACTATCCTATCTTGACATACATACCTACATATGTTGTATAGAAAACAAAATATCTGAAAATATTCAATAATCCAACTGTCGATTTGTTCAGGAGAACTTTGTTCTCTTAACATATCGACAATGTATCAAGCCAGAATACGCGAGAATTGTATGGAGAGGTCTACTTTTTTCACGGCTTTTCCAACTTTGAAGTCAAAAAACACCAACTTAGAGGCTTCGCAGCATATATGTTCCATACACGGATTTACTCAGAATTCGGAGTAGAACATTTCGTGTGTCTGTGTGTGTGTCTGTGTGTGTGTCTGTGTGTGTGTCTGTGTGTGTGTCTGTGTGTGTGTCTGTGTGTGTGTCTGTGTGTCCGTCCCCCCCTTATAACTTTTGATCCGCTCAATTTACAGAGCCTAAAATTTCAGAATATATAAACAGTTACAGGCCTACAAAACTTTTATACTCGGAATTTTGAATTTTTGTTTCAGTCAGGGGTTATCAACTTTTGAATTTTTATTTTATTTTTCCATATATCTCAGAAACCATAAACGGTAGAACGCTGAAAATTGGTACAAACATAGACAAATACAAAATCTCAAATTAGTTTTTTCAAAAAAATTCCAGGGTTTCTCAAACATTTTTTATTAAGAAAAATATTTTTTTTATGATAAATTTATGAGTTTAACTGCCTATATTTCCAAAACTTTTACAATTATCGAAAAAAGCCGAAATACCCCAACTAGATAATTTAATTTTCTATAAAAAATATTAACATTGTAGTAGAAGATCTCAATTTTTTTTTAACAATTTTTTTAAAAATTGAATTTAGTGACGACATCGCTTCATACATTTTGTATGGCAGTCGCCTATACACAATATGTAAGAAGACTTAATAGTTTGATACTTCATCTCCAAACATACATATACATACCATCATGCTATTTGCATATTCTGGGTAGGAAAAAGGATCTTCCTCCATACTATCCTATCTTGACATACATACCTACACATGTTGTATAGAAAACAAAATATCTGAAAATATTCAATAATTTGTATCTATGGGTTTATAGTTTGGTACATATTCTTCAACTATACATACTATCGCTATCGACAGTTGGATCTCATGTGTTACATGCAACTAGTTTTAAAAACTTTGGATATACTCGTATAGGCAGTTAAACACATAAATTTATAACAAAAAAGATGTTTGTCTTAGTAAAAATTGTTTGAGAAGTTTTTTGAAAGCATTAATTTGAGATTTTTTATTTTTCTATATTTATATCAATTTTCAGCGTTCTATAGAAGCTATAGATTAAATATGGTTTTAGAGATATATTGAAAAATAAAGTAAAAATTCAAAAGTTGATAACCCCTGACTGAAAAAAAATTCAAAATTCTGAGTATAAAAGTTTTGTAGGCCTATAACTGTTTATATATTCTGAAATTTTGGGCTCTGTAAATTGAGCGAATCAAAAGTTAATAAAGGGGGGGACAAGACAGACACACACAGACACACACAGACACACACAGACACACAAAACTCACATTAAATGTTCTACTCCAAATTCTGAGTAGGTAAATCCATTTATGGGAACATATAGGCTGCGATGCCTCTAAGTTCGTGTTTTTGGCATGCAAAAAGTCCACTACGCCATACAAAATGTTCCTTACACGCATCTTGGATTTAAACTGTCTCTTCCTTCAGTATAATTTCATTCTCTTGAACGAATCGACAGTTGGATAATGGGGAATAATTTGCAAATTGGTTTCTTGCTAACTGAAGATCGTGACCGCCTTCCGACGCCATCTTCTTATGATATACAGGGTCAATATTTGGGCAATATGAATCGTATACAAAATATGTTTGATTGTTACACGGAATGTTTTTATTTTCAAACAATATCGTTTAGTCAACAAAACTAATCATATCTGAAGTTCAGATTCGCTATTTTAAATTGCTGTATAACTTATGATGAGATATTGATTTTCAATCCAGCGACGTTGAATTAACCATTATTTTGATTTGTACATAAAATTATTATTGTAGATATTTAGAGTTGCCTTTAGCAATAAAATCATTCGCCTGTCTCTCCAAATGCCGTCACGATTTCGCAACACGATTTTTTTCGAATTTGTTTTTGTATCATGACGGAGATTTTGCAAACGGCCACATTGTAATCCAACTGTCGATTTGTTCAGGAGAACTTTGTTCTCTTAACATATCGACAATGTATCAAGCCAGAATACGCGAGAATTGTATGGAGAGGTCTACTTTTTTCACGGCTTTTCCAACTTTGAAGTCAAAAAACACCAACTTAGAGGCTTCGCAGCATATATGTTCCATACACGGATTTACTCGGAGTAGAACATTTCGTGTGTCTGTGTGTGTGTGTGTCTGTGTGTGTGTGTGTCTGTGTGTGTGTGTGTCTGTGTGTGTGTCTGTGTGTCCGTCCCCCCCTTATAACTTTTGATCCGCTCAATAAACAGAGCCTAAAATTTCAGAATATATAAACAGTTACAGGCCTACAAAATTTTTATGCTCGGAATTTTGAATTTTTGTTTCAGTCAGGGGTTATCAACTTTTGAATTTTTATTTTATTTTTCCATATATCTCAGAAACCATAAACGCTAGAACGCTGAAAATTGGTACAAACATAGACAAATACAAAATCTCAAATTAGTTTTTTCAAAAAAATTCCAGGGTTTCTCAAACATTTTTTATTAAGAAAAATATTTTTTTTATGATAAATTTATGAGTTTAACTGCCTATATTTCCAAAACTTTTACAATTATCGAAAAAAGCCGAAACACCCCAACTAGATAATTTAATTTTCTATAAAAAATATCAGCAATGTAGTAGAAGATCTCAATTTTTTTTTAACATTTTTTTAAAAATTGAATTTAGTGACGACATCGCTTCATACATTTTGTATGGCAGTCGCCTATACACAATATGTAAGAAGACTTAATAGTTTGATACTTCGACTCCAAACATACATACATACCATCATGCTATTTGCATATTCTGGGTAGGAAAAAGGATCTTCCTCCATACTATCCTATCTTGACATACATACCTACATATGTTGTATAGAAAACAAAATATCTGAAAATATTCAATAATTTGTATCTATGGGTTTATAGTTTGGTACATATTCTTCAACTATACATACTATCGCTATCGACAGTTGGATCTCATGTGTTACATGCAACTAGTTTGTATCTATGGGTTTATAGTTTGGTACATATTCTTCAACTATACATACTATCGCTATCGACAGTTGGATCTCATGTGTTACATGCAACTAGTACAAATTCACTGTGCTAAACTGACTTGTTTACTCACGCTATGTAGCGTGTCAGTTGTCAGCACTGTACTTCTTGTGTTCTGTGGTATCAGTCAAGTGCACAGATAATCCAACTGTCGATTTGTTCAGGAGAACTTTGTTCTCTTAAAATATCGACAATGTTTCCAGCCAGAATACGCGAGAATTGTATGAAGAGGTCTACTTTTTTCACGGCATTTCCAACTTTGAGATCAAAAAACACCAACTTAGAGGCTTCGCAGCATATATGTTCCGTACACGGATTTACTCAGAATTCGGAGTAGAACATTTCGTGTGTCTGTGTGTGTGTGTGTCTGTGTGTGTGTCCGTCCCCCCCTTATAACTTTTGATCCGCTCAATTTACAGAGCCCAAAATTTCAGAATATATAAACAGTTATAGGCCTACAAAACTTTTATACTCAGAATTTTGAATTTTTATTTCAGTCAGGGGTTATCAACTTTTGAATTTTTACTTTATTTTTCCATATATCTCAGAAACCATAAAAGCTAGAACGCTGAAAATTGGTATAAACACAGAAAAATACAAAATCTCAAATCGATTTTTTCAAAAAAATTCCAGGGTTTCTCAAACGTTTTTTATTAAGAAAAATATTTTTTTTATGATAAATTTATGAGTTTAACTGCCTATATTTCCAAATATTTTAAAAATATCGAAAAAAGCCGAAACACCCCAACTAGATAATTTAATTTTCTATAAAAAATATAAAAGATGTATTAGCACATCTCAAACTTTTTTTAACAATTTTTATAAAAATTGAATTTAGTGACGACATTTCTTCATACAATTTGTATGGCAATCGCCTACACACAATATCTAAGAAAACTTAATTATTTGATACTAATCTCCAAACATACATACATACCATCATGCTGTTTTCATATTCTGCGTAGGATCAAAGGACTGACCTCCATACTATCCTATCTTGACATACATACATAGGTACAAGTGTTGTATAGAAAATCAAATATCTTAAAATATTAAATAATTTGTGTTTATGGGATTATAGTTTGGTACTTATTCTTCAACTATACATACTATCGCTATCGACAGTTGGATCTCATGTGTTACATGCAACTAGTATAGAAGTAAACTTGTCAAGTGTCGAGCGGAAGGATAAACTAGAGTCTACAATCTGAATCTACCCGTTTGCATTCTGTTTCCGGTTGGCTCTATTGGTTGAGATCTCGTAGTATTAAGTCAAATGAGCCGTGAAATTTTATATTAAATGCGAAAAATTAAAAGAATATTATATATTTAATTTATAATAATTTATAATTCAATTTATAAAGCAACTCGCTCACGCGAGTCGCTATTATTATTATACACAAACTTAAACCTAACCTAAGAATGCAGAAAAGAAACTCAGGGGCTAGACGCTACTGAAGGATAACCTCTTGAGTTTTTTGCATTTCTGAGAGGATGACGTGCGCGCGATGGGTGTTACTTGCCGAAAAAATAAAAGCTATTCTATTTCGTTCAACTTGCATGGCAGCTTTGTAACTTGTAGTAAGCTAAGTTCAAGTTGACCCGCTAGGCGCTACTGTTGGGGCTGTTTACACTACTGTACTTACTTGACTAAACACTAGACTAATGTAAACAAGGCATTATTTACATAGGCCTTGAGACGAATAGCTACTGATAGCTAAGCTACCCATTCTCATTCAAGAATGTTCTGTCATAACATTATCATAATTTTTCTTTTTAGTTTCAGACTGGATTCCATTGGTGTATAACGCGTATTTGTTACAAAAATGAGCGCCAATCACCTGTCAAAAGGTAAACTATTCTATTATTATTGTTAATTTATTGTAGATTTTTGACGTAAATAGTGATATTGGTTGTAACGCTATTTTTATTAACATCAAAATAAGTGCCAACTATCTAAAACAGCAATGAATATACTTAAATAATATTTTGATGAACCGGCCGGCGCTGTATCAATCATAGAACACACTAACTAGTATCAATGTCGGCTTATTGAGACATCGATTAACGTTATTGAAGTTGATTTAGGACCAATAATAGACTAGTTGCAAACCGTGAAATATTCACGGAATTATTTCGACATTTATAATATATTTGCAGATTTAAAAACAAATTCAAAAATATAGTTTATCTGTTTTATCCAAGGTTTTATCGTTCTTTAAAAGTGTTTATGACCAATGTTGTCGTTTTATATGACTGAAGTTGACGAGAAAGAAATGATATAAAAATCTTGAAATATATAAAAAAAAAAAACTGTACCTGAAAGAATACAACCCATTTTCCTCAAACAATGTATGCACATAATATAAAATCAACTTTAATCTTCAACAAGTCATCATAGAAAAGAAATATATTCATGTCACTGACAACTGGTACCTACTTACCTAGTTGAATGGAAAAAGTTTGTAACACCAATTTTTAAAAAAGGCGAAAAAATGGTCAAGTTCCCTGCCAAAAAAGTTTAATTATATATTTTATTTTATTAAAAAATAAATGAAAATGGACAACCACACCAAAAAAATTTGAAAAAATTATATTGGAAAATATAGTTCTCAAAATTAACAGAATAATTACTAACTGTCAACATGGATATATAGCAAATTGATCAACTGACTAATCTAACGATATATGAAAATTTTATAGCTAACACTGGTAAAAGTGATGAGTATTTGGGAATATCAAGGTAGTGTCCGACTGCAAGTCAGATTTTGGCCAAAGCCAAATGTTGCACCCCAACCACAATAAATACTGATATAAATTTATTTAATTCAAAATATTTCCTTGTTACTCAGCCTTAACAAATTTCTAGTATTTCATGTTCTCACAAAATTTATCATACAGAATAACATCAAATTGTTTTTTTTTCTACTTCCCATTCAAAATAACATTTCCCAACTTTTTGTATTACTTTATAATTTGTCGCTCATTTCAATGTAATTAACAAATGGACAATTTTATAACAAACTCTAGCTAATGTTCCTCCATTTGAGATTACAAGAGCCATTTAAGTAATAAATAAATAAAATTAAATATATTCTATAGAGAGAATTAAAATTCAAAGTATCTCCCTTTCTCGCCCACTCATATTCAAAATCTCTCTCTGCACTCTTCCTGTCAACAGCTGTAGTTTTGCCGATCAATATTTTGTTTATTGACTAATAATATTTCCATGTAGGTACTTCAATACATTTTATAATGTATATTATGTTCTCAGTGCTGACACAAGACTAATTGGCACCCCAGGCAATGTTTATTAGCGCACCCCCTTTTTATCAAATTGTTTCATTTTTCTAAATAGTAATAAAAAATATTTGTTATCAATAGAAATATAATTGACACGTTTTAATAAACTAATTGAAGCCGGATGGACAGTGGATAATATGGAATAAGAATCGGTGTGGCTCCAGGTGCAAAAACATTATTTGGTTAAAATAATTCAGTGAGATTTTTTCAGTCTGCTTTTTGAGAATAATTTATTCCTAATAAATTAATTAAATCGAAAAATTGTTTTATTTTTAATTGTGATTTTATTTCACATTTAAATTAAAAATTATGATTTATGAACATGAGAATGTAAGATTCTTTTTTAACATGGCTATGTAGGGGACACCAGCTAATAGGATTTGAGTCCATTCTACTCATTACAAGAAACGCACTAGCTTTAGGTGGTGTTTGCAATCTGCTCAAGAAAATAATATTGATCCTTAAATCTTACCAAAACTTGAAATTAAATAATTATTTTCCAAAAACTTTCATTTTAATTAGGTATTATATTTTTTTATCTATATATCAAAACATTTTTTTTACAGGCTCAGTGGTGCCTCCGTACACGGGCATGCTAAGAATATACAGCATGCGCTTCTGTCCGTATGCTCAAAGAACAATCCTGGTGTTGAATGCCAAGAAGATCCCTTATGAAGTGGTCAATATAAACCTCATTGAAAAACCAGAATGGTTAACTCAAAAAAGTCCATTAGGTAAAAACAGAATTTATAATTTATCTGCATTATTCATTGGTTCATATCATCATGACATAACCAGTGAAAGGTGTGCAACAACTTATAAAAGGAAGCTTGACACGTGCGCGTACTCTACATAATAGTTTTGTCTCACCTAAAAAGGCAACATTCAGAATCTAGTTCTTTTTGTTTACATGATTAGTGTTGGTTCGTTTATTATATAATTGTTAGGTATATAAGATCATAAAGTAATTAAAAGTCATACTTATCAAAAGTAAATAATCAATTTTCTTTCTAACTACACCAACTATTCAACATTTCTGATTTTCAAAATATCTATATATATATATATATATATATATATATATATATATATATATATATATATATATATATATATATATATATATATATATATATATATATATATATATATATATATATATATATATATATATATATATATATATATATATATATATATATATATATATATATATATATATATATATATATATATATATATATATATATATATATATATATATATATATATATATATATATATATATATATATATATATATATATATATATATATATATATATATATATATATATATATATATATATATATATATAATTCTTCTGTAAGTGTGTATGTCACTGAACTCCTCCTAAACGGCTGAACCAATTTCGATGAAACTTTATGTGTGTGTTTGTGCGAGTCATTGAATGGTTTAGATTCACAAAAACGAATTTTATACCTACATGAATATAGTTAAAATATAAACGGTTATAAATATTTTCGGAATATGCTTTTTGAATAGGTACTGGCAACATTGCTTTCGATATGTCATTATATTATGCAATGATGGATATGCCATTAAAACTTGATGTTTTTCTCAACGCTCGCGCTGTCTGCGGTATTTTTTCATAATCTTAATATTTTATGAAATTATTAAGTTAGCAAGACTGATATGTGGAGTATACATGCATGTGTTGTGCTTCCTTTTTACGGTAATCCACGCCCGCACACCTGTCGCTGTGGGATATGCCGTGATAGCATGTGGCATTTTTATGTTTGTTAAACCGGCTAATAACAGGCATGCCTACGTTCGTGCAGGACAACGTCTGTCGGGTCCGCTAGTGTACTTATAAACTCTTACCTAATCAATAATGTTGTTTAACAAAATAATGCTGTAACGATATAATGAAATCTAATTAAAATTAAAGTAATACTACCATATAGTTTTATTTTATTTCTAAGAAGATTAAGTGCAATAAGAATAAGTTTTGGATTACCAAATTAAATATTACTTAACGCACATTGAATTTTCTGTGTCCAAACATTAGTGTTAGTTATATTATCTTTTTACAGGCAAAGTACCAGCTCTGGAGGTTGAAAACAACCTGACCATTTATGAAAGTTTGGTCACTGCTGACTATCTGGATGATAAGTATCCTGAACCACGCCTTGTGTCGTCTGATCCACTGAAAAAAGCACAAGATAAGTTGATCGTCGAAAACTTTGGAAAGGTAATGTAGTCATATATTATATAACGTTGTTATCTAGAATAATAGTATCTAGAGTATGACAACTTGTCATTGGTTGCATGTTAAATGAATATTTGACATAGTACCTGTAAAACTTTGGAAAGGTAATGTAGTCATATATTATATAACGTTGTTATCTAGAATAATAGTATCTAGAGTATGACAACATGTCATTGGTTGCATGTTAAATGAATATTTGACATAGTACCTGTAAAACTTTGGAAAGGTAATGTAGTCATATATTATATAACGTTGTTATCTAGAATAATAGTATCTAGAGTATGACAACTTGTCATTGGTTGCATGTTAAATGAATATTTGACATAGTACCTGTAAAACTTTGGAAAGGTAATGTAGTCATATATTATATAACGTTGTTATCTAGAATAATAGTATCTAGAGTATGACAACTTGTCATTGGTTGCATGTTAAATGAATATTTGACATAGTACCCGTAAAAAAATACCATTACACCAATTCCGATTAATACATAATTTAAACCAGAATTTTTTGATTTTTAATAATAAAAATGAATATGTCCTTGTTAAACAAGTACATAATATGTATATTATACATCTTCCTACATTCCCTAAATGAAGCATAAATGCTTGTGCTATAGGTGAACGAAATCTGTCGAGGCAGGATTCGAACTCGCAACCACTGGATTACTAATCCAGAGCGCTAACCACTCTGCCATCGACCCATCTAATTTATCACGCCATTTCCCTATTTGGGGTAGGCAGAGAGAACTGAATGCCAGACTCCTCTCTCTTGAGATACATTTCTCGCTTCATTCACATCCAAGCATCGTCTCATATACGCTCTTCTGTTATTCTTACTTCTAACATCTCCATCTTTCAAAATTCCATTAATATGATGGTGCCAACTTTTCCTTGGCCGACCTCTACTTTTCATTCCTCTTTTATCA
This sequence comes from Molanna angustata, assembly GCA_963576475.1. Lineage (NCBI taxonomy): Eukaryota > Metazoa > Arthropoda > Insecta > Trichoptera > Molannidae > Molanna > Molanna angustata. The sequence continues at coordinate 31,130,111 of OY754972.1, forward strand.
GCCTTATATACTTTTTTGTCAGACGGCATCTATCTCTTTCTTTGTGGCCAAACCACATCAAAGCATTTATTTTCATCTTACTTATGATATCTCTTTCAAACATACATTCTCGTTTAATATCTTATTCTATCATACATTGTTTTACCACATGTTCATCTTAGTGACCTCATTTGCGTTAATTCAATTTTCTTGCGTCTCCTGCCATGTCCATGTGTTACTAGTATTCTATGTAGCCCACTAGCTAATGTATGAATAAGCTAGTTTTATTTTTAAATTAAATTCAAATCACAAACAAACAAACAAACTTAGTGGCAGTCCTTTTGATTTTTGATACATACATGCAACTATTTCATGAATAAAAATGCAACTATTTCAGGTAAAAGTTTTTCCATTATTTATAAATATTTTCTGTGGAAAATTAAACAATAAAAATTAAACCCTTGTGCATTCTTAAAATCATATTCATTCAAAAATTTCTCATACACATTATGACTGCTGTTATCGGATTTTTGGTATCTCTTGTTATTGAAAAATGTTTGCAAATGACAATGAAATGGTAAGAATTGCCTTATACACTACAATTTATATTTCCAATTTTTATATTGAATGTTTTTTTTTAATTTTCATTAATTATATGAAAATACCTATATCACTCAATTTTGTGATATAGGTATTTTCTACTGTAAATATCAAACTGATTATATTGTATTATATAAAACTAATGATAGTGAATAAAATGATCTAACATAAATAGATAAGTACAATTCAATAAATTGGTGATTTAATAGATATGTGATATATACCTTAATATATAAATTATGTTCAGCTACACTCCCTAATTGACAAGAAAACATTATACAACATCAATACACAGTACAATTGACTATACTGACATAGCGGAAAATTTCTCCTTCAACACACGACCCATCGCGTCGTACATAAAGCCCACTTTTATTTCACATACCACATTGTAATAATACATACACAGTGCAATTGACTGTCCTGACATAACGGAACATCTCTCCCTCAACAAACGTCCCGTCATGTCGTACACAAAGCCCACTTTTATTTCACATACCACATTGTAATAATACATACACAGTGCAATTGACTGTCCTGACATAACGGAACATCTCTCCCTCAACAAACGTCCCGTCATGTCGTACACAAAGCCCACTTTTATTTCACATACCACATTGTAATAATACATACACAGTGCAATTGACTGTCCTGACATAACGGAACATCTCTCCCTCAACAAACGTCCCGTCATGTCGTACACAAAGCCCACTTTTATTTCACATACCACATTGTAATAATACATACACAGAGCAATTGACTGTCCTGACATAATGGAACATCTCTCCCTCAACAAACGTCCCATTGCGTCGTACACAATGCCCACTTTTATTTCACATACCACACTGTAATAATATATACACAATGCAATTGACTGTCCTGACATAACGGAGCATCTCTCCCTCAACAAACGTCCCATCGCGTCGTACACAATGCCCACTTTTATTTCACATACCACACTGTTATAATATATACACAATGCAATTGACTGTTCTGACATAGGTACCTAACGGAACACATCTCTCTCTCAACAAACGTTCTATCGCGTCGTACCCAAAGCCCACTTTTATTTCACATACCATACCGTAATAATAAATATTTATACAAACCAATTGACTGTCCTGATATAACGGAACATCTCTCCTTCAACACATGTCCCATCGCATTGTACACGATGCCCACTTTTATTTCACACACCACACCATAATAATACATACACGAAAAACGCACCCATACACTTATAATCGTGAACATCTGGATGTCAATATTTTTCTTTTTGAGCCTCAATCATTTTCCTCTGCAATTGGTTTAGGATTAATCCAGAACAATGATTAAAATTCACGGGATGATTGTAGTTTCGAGAGTGATTTGTTGGAATAGCTTATTCGAGCTTGCATATATATATTCTCTCTCTGACACTTTCGGCCCCCGGGCCTCTTTACTCGGGTCGATCATTCTTTCCCTGCCGTCTGCATTATAAAACATTACTAACAATATTTTGCCCCCCCCCTCTTAGAAAATTTTCTGCGGGCGCCCATGCCCCAACCTCACACACAGCTGCATTCACTACTCTTTATAAATATATTTTTCTTATATGTAAGCACACCAGTTAAAATTTATTATTAATACTGTGGAAATTTTTAATTGGTTCTAGTTTTTTTTTTACATAATACATCTGTACAAGAAATATTATGATTTGATCAAAGCATATATCCATTTGTATGATTTACACTTTGATTAACATTGGTTTTTTTCAATTCACAAAGTTCTTAATTTTATTTGAAAATGATTTATTGGTCAAAGGTTACCCATGACATATACTTGTGACATAAACCCTTTGAGAATGGTCATTACTCGATTGCATAAGATTTTCATATGATGAACATCAAAGGTCCAATTTGCTCATCTTTTTTAACTTTTTTATAGGTAACAATTAGTTGGTATAAAGGACTATATGCTAAATCTGGCGAAATTGATCCTTCTGTGGCAACAACATTCATCCAAGGTTTAGAAGAGCTGCAGGCAGAAATGATGAAAAGAGGATCCAAATTCCTAAATGGAAGTACTCCAGGGATGGCTGATTACATGGTTTGGCCATGGTTTGAAAGGATTATACTTCTGCCCAAGTTTTGTGACCATTCATTTGCCATTGACCAGACAAAGTTTAAAGTTTTGGTAAGTATTTGTTTTTACCATTTCAAATGTTATTTTACGGTCCTAAAACTTTAATATTGTTTGTAAAATATTTATTTTATTTAAATAAAATTAATATTTTTCATTTGTTTGGAAACTTAACAGCTATACATTTATAATACTTAATTTCAAATGAGAATACAAAATAAATAGCCAATTATAAAGTTTCACATATTTAAATTATTATACATTATTAATGTTGGGTAGTCATTGTAAGATGGTGAGTGTATGTGGGGGAAAGGGAAGGGTAATGGATATAGGAAAGCGTTGATAAGGAAGGGATGAATGTTTAAGGAAAGTAGGTTTGATTTTTAACCAGTAATACTATCAATAACTGCGCGTAATTGGCGTTTCATCGATGTCTGTGTGGAGTTAAATATATCAGGTTGGGGGTCAAGACTATTGTAATAATTTAAGCATCTGTTGACATAATTATTCTGTGCGTAATTTGTTCTGCAGTATGGTGTATAGAAAAGGTGATTTTGGCGTGTTGTTTTCATGGGGCAGTTGAAAGAAATTTTTTGGAGTAGGTAAGAGCTGTCTACAAGGTTATTAAGTATTTTATAAAGCAGATAGACATCGGATATCTTTCTTCTTTTTTCAAGTGATATAAACCCATGTAATTTTAAAGATTGGTCATAATCATGGCGGTAAATTTTTTTTCTAAAATTAAGCGTTTTAACAAACCTTCTCTGAATCCTCTCAATTCTGAATAATTTTAGAATCACGAGATTGCTCTACACCAGTCACAATTTTCATTTCTGGCAATCATATTATTACCTAATTTACTTTACCAATCAATAGTAGACTATGGTATTACAGGGTGGGGTGGTACGATTACATGAAAATTCTTCGAAACACAATTGTTGTAACAATTTTTCGAAAATCAGTTATCAGAATGACAATTGTCGGAAAACAAATTATTCAAGCTAACATTTGTTAGAAAACCAAATTGACCGAATTTAATATATTTTTATAACATTATGTTGCCTCTTTTTGAAATATTTCTTGCCAGTAAAATATATTCGATGTAGACTATTATTTATTACTTGTTGTATTATTGTTGGTTACTCTCAATATCATGGATTTTGATGAAACCTCTTGCCTTTCTTGAGGCTACATACATCAAAGCTGATGTGGGGAATAAAAGAGAAAAATGAGGGTGACACTTTAAAATTTTGTTTAGAACTGAGCTTTATTCAAAAAATCATTTGAGTCCATGAAAAGAAAATAAAATACAAAAAACACACAGCAAACTAAGAAAAGAAACAGTGGGCATGAAAAACGATAAATAAAAACTGCTGAATTGTCAAACACACGCAAGCACTAAAATACGCCAACCAGAAAGATGCAACCCAGAGACATCCTATCTCCAGGCATATCCATTCCTGAGTGGCTATAAATCTGCAGGGCCCAACCTCTCCTATAGGCTGGCAGGTTCTTATAGTGCCCGGTGTGGTTTACGCTCTTCCACCTGTATGATCCTCGAGAATCCCTCTTATGAAGCAAGGTTGCGGCCATTGGTGCCTAGCCATTAAAGTTGGGGGTTGCTGCAGCCCTATCCAAGGATTCTGGGTAACAGGTCGATACCCCCTTCAATTTTTACCTATGGAAGAGCAGGGAAGACGCCTTAATAGCCTCGCTCGACAGTTACTTGTCATACGAGGCGAAGGTCATCATATCTGGTGTGGTACTCCGAGGCAAATTGAGCAAAAACAATGTGGAAATAGCCCATTGCTTTATTATACTAACCACAAATATTCGTATGTTTACACATTTTTAATAACTGATATTTTATTCCATAGATTTTTATTATAATATAATATGTAGATGTAGTACTCCGTGCAAAAAGTGAGTCATAGAATATCATGCGTTTGACGTTTTGGTTGGCAATATATTTCAGTTTTCCTTACATTTCAACACATCCTAGATAACTGTTCTCTAAATCTAAATAAAAAAGTCTTTTTTACGACAAATAAATCCGAAAACAATTCACATTAGTCGTTATATTCTCTATAGAAAAACGATGTCGTCTGCCAACTAAAACGTCAAAAATCCCCTAAAAAATGCCTCATTTCGATTCATACAAAATTTGTTAACTACGACATCTAGTATATTATAATAAAAATCTATGGTTTATTCCTCTCACAATGTTACCAACATGATGTCATAAAAATTCGAACAGTTGTAATTTCCGATAATTATGTGTTCGTAAAATTGTTTTTCAAATAATTGTCATTTGTAAAATTGATTTTTGTAAAATTAAGCATTAGAATAATTGATTTTCAAATAATTTTCCTGTTACCGGGTGGTACTTACAAAACAAATATAGGTGCAATAGTCAAAGACCTACTAAAAAATTTCCTTGTAATGTGGTCAGTGTAAAATTAGGTAGTTGAAATTCAGCCATTAATTTCCTAAAATGTGTGTAAGTTTTCATATAATTTCAAGTAATTCAATAATAATTATTGGAATACAATGTGATATATTTTTTTTATAATATATTGTATAGAGCGAATTCAAATATACCAGTTTCGCTCTATCGCTTTTAATATCACTGTCCATACTCTTCTTCACAACATCCATTGATTTTACGATTATTAGTATGTTAACTCCTGCTAATTTTGTTATTTTATAGTACTACTAGAATTATATAAACAATAGATAAATATTGTTGAACATTTCAGATTGACTGGATGGAAAATATGAAGAAGGATCCAGCTGTTCAGGGACATTACTTGGAACCAGATATTCATGAAAAATTCCTACGTACTGCTATCGCTGGAACTCCTGACTATGATATGTTATTAAAGTGACTGTCTAAACTGTAGACTTTGAAAATCACAAAGTGCACTTACTTATATACATATATTCAATTATAGCAAGTTATTATTAATCAATTAATTTTCATAAAATATAGGTACACATTTTAAAAAACTATTAAAATAGTATATACCTACTTTTTACACGGCGCTGGCCGATTTACTATATGAAAAAAAGTTAGATTGTACATAAACTTATACCTTCACATATTTTTGTCTAATTGTGTGCATACATTTTGTGCTTAATTGATTATTTTTGAGTATCATTTTATATTTTTTACAGGATTTTTATTTTTAATTAAATAAAAAGATAAAAAAAAGTTTTGTTTCACTTTTTCACAAATATGTTTCTATAATAAACAAATTTAATAATCAACATGTTTGCTAAAACAAAGACATTGTAGTGATTCAACTCCATAAAATTATAATACTGAAAGTACTTGTACAGCCACGATACTGATTCATGAATCAGAAAAATGAAACCACATAGAACTTCTTATTATACTAGTTAAAACACCTTATTCAGGGTGAGTGATCTTTTTATAATGGAAGAAATTACCTCACGATGCACAAAAAGCAAAACCACCATCATTTTTATAAAGATCAAAATATTAAGTTATCAGTGACCTTGCATTGATCCTTAATTATGAAAAGGCAGTACAGTGAGACTTTAGAATAATCCAGTATAATTGCCACTACAAGGTATATAATTTATTTTATTTTACCAATGCATAACAGTTTTGTATACACATAATATTCCTTTTTCATCCAGTGTCCATTCAAATAGACATGATCTTTATAATTTATTTGTGAATGACTGAGCATTTAAAACACTTATCTTTCTTGTTTATGATAAAACATTGTTCTCTAGAAACTCTGATTTTGTTTGGCAAACTTTGCAGTACAGTTTCTCAGATAAATGTCAATAAACGTAACGGGTGTGCTATTTTGACGGGTGTCGTTTTATTTTGTTACAAAGAAATTTTATAATGTAAATTATTTTTTTTTACATGTCATTTGTTTTGCATTTATTGCATAAATCAATGTAAAAAATGTTATTTACAATGTTTCAAATGATCCTTTCAGACCCAGTGTCATTTTGTATACAGGGTGTATCATGAGGAGTGGATCAACCGAAGCATGGAGGTAGAGGACCTCAATACCTATCGATTTAACCCCCATGTATGTTCAGCGATATTGGGTGGTTCAAAAGTTATGTACACTTTTGTAAAATTTGAATAAAAATCGGATTTCATACTAAACTACATCACTGTACCTAAACTATTAGGTTTGCAATCATGATTTTTTTCAGAGAATAGTTCAATAGTGATGCTTATGGAAAATAATACCGTTGTGAGTCAGTACCTAATAACTTTAAAAACAAAAAAAAAATCTTAAAAAATTTTGCAAGCCTCAATTTTCCACTAACTTTTCAAAGGCTCTTGGAACAATAATTTTACATAACTTTTTTTCCACAAGTTATCTTAAAAACTACTACCATTCATAGAGAGCTAGCTCTGCAAATTTCATTTGCCTTGTATTAGAAGATCATGTTGAAAAGTTCACTTAAATTGTACGAGTACCAAGATTTTCCACTAACTTTTCAAAGGCTCTTGGAACAATAATTTCACATAACTTTTTTTTTCTCTTGGTACTCGTACAATTTAAGTGAACTTTTCAACATGATCTTCTAATACAAGGCAAATGAAATTTGCAGAGCTAGCTCTCTATGAATGGTAGTAGTTTTTAAGATAACTTGTGGAAAAAAAAGTTATGTAAAATTATTGTTCCAAGAGCCTTTGAAAAGTTAGTGGAAAATTGAGGCTTCCAAAATTTTTTAAGATTTTTTTTTTTGTTTTTAAAGTTATAAGGTACTGACTCACAACGGTATTATTTTCATTAAGCATCACTATTGAACTATTCCCTGAAAAAAAAAATCATGATCACAAACCTAATAGTTTAGGTACAGTGATGTAGTTTAGTATGAAATCCGATTTTTATTCAAATTTTACAAAAATGTACATAACTTTTGAACCACCTAATATCGCTGAACATACATGGGGGTTAAATCGATAGGTATTGAGGTCCTCTACCTCCATGCTTCGGTTGATCCACTCCTCATGATACACCCTGTAGACGTGATTTTTCCAAAACTATCCATAAAAAAAATTCACTTTATTTTAAAATGTTGTTAGAACACGTTTCCCTATATTTATTTTTTATCCAATAATATTAATTTGGGTAAAAAAGGGATACCTAAGTGATTGAATGCATAGTGCAGTGTTGTCATTTTGTCCAGTGTATGGATATTAATATAATTATGTTGCCTGTCTGTCCTTTTTTCCATCCCATGTTGTACACACAGTGTTGCCTAAAATTCACATATATTTTGAAAAAAAAATTCAAAATTCTGAGTATAAAAGTTTTGTAGGCCTATAACTTTCTATATTTTCTGTGCATTGAGCGGATCAAAATTTATAAGGGGGGGGGGACACAGACACACTATGTTCTACCTACTCTGAATTCTGAGTAAATCAATATACATAACATATATGCCGCAAAGCATCTAAGTTGGTGGTTTTTTTTACTTCAAAGTTGAAAAACCCGTGAAAAATATAGATCTCGCATATCTTGGCTTGATACTTTGTCGATATGTTAAGAGAAATAAATTCTCTTGAACAAATCGACAGTTGGATTATGTACTAATGATTCATAGAAAGTATATGAAAAGTTTTCATTATTATATCAAACAAATAGATAGGTATATAATCAACTCATACCTAGTATTTTGACCTTTACTAATTGAAATGTAAACAATATTATTACATCCATTATCATAAAAATGGACAAGTCACAAGGGACAAATTAACAGAATAACAAGACATTATTTGGTGTGACACCTGTTTTAATTGCTTTCATGACTCATTACAAAAGAAAGTATAATTTAGGTTAGGCAGTAACCAATAGACATAAGAAATCATTATGTAAATATCAATAACAGTCATCTAAGGGACATGATTAATTTATGTTAACCATCAGAAAACAAACAATATTATTGTTGCGTACAAACATGTATTATCAATTTTTGCTAACAATAGTAAACACTTAAGGATATTCAATTTCGTTTTGATTAAAAAGATAAAAATCTCCATAAGTAAAAATCTCCTATTATGGGTGAATTAGACTTTAATTTAGATAAACTGAGACTGGATTTGAACCTAGACCCATTGAATTGATAATCCAACTTATAAAGCACTCAACTGTTTGGATTTACCATCGCTATGAAGCATGTATCGAAAAAATGCACTTGTTAATAAACATACTTCCACTCGATAATATAATGCTGGGCAGCAACAATACAAATTAAACTACAAACACACTGAATAAATTCCTAACACAAAAATAAAATATAAGAAAATATTAAGATCATAATTTAATATTAATTTAAGTGTAAATGTTGCATCTTCACAACATTCAGTCCCAATAAATAGCATCCATAATTCAAAGAGAATGTTTGGTAGCTAAATCACCCAATTGGCTCATAATTTTACTCATATCTGCATCCTTTATCATCTTTAAATATTCTGTTTTTCTGAATTCGTAAAAGGTCAACCACATTGGAAGTTCCTTTGCCAACAGGCGGACATGTTTAACCAGGTCTTCGTTAGAAATTTTGATTCTAAAACTATTGTCTAGTTTAGATATAATAGACTCTAAAGGCAAGACACTTTTCTTTTCCGTCACAAAGAGATTACGCAGTAGTCGAGCGATATCAGGTAACCTCTGGTACGTGAGGGCGTTTTTCTCTTCCGCTGGTGTTCTCATCATGGATTCTAACGCTTTGGCTGCTTGCCTAGCCCTGACTTTTTCCAATAAAGCTTTAGGAATACCTTTCAGAGCGGGATTGATAGGAGTTACTGGAACTGAGTTTGCTACCGGTACATCTGTTGTGGTAGTATTTTGAGTAGTGGCTTCTGTTCCATCGGCTCTGAGTCCGGTTGCCTTTTGTTCTTCAACAGTCAATCCTCTTTTCTTGGCTTCTGCTAACTTTAAAAGGGCCCTTTCCATTTTGGTGTTGCAATTGAACTTTTCTCTGAAGTGAGTCAAGACATCCTGAGCGGTGGAATATTTCTGAACGTTCGGAGGTTCAGGAAGGGGATCTTCTTCCACATCTGGGATTTGCTCTAGCTCAAATTCAGGATGCCATCTCTTCAGCTTATCTTTGGGGATGTCTAGAGGTGGGTCTAAGGAAGATAGGAACACACTATGGTGATCTTTAACCTTTTCCAATAGAAGGTTGTAGAATGCTCGCTGGCGAGAGAGAACAATAGCCGGTGTCATGGCATCACTGGGTGAGCCGGTGGTGTCTCTAACTGCTCGAGGCACCAATGTCAACTCATACTCATCCTTTTTGGCTGTGGCACCAAAATTTTTAACTTTGTCTCTAGAAAAGGAATACATCTGAGGACAGATGTGTTTTATCTGTGCAAGATGTTTCTCCGTGAGATTTCTTCTGAGCATTTCCTGCACGGCATGTTTTACCTTGGAAAAGGTGATGGTCTCCTTTCTGTTGTAGAGCATGGAAGAAACTTGCTCGAGGGCTTTGAAAGCCTCTCCGAGCCAACGATAGTGGTGGGGGAGATTCAATGAAGGAGTAGGAACTGCGAGAGAAGCGTAACGCTCATAAGCTGGCACCTGCCATAAATAAAATAAATATTATTTTCAACAATAGAATATCTTTTGTAAAATTTAATAAAGAGTAAATATTTACATTCTAAACTAGCACGGATCATTCCAATTTTATCACCACATTTGATGTATTATAGCTAATTTGATAAATAAATTACACAATTACCTTAAGAGGACTCTTGATGGGGCTAGCAGAGGACACTTTTCTGGGGGACATAAGGGGCTCCACGATTTTCATCGGAGAACTGAGAGGACTTTGGGGGACTTTCTTGCATGGTGACTGAGATTGCTTGCTGGGACTAGAACATATATTGACTAAGCATTAGACAATTCATATAAATTACCTGCAATATTTTTTTTAATAATTAAACATAAAATATTTACTATGAATAAAAATAGTACAGTAAAAAACAATCAAGTCACTGTTATGTTATGATATGACCTTGCAATAGATTCTAAGTCACTGTTATGTTATGATATGACCTTGCAATAGATTCTAAGTCACTGTTATGTTATGATATGACCTTGCAATAGATTCTAAGTCACTGTTATGTTATGATATGACCTTGCAATAGATTCTAAGTCACTGTTATGTTATGATATGACCTTGCAATAGATTCTAAGTCACTGTTATGTTATGATATGACCTTGCAATAGATTCTAACTTACAATAAATAAATAATGATTGTATGTAAGTATTTATTAATATAGTTTAGTATAAGAGATGTTCATAATATTTAAATCAAATAACTTTATAGTGTCCCTTGAATTTTGATAACTTTTTTAAAGTTTTTGTCAGTTTGTATTATTGTGAGCGCATCAGAAGATACAAATAATACTGAAAATATTATATGTGAAAGACCAAAATTGATATGCACTATATAGACATGGGTGTTAAATTGTGGCCCGTGGATTAAAAGATGTGTTTAGGATAGTTACAATTTTATCCTCACAGTACAACTTCATTAATGTACTAATATTTTTGGCCAGTGATATTTATAAATATATAAAAAATAAACCATGTTATTTTTTACTATTATATCAGTAAAATTGTGGCAGTTTGCACATATACCAACCATGCAAAAATACACAAATTTGCGATCTGCGCACCCACGCGATTGGTTCAAGTTGTTTTATATTATAACTAGTTGCATGTAACACAGGAGATCCAACTATTGATGGCAATAGCATGTATAATTGAAGAATACATACCAAACTATAAACACAAACACAAATTTACAAACTTTATAAGATATTTTGTTTTATATATAAAACATGTAGGTATGTATGTCAGGATAGGATAGTATGGAAGTCAGTCTGTTTTTTCCTACCCAGAATATGATAACAGCGTGATGGTATGTATGTATGTTTGGAGATTAAGTATCAAACTATTGAGTCCCCGTAGATTTTGGGTAGTGTATACTGCCATACAAATTAAACGATGTCAGATGTCACTTAATTCAATTTTTATAAAAATTGTTACCAAAAGCTTGAGATGTACTACTACAATGTTTATATTTTTTATAGAAAATTAAATTATTTAGTTGAGGTGTTTCGGCTTTTTTCGATATTTTTAAAACCTATGGAAATATAATCTGTTAAGCACATAAATTTATCATAAAAAAAATCTTAGTAAAAAATGTTTGAGAAACTATGGAATTTTTTTGAAAAAAACAATGAGATTTTTTATTTGTCTATATTTGTACGAATTTTCAGCATTCTAGCTTTTATGGTTTTTGAGATATTTAGAAAAATAAAGTAAAAATTCAATAGTTGATAACCCCTGTCTGAAACAAAAATTTTAGTATGAAAGTTTTGTGGGCCTATAACTATCTATATATTCTGAAATTTTGGGCTCTGTGTATTGAGAGATTCATAAATTATAAGGGGGGGATGGACACATACACACCGACACACTAAATATTCTACTCCGAATTGTGAGTAAATCAAGATATAAGATATAAAAGAGAAAGGCAATGGTGGTTTCACTGGATTCATGAATCCAGGTCAAGTCAGGCCTAAGAGACGAGATGCAGATCTCTTTTGGAAGGTTATATCTCTCTGTTCTCGTATCCAACTTATAGACTTCGCAGACTGTAAGTTGTTTTTTGCCTTCAAAGTTGAAAAGGCCATGAAAAATATAGACCTGGCATACAAATCTCGCATAACTTGGTTTGAAACTATGTCAATATGTTAAGAGAAATTAATTCTCTTAAATAACAGTTGAATAATACAATGAAACACAAAAAAAATGTAAGGTGAGTTGGGGGAACACCGGATTGTTTTTTAGCAAAGTGTGTGAAGTTTGTTGTATATTTTTTCACACATAATCTATCAGAGTTAGTAAACAAAAAATGTTATTTATGCCAAGAAAACAAATTTTTATCCAATATAAAAATATTTAGAGCATCGTAGCGGTTATACTATCTTTAAAAAAAGGTTTTATAAAATAACTTTATTTTAATTTTCTGTGGGGTAAGATCGTACATTTGAGGGGCAAGATCGGAATATCTTCTGAAATCTTTAATAAACATTATAGAGTATTATAATTATTTTAATATAATTTCTTTGTTCTCTTACAAACTAAATCGAATATTTTTTTAACCAAAATTATTCTCAAACTGGCATAAATTAAAATTTATGCCAGTAAATAAACAAAATTTAAAAAAACTATATTATCAGAAATAGTTATTGCGCTCGCAACTTTAAGCGAAGATAGTTTTATATTAATAGCGTTTGATGATTATTTTTTAAACAAATATTTTAATCAGCTTTCGTTTAAACGCTCATTTCTACTAATCTGACCTTACTTACATAAATATTATAAATAGGTGGGTTAGTCTATGTAAGTTTGAAAGAGTGTGGATAAATTTGGTAGATACCTGGATGTTTACAATGTTGTCATAGAATGTGAAGGATCAAAAATATGTTTAAAAGTGCAAAAGTTTAGAATATTGTTATTTATAAGATCATTGGTCATATTTTTTATGTTATTTTTATTCCGATTCAGCAATGATAAATTATACTTTTAATTTATCTATTAAATAGGAATATAATTATTAAGGGCCGATCTTTCATTCGTCAAATAAAGCACCAGATAGTTATCTGTCGAATAAATTAATTTGATAGTTTATCTATCAAATAAAATGAAGGGCGTTTTTCAATGAACATTTATTCGCTAGATTGTCAATGGTTAGTTAACTGACCCTTATTTTTATACCTGCTAACATTTCTATGTGTAATAGAGATGCATATATCAAAATCGTACGTGAGGGAAAGAGACAAGTTGCGCATGTGCTCATGGTAAACATGTGGTTAAAATTTTGACAGTTCGTCTGTTCCTAACCTGCATTCAGTGTTCGTGTGATCTTTACCTACTGTTATTGTATATTGTCAAAATGGACAAAAAAAGAGAAAGAGCACTTAATTTTACTGTTGCAACTGTATGTTGCAATTCGTGAATAATGAGTGATAACAACTCTTGAGTAGTAAATTTCTTCAGCCTAAAACGTCGAAAAAACTCTTGATCATCCCAATCATTAAAATGATCTTTCCACGGACGAACATTGTACTCCGAACTGTACTCCGGATTGAACTCCTTTATCATTTCGTATTCTTCCATGATTGAGATATCCTCAAGTATATCGAAATCCATGATAAATAACCTTTCGGCGGGCTTCAATCAGCACAAAACACAACAACTTATCATAGAAAACGCTAAATAGCTTCATCTGCATTTCATCTGACAGTTGTTATTTGACAGATAAGTTCCTATCTAGTGGTCTAACGCGCAGATAACTTTATTGGATAGATAGTAGGTTTATCTAACCAATAACTGCTATCCGAGAATTGAAAAATGCATTTTTTTTTAATCGACCGATAAAGGCGTTATCTGTCGAATAAATTTTATCTGGTAGTTTATCTGACGATTGAAAGATCGGGCCTAAATCTAAACTTTTATTCGTCTCAATAAATATTTTATTATTATTATACTTTATTACTAAGTAGGTACCTACATAAATAAAAATATTTTTTTAAGAATGTTTTTTTTTAAGTTTGGGAACGTTTGGATTTTACTATGGATAATCAAAATGGGGAAAGATCGGAAATGAAGTATTTCAAACTTCTCCCTTGAATTTTTGATGGGTTAAGACCGGAATAAGGTTTAAAATGAAAACTTTTATACTTAGAGAAATAAAACATTGCAAATATGTTCACAAATTCAAAAATAAAAAAATATCAATAAAAAATCGAATATTAGCTGAGTTATTCAATATGGGGTAAGACGGAATATCTCACAATTTGGCGCGAAAATACCTCTGCTGAGTAAATTAATCATATCACTAACTAGCTTCAACTGAATAATGGTATGTGAAGAAATGACGTAACAAACAGAACCATCGACAACTAATAATGTTGCAGGACTTTGGAGTAAATTCAAATTATCGATCTTACCCCATTTTCGATCTTCCCCCAACTCACCTTATCTACTAATGCTCTAAATCGTACCTACACACAAAATGTATCTACTAATGTTCTAAATCGTACCTACACACAAAATGTATCTACTAATGTTCTAAATCGTACCTACACACAAAATGTATCTACTAATGTTCTAAATCGTACCTACACACAAAATGTATCTACTAATGTTCTAAATCGTACCTACACACAAAATGTATCTACTAATGTTCTAAATCGTACCTACACACAAAATGTATCTACTAATGTTCTAAATCGTACCTACACACAAAATGTATCTACTAAAGTTCTAAATCGTACCTACACACAAAATAAAAATGAGAAAATAGTCACTTCAAATATATTTACTTATTTTATATTCATTCCATTTATATAAATTTTACGCCAATTCGGTGGCACTATTGTGGTTTCATTAATGAGATTGTACTGCAGTGGAAAAAAATCTTCACAGAACGTATATTTTTATCAAACTTATTACACTAACAATTTACTTGCACAACACTGAAAATACAAATAAATAAAATTATGAAATGTTTTTCCTTAAACTAACCTCACTGGTATCAGCAAATCAATGGATTTAAATCCTTTAAGTGAAGAGGAGTCACTGCTCGTATTGGTAATTTTGTTGAGCTCATTCAATTTGTCAAAACCTTTGTTAAATCGAGATATAGAGCTACGAAGTTGATTTATACGTGTACTACGAGACAAACAATTCTTTATATCACCCAGAGAAAGCTCCTTACGTCCTTGTTCTGTTGTATTTGATTTTGAGCTATTTTTGTCTGATGAAACAACTTTGGATTCACTTGGTTTAGTTAAGTACGAAGTAATATCAGCATTTTTGTTTTTGATGTTTTTTTTTGGAGATAAAGCTCCTCTTTTGGTAAATCTAACAGTTTTCGTTGAATTACCCCCATCGGGATTCCTCGATTCGATATGAGAACTTTTTTCGGAAACGTGTCCACTACTAAACGAAGCTTTTGTTACACTTTCGTTATCAAATGAAAGTTTAATCACTGCCTTTCCTTTGGCCTTTATACACTTGACATCGCACTTCTTATCCGCGTAACTTTCTTTCTTGTTGGATATTAATTTTGTTGAGGTATAAGTAGAAGTAGCGTCATTTGGTGTAATCGAACCTTTTAAGTCTGAAATAAACTCGGAATCGACAATGAAAACTTTACTCGAAACATTAGTTACTTCTTCTGTGCAGGCTTTTCTTTTGACCGTTTCTTTTCGCTGGCGTAAATAAAAGTCAATAGATTGCTGGGACATTGTAAAACCTTATAGTTAATACCGCGCTATTGAGTAAATTAACTAAAAACGGCGACTTTTGACAATTGATAGATCGAGATTAACCTCAAGCGTCATCCAAACAATTTCCCTCCAAACTTTATAATCATTTATCATTTGTGATTAATACCAATACCAACATATAAAAAAAAACAACTTAAAGAAAATACACTAAAATTGATATATTGATTTACACATTCCAACAATATTGTAAAATTATCATTCAAATTACGTTTGTTATGCCCAAAACAAGAAAAAAAGAATTGTTGCAAATGAAATGGTCTTTGAAATGAAATGAAATGTTGAAATGGTCTTTTACCATAAGAAGGCGCTATATAAATTTGATTATTAACGATAATTTCAAATTTATGCACGGCAACATTAACAGAAGAGGTACTAGTACAGCGATTATGCGGGGCGCGAAGGCTTACAGCTGGTGCATTCTCTCGGCATTCGATACTTGTGGTAAGGCCATCGCAGGGCAGAGATGTCGCGACTGGGTGCAGTATTGGGCCACACGAACTTTGGACACAAGATTGGACCACGAGGGGCTTTCCATGTCGTCTGGTGCGTCGTTTCGCCTCCTGTGAAGCTACCAGCTGGCCTGTCATCTTTGTCTTTTAGGCGAGGGATACCCATCATAGCGTTGCCAAGCGGCACGGAGCCAGCTGAAGTTTTCGAGGATCTCGCAGGAAGAAGAAGAAGAAACCACGTCGAGCACCACAAGGACCTGCCAGTCTGTCGCAGAGGCTGGGCCCCGTCGAACTTACAACCACCACGTGGAAGGCAGTGACAAGCCTGGAGATAAGATGTCGCTGTACCCTGAGATTGCACCTTCTGGTCGGTGTTTTTGTGAGTGCTCGTGTGTGTTTGACAGTCTTTTCGTTTTATACCAAGTGCTTTTTACTCTGTTGTTTAGCGTGTTATTTTTTTATTTTATTTGCCATGTGATACCTTTCTCTCAAGTCGTGTAGAGGGAGAGATCACTTTTTAGATTTTTTTGCTCAATTTGTTAAATGTTTTTCGCACATAAGATATTCACGTGTTAAAATAAATGAAACCTTGGTCTGAACTCATAATATAATAATTTCAATTATCAAATGTCAGACAGACCAGTTATGTCATCGTAAAACATCGTTGAAATACCACAGAAATAATATTGCCACACAAAAATTCATCTTGATGGGCACATATATTGCCTTTTGTATTCATGGCTATGCATGAGCACGTTCAATGGGGGCTGGATATCAGAGAAATACTCCCCCTGTCCTAGATAGCAGCAGCTCTATCGTTCCCTGAATTGGCAGAGGTTGGGCGAGTGTCCTCAGTGCGGCAAAGCACAAGAGTGACACTGCAGGCTGCGGCACCGGAGCCATTTTCAATACAGGATCCGCCACTTTCCAGGACCGCGGTAGCATGTTCACTGAATTTGTGCTGCAACGTCAATCGCCGGCACTTCAGGACAGGTTCTCATGGCTCATGAAAATAAGTCCGACCGATGTCTCCTTATACTGTCTCCTTATATGGCGTAAGGACCGTCAATTCACGTTCGACGAGCGCGGTTCGTGTCGACATGACGCGTTTCTGTTTTCAGCTATCAAAATGTTTTAGGTTAACCTTCCTCATCCGAAGTATCGAAAAATTACGCATGGTCCGAAGCGGGGTCTTTCGATCCCCCAGCTCATGTTCATTGAAATATAAAAACCCAGAAACCGAAGTCAAATGCAGTGTAGAAGCATCACAAGCTGCTTTTAATAAAATGTGACAGATATTCTGCGATGACAATCTTAACCTGAAACTTCGACAACGCCTGGTTAAATGTTACATATGGTCAGTCCTACTGTACGGAATGGGATCGTGGACCCTCAAAGTGAGTAGCATGAACCGGCTGGAGGCGTTCGAGATGTGGATACATCGGAGAATGCTCCGGATACCCTGGACGGATAAGGTCAGCAACACAATAGTTCTTCAAAGGGCTAGAGTGAATAGAGAGCTTCTGAATAATATAAATATCAGAAAGATATCGTATTTGGGTCATGTGCTTAGAGGAAAAAAGTATGAATTGCTCCACCTGGCAGGTTAGAGGGTCAAAGAGGTGTTGTGACGCGACCTCTCCTGTTCGCGTTATTTTCTATTTTGAAATCGGCGCTAAATCAGACCACAAACAAACATTTGTGAAAAAATAAAGTGTAAGAAAAAATATTTGACAATAAGACATAACCTGAAATGTGACAATACAAGTGACAGATGACAGTCGAAATTAGACACGCGTCGTGTCGACACGGACCGCGCTCACTGCGGCCAGAGCAGCTGCAAACCGCACCAGAGGGTGTCGGTTAGGCTCGCTCCACATCAGCAGCCATGGATGTGACACCTGGAGTGCCGAGATGGATCGGCGCACAACCACTCGGCGAGAGAGCCGTTTTCCTGGACCGAAGCGGGTGCTGAGTTTGGAAAGTGCTCCAAACGCTGTTGGGTCGCGCTGGACCCTGGAGCAACGGCCTGCATCTCCTTGAGACTCGCACTGCCGCTGTTCGCTCCCGCCAATCACCCAACCGGCATCTGCCGGTGTCTGGGACCCGAGGTTGCTTTCGCCGATAGCCTTGCCCCTTCGCCCATCGACGACGGTCCATTCCGGCATTGTCGGTGTATCAGCACTTTCATGGCCGTGGCGAGAAAATTATATGTGCCCCAAAACAATATTTGTGACATTTTCTTTATTTCCGTGTGACAATATTTCGGCTGTGTGATTTTAAGTTATTTATTTTATTTTATTCATTATAACGTGTGACGTTCAATATTGACTCTATTTATTTTTGATTTGTGACGTCCTAATTTATTACCAATTTTAATTATTTATTTTATTTCAAATTTTTATCATTTTATCTTGTGACATGACCGTGCCGTCTGACGTTTGTGCGCTGACATTTGACATTTGTGTATCGTCAGACCACGGCTTCAATTATCGTTTACTTTTTTTATGCATCTCGTCCAGCGAGGTAATGTGTGGAATATCTAATTCCATAACAGACGTTGAAAGAAAGGTGAGCTCGAGCTCCAAGCCTCTTGGGAGGAGGGTATCAGTTGGAAGGAGACAAATTTCCTGGCTGTCTCTTTCTAAAACTACTTCATTGACAGACTCAATCATATTAATAACGTCTCGTGAGGTAGGTAGATGAATTTTCTAAAACATTATCATTACTATTAAAAGGCGCCAGTTCCACGTTTGTTAACCTGGTGGAACGCAAGTTTAATTTTTTCGGGAGCCCGCGATAGGTCGAGGTTCGTAATTTGTGTTCCTGTTGGGGTGGCGAGCGTTTCCTGATACCGATGCGATAAACTCGTTTCTTTCCACGCAATCACTATTAAAGTGACGACCAGGGCAAAATTGACATTTTGGTAATTGCGTTCTATTATGTATCGGGCTATTATAATCCGGGCGCGAATTTACAATAAGGTTGTTGTTTGGACGCATATTATAATTATCCTTCGAGTACGTTGGGTATTGTTGTTATTACGGCTTTCGCGAGAATTATCACGTTGGGTATTTCTATTTTCATGATTATGTTCGGCATCTGGCTGAAACAACGTTTGTCGGGGGAAATCGATCATTATAACTATTTCTTTAAGGGAAGCGAACGTAAAATTTCCAAAAATCACTTCGACGTCTTAAATACTGCGATACGTGTCTCTCATTAGTTATATTAAGCCGGCACATGTAGTATCCGACAGAGCCGTTCCAAAGAGCCGAATATGAACCGCTTTCTTCCGCTTAAGATATGCGACTTCACCCTCATCCGCACGCTGACGGTCACAGTAATAATTGGCCATAAGCGAAGACCGAGCAACGTCTATTCCATATCTACCAATTAAGAAACCTTTGAATTCGTCCCACGTCCATTTACCCTGCGCATGAGAAAACCAACAACGCTCGGCTTCTTTAATTTTTTTTTTTCAATTTTTTAATCTCAAGTGACTCTAAATGAGTAGACTTGTAAGGACTGTTCCGCGATATATATCGGAAATACGGGCCGTAAATTCGAGACTAGAGTTAAAGAACATGTCAGAGGTTTAAAAAATGATAATTTATTTATTTTTTTATTTATTTATTTATTTAGTTATTTATTTATTTATTTATTTATTTATTTATTTATTTATTTATTTATTTATTTATTTATTTATTTATTTATTTATTTATTTATTTATTTATTTATTTATTTATATATTTATTTATTATTCATTAATTAATTAATTAATTTATTTATTTATTTATTAATTTATTTATTTATTTGTTTGTTATTAAGGACCACTTACAGCTTACAAGTTATTATACATCAATAAGTTCATAAAATAGGAAAAAGCTAATATAAAACTGGTTAGCCAAAAACAAGTGGCCACATTATGCATTAAAAATTGACATACAAATCTTTAAGTAATTAAAAATATTTTGAATGGAATTTATATAAAAATGAACAGATACAATAGAAATTATGATCACAACAAAGAAAAATAGTGAAAGATGTTAACAAAAGAAAACAAAAAGATAAACATTACTATAAAAATACAATTAAGCACAAACAGATAAAAAAGAAATATTATAGCAAGAAAAAAATTGAAACAAAAAGCTAGTTTAATACGTTAATTTATAAGTGAGGAAAGTTTTCTTCTGAACGTCACCAGACTGTCACCAAAAATATCTATGTCCTTGTTAATATGTAAAGTATTATAAAATCTACACATCCGAGTAATAGGATTAAAAAAAACTTGTGTTAATATTGAAAAACTGTAATCTAAATAGCTCTGGGTTCCTTATATGATAATATGTGTGAAGTTTTATTTCAGATAGATGATCGGTGTCAATTTGATTGTTGATAATTTTATACAAATAGATTAAGTATGTGACTCGACGACGGGATAAGAGACTTTTGATTTTGTAGTGATTAAGGAAGTCATTATAGGTATTTAAGTTGTAGTTTCGAATTCGCGGAACATTTTATATTAAATTACCACCAATTTAATATTCAATCAGGTACAAAAGTTCTACACATTAATAAAGTAGGTTTACGCTTAGATAATTTAGAGATATTATTAATATTGAAATCAGACCTGTTTAAAAAAAATGACGGAACGAAACGTTTAGGGCAAAGAAAAATCGATAATAATAAATCAGAAAGATCTTCCAAACTGCTCTCCATCCATGGGGGCAAGTCTAGTTCAATTGGCAAAATAAACCCATATCATGGATATAATAATTATTATATGGAGTTCTACAATATCTATAGATGTTATAGAACTCCATACGATAATTATTTATTTATTTATTTTTATTTATTTATTTATTTACGGTAAAATAAAACCATTTACATAAAAAGAGTACAGAATAAAGATACATCACATCATCTTAAGTTAAAAATATAAAAATCAAAAATTATACATATATGTATATGAATATAATTGAAAATAAAAATAGTTGTTCCTTATTTAGAATTAGAATTCTTATTCAAATACAAATTATAAAAAGATAAAAAA
The DNA here is from genome assembly GCA_963576475.1 of Molanna angustata. Taxonomy (NCBI): domain Eukaryota; kingdom Metazoa; phylum Arthropoda; class Insecta; order Trichoptera; family Molannidae; genus Molanna; species Molanna angustata. The sequence goes on from OY754972.1 coordinate 31,151,698, forward strand.
ACAAGGAAAGTAACAAGAATACAAATAGGTACATAAGTATAAAAATCAAGAGAAAGATAAAAAATATAAAAAATATAGGAAACATATAAAATAGAAATTAAAAATGAAAAAATAGAAAAAAAAAAACACAATTGAAAATGTTACGAAAACAATACTGATCTCAGTTCAATCTTCAATTTGTGTAAGCTTACATTGAAAATGTCAGCAACAAAGGCATACTCATTCCCCAAACGATGAATTCTGGGAAACGGAGAATGTCTATGGGCTTCGGTCCTCAATATATCGCAATTAAATAATGATGAGTGCCTCGTAAATCTGTTAGGTATATGAAACTTAATCAATGAAATTAATGATGGACAGTCAAATTCAGAATATATGATTTTGTACAGGACAATCAAGTCCGACATAATTCTTCTATTGGATAATTTCGGCAAGCAGAGTGAATTTCTAAGGAAGTCATAGTTTATATCGTACAAAGATATTCCAAGTCTGAAATTTACATAACGTAAAAGTTTCTGCTGAACATTTTCCAATTTGTTGGAATGAATATTATAATGCGGTGACCAAACAGTTGAGTTATATTCCAGTTGACTGCGAACCAAAGAACAATAGAGATGTTTGATAGCAGACAATGAATTAAAATTATTAGATGTTCGCAGAACAAAGCCTAACATCTTCAACGCTTTTTTAGCTCTGTCATTAATATGCATAACAAAGGTGAATCGCTCATCAAAGATAATTCCTAAGTCAGATACTAGTGAAACCCTAGTCAAATTTACATCATTAATAGAATAATCGAAGGTAATCTTGTTTTTTATATTAAAGAAAGTAATTATTTGACATTTACTAATATTAAGAGGTAATTTATTTAATTCACACCATTCATAAAGTCTAACCAGATTTTCCTGGACAATCAGACACTCATTTATATGACTAATGGCTCTATAGATTTTTATATCATCAGCGAATATTAAAACATTGACGTCATTAAATATATTTATGATGTCATTAATGAATAATATAAACAAAATGGGACCTAAATGAGATCCCTGAGGAATGCCACTTGTAGCAGAGAATGAATCAGATAAGTAACCATCTATCTTTACAGAAAGATTTCTATTAGATAAGTAATTAACAAACCATTTTAGAAGACTGCCTCTGATACCCATTTTATTCATCTTATATACAAGAATTTTGTGAGATACTTTGTCGAACGCCTTACTAAAGTCTGTGTAAATTGAATCCACTTGTAATTTATTAGCCAAAGAACAGGATAAAAAATTTTCATACACCAACAAATTTGTAAGCGTAGATCTACCAGGCAAAAAACCATGTTGATTGTCAATAATACTCAATCTTATATGGCTGAAGATTTTATCCAAGACAATACTCTCAAACAATTTAGGAATGGTGGACTGAATACAAATAGGTCTATAGTTAGCTATATCATTTCTGTCACCCTTCTTAAAAATGGGTGTTATGTAGCTGCGTTTCCATATGTTAGGATAGAAACTATTTGACAAGGATTGATTAAATAATAATTGAAGTGGATACAATAGGTTTTTTACACATTTCTTCAGAAAAATAGCTGGAACACAATCAGGACCGGCCCCTTTATGAGAACTTAGTGACATTATCTTTTTCTCGATATCAGTGGTGCTAATTATAAAATTAGGAATATCAATTGATTCAGAAATATTTAAGTCTGGAATATCGCTATCAGATATCTCATCGTCATACACACTTTTGAAAAAACAAGCAAAGAGGTTTACAATCCCTTCGGGAGTATTGGAAGATTTATTTAAAAAATGCATATTACAGGGAAAGCTAGATGAATTTTTTCGAAGAGATTTGGTAAATTTCCAAAAGCTTTTGATGTTTTTATGAATAGAGTTCTCAACATTTTTTATGTAGTTACCATAACATTCAGATGACAGTTGCTTACAACGAGAACGCATTTTTTTGAATTCATCGTAGTCAGATATTAAGTTGCTACCTTTATATTTCTTATGAGCTATCTTTTTTAAAAAAATTACATCTTTAAGTTCTTTACTAAACCATTCTGGAAAATTACAAGTGTTCTTAAAGTTTGAAAATGGTGTATTTAAACTAATAACATCATTAAGTATGTTATAGAACATATTTACACCATCATCAGTTAAATTATGTTTTAAAAAATTCCAATCAACTTTATCAAGGTAGTCACAGATATTTTTGTAATTAGCTTTGTAAAAGTTATACGAGGGTTTATTAAAATTGGTGTTAGTTACTGGTGAGTCATTTAAGTATATAGTTAAAGGTGGATGATAGGAGTCAATAGGTAGCAAGTAGTCAAAAGAACGACTTACAGTTGTGGTAGAAGTGTCATTTGAAAAGACAAGGTCCAACAATGAACCTTTATCATTAAACACATTATTAATTTGCTTCAATCCAACAAAAATTGCCATCTCACAAAGCACAACAGATTTAGGAGACGAATTGACATTTACATTAGGTATATTAAAATCACCTGTCAAAATGAATAAATAAAAAAAAAAAAAAAAAAAAAAAAAAAAAAAAAAAAAAAAAAAAAAAAAAATGAAAAAAAAAAATTAAAAATAATATTTAATATTTTTTTATTATTATTATATTATTATTATCAGAAAATTGCGATCTTAACAATTCCACTTCACTACAATAATCACAATACAATTTAATGTCTGAGTTTGGTGGTATGTAGACACACCCAAAAATAATTTTAGTAGTCGACATTTTTATTAAAATAAATAATTGTTCGATATAGGTATGAACTGTAGGTAATCTAACTGAGTTAAGACGTTTGTTGACACTAATCAAGATGCCTCCTCCACGCGATTTATTGCTCGTTGCAAAACTTCGATCAAGCCTGTAAACATTGTGAAGATCAAATCCAAGTTCCGAAGAGAAGATATCATCCGTTAACCAGGTTTCAGACAAAGCGAAAACATCGTAAGACAGCGTGTAAGAATTAATTCTTAAGGCCTGAAGTTTAGTACGAATACCTCTTACGTTCTGATAGTAGCATTTAAGTTCTGCAGATCGTGAAATTTTTTGTGTTGATTTTTAACTATCTGTGGTGAACCATTGATATATTTGATGGTTAAATCAGATTCGCCTTCTTGAGTACGTTTATTGAGGAGATTGCGTAGATTGACCAGATAGTTCCTTTGGCGCAAGGTCAAATCCTGTTGTACTTTGATGTTTTTATCGGATATAAAACGCTTGCGCTGGAGAACCACTTGAGCTAGATGAGGAGAACTCATAACCACTTTTAACGGTCTGGTGTGATCATTCTTCCTTGCGCCAAGTCTATAAATTTTAAAGTTAGATTGATCAAGACTACTGTCAATTTGTTTCAGTATTTCAGTTGTAAATCCAATATCGGATGAAGGATCAGACTCTGGAATATTATATAGTATAAGATTTTGCTGTTTCAATTTTCTTTCCTCAATTTCCGAGAGTGTGTCACAAATGTCTTGAGTATGGTTATCATTCAATTTATTGCCATCACAAGTTGAACTCTTTAAGGCCTTTAGTTCACCCTCCAATGAGCCCATTCGTACAGCCATTTGGCCAATGGTACCCAATAGTTCAGACGTCTTTGGCATTAGTTTACTAATTTGCTCTTTGGTGAATTTGTTTGACTGATCGATTAAAATCTGGTTAATAACATTGACTGCTTCTTTAGCCATTTGTATAAAAGATTGTGCATTATCCTGAGAATCCATCATATACCTCTCGATTGAGTGTGAGAAGAAAAAACAAAAAAATATTGCACTAGAATTTTGTTTCGGTTGATGCGCTGTGGTGAGTATATTAAACCTTGTGCAACTGCGACCGCTGACTCCAGTCGCAGTCACTACACACAGTTACAATACACAATGTAGGTAGAAGATTTATATTAGTGTTGATGAATTTAGTACTTTAAAACACAATTATTAAACTAAATACACTGATTATGGTCAAGAATATTACAAATATAATCACGAAAAATCACTATTAAACGAAATTCACCAATTTATGAGTTCAGAACACGACTAAACTAGGAAAAATCAGCAAATAAAGCATGCGAAAAATACTGACATCGATGATGTGTTGTTGATTTAATCAGAATGATTATATCCATGATATGGGTAATCACTAGGGTTTTGATTTCGCCAGTCGAACCAGACTCGCCCCCTAGGACTGCAATGAAGCATTTACACTTTAACACTTAATTTTTTTTTTATTAAAACTATCTTAAAAACACCCGCGTTGCTAATGGTATCTGAAAGAAATTTCACCCCCGAAGATTATATGGATCTGAAACACACTTAGACACTAGCATGCAATTAATTAAGTCAAAACACAACCAAAAGAACAAAAAATCTAATGCCAAGCACCAAGTACACGCTTCGCAGAGATAAGATTATTTTTCAACGTTCGCGGTCTTTGAGAAAAAATTATATATGTTCCTGTTCGTACGCGTCAGTTAGAATTAGACTGTCATAGCCAAGCGTCTACAAGCTACCGGTTAAAACCAAGTGCACCGTTCACCGCTGGAGACGACAAGGGAAGAACTACCCCACTGCGCGTCAGGGCGAGTTCAACCATTCGCCAATAGAAACCCTCCATTTCTTTCTTCGCGCGGAAGGCGCTATCTCGTCGGCCAACAAAACTGGAAAGTACAATGTTCTAGAAATCTGTAATGAATATAGAATTATTAGAAATTACTTATTTTCAAAATATGAGCATTGTTTAAACACATTTAGGACCCGAAGACCCGTTAAAATGTTAAAATTACCATATGAGAAACTTTTCCTAGTATTAAGTCATTTAGTTGAAACAAAATAATAGATGTTGGGTTTCTTTGCTACCATAACCCATGGTAATATTTCAATCATAAAACCTATGTATATATCAAATGGTACAAGTAAACATATTTTTTAATAAATTTTTCTTGAATCGTATCCACTTATAATTTAATTTCATAAAAAAATATCGCGATTTTATGAACAAGTAGAAATTGACATGTAAAATGTCAACTTGTGTGGCAACATTTTGCGCAGAGCGCTTTTTGTCTCGCGACCGGCCGCCATACTCAAACAAAAGCATTGCGATGAAAAGATAAATTTTAAAAACTTAACAAATTAGACAAAGTTATTTATACCTACATAAATGAGTTCTAAATCCGATGTAAATAGAAGAGTGCTCGCCATTCAGGCGAAAAAGAAGCGTCATAAGCTAGGAAAGAAAAAAGGCAAGAGCGACCAACACGGTGGCGGAAATCAAGGGAACGGGGTGCGCGATAACCGTAACCAGACTCGCCTGGAACCGAGTCATAGCTCTTCTAACGAAACGATAGAAGATGAAGACGAACCGTCAGCTAGTGAAGACGAAGAGCAAGAAGATAGCGCAGATTATTGTAAGGGTGGTTACCATCCCGTCAAAATAGGTGATCTTTTCCTGTCGCGATATCACGTCACGCGGAAACTAGGATGGGGACACTTCTCTACCGTGTGGTTGTGTTGGGATCTTATAGACAAGAGGTTCGTAGCTCTCAAGGTCGTCAAGTCTGCTCCGCATTTTACAGAGACAGCATTGGACGAGATCAAGATCCTCAAGGCCGTACGGGAGAGCGATCCCGCAGACCTCAAGAGGAACAAGACTGTGCAAATGCTGAACGATTTCAAGATAACGGGTGTTAACGGAACGCACGTCTGCATGGTGTTTGAAGTATTAGGACATCATCTTCTTAAACTAATTCTCAAGTCTAACTATCGCGGCATTCCTAGACATAATGTCAAGGTCATCATTCGTCAAGTGTTAGAGGGGCTCGACTACCTGCATACCAAGTGTAAGATCATCCACACGGACATCAAACCAGAAAATGTATTAGTATGCGTTAGTGAAGCTCACATCCGCAAGTTAGCTTATGAAGCGATGCAGTTACACCTTATGGGGCTCAGATTACCCATATCCCTTGTCAGCACTGCTCCGCGGGACCCGCATGACCAACCCCCGCACGCCAAGATGAGCAAGAATAAAAAGAAGAAACTCAAGAAAAAAGCCAAGAGACACTCCCAACTTCTGCGTCGCCAAATGGAACAAATAGAAGAAATGGAGGAACATCGCGTCAAGACGGAGGGTGGAGCGCCACCTGTCGAAGAAACTGAAACAGAGCAAGGAACCGAAGAGGCGCCAATGACGCAAGACACTCGCGAAGGTGCGCAATCTCCTGACCAAGAAACGGAGACTGAACCAATATCGGAGGGTCGAATCAACGGATGCAGTGATTCTCCCGTGGAAGGTGAAGCAGGAGAGACGGAAGGAGATGAAGTAGTAGTGGACGATGCAGCAACGTTGGCTGCTCTCAGTGGAGCCACTGCTACGGGACCCGGTGAGAGAGAACCCGACCCAGCGTTGGAGGAGTGTGCTGTTGAAGTGAAAATTGCCGACCTGGGAAACGCTTGTTGGGTCTTCAAACACTTCACAGAAGACATTCAGACGCGACAGTATCGCTCTCTAGAAGTTTTGCTCGGTGCAGGATACGGTACGTCAGCTGACATCTGGAGTACAGCCTGTATGGCCTTTGAGTTGGCCACGGGAGACTATCTATTTGAACCTCATTCCGGTGAGGGCTACAGTCGAGATGAGGATCACTTGGCTCACATCATTGAGCTTCTGGGAGATATTCCCAAACGTATCGCTGCATCTGGTAAACACTCTAAGTTATTTTTCAACAAAAAAGGAGAACTACGTAACATTGCCGGATTGAAGCCTTGGGAATTGGAAGCAGTGTTGACAGATAAATATGAGTGGGGAGCGGAGGAAGCTGCTGCCTTTGCTGACTTTCTAAAGCCCATGTTAGATTTTGATCCAAATCGCCGAGCCTCAGCAGCCGAGTGCCTGCGTCACCCTTGGCTTGAGGATTAGCTCCCCTGTATCTGTCTCCGCGCGTATATTCGGTTTGTATAGCTTTGGAATCTGGGAAGTTTTGCCTTATCTCTCTGTTCCTCGAATGTCAGACATGGTATGTGTAGTTGCGAAGGAAAGAGAGGAAGGAGACTATAGACGTATCGCCTCCCGCTGTGTATTCTGTCTGTCAAAGGTACTTAGCGATTGTATATACATTTTATTTTTAGGACACGTTGACTTTGTTGCGATCTTTATATCGGCCGTTTCATTTGAAAATCTCACTAAAATATTTGATTTAAATTATTAATTTTATATATTGTTTGTTAAAATGGAAGGGACTGGACTGTGTGTGGTTGTACTGTACAGTTAGAATTAGAGACAAATATGTGATGTGTATTGAAATTATAGACAATATAGATTGGTGTCCAATTTATATGAAAAGGATAATACTTAGTAGATTTTTAATTAATAACACCACATTAGCGACACGCCCTAAAATTATCAAATAGACAAGATATTTGCAGCAGCCGAGACAGACTGTTGCAGTCTACGATGGACACCGACTGCGGAGACAAGTTAAACATCTTGTATTCAGTATTGGTAACGGTGAATTTCTCCTCGAGACTGCCTTTTCATACACAAAGTGATATTACACCTAGCACCGAGTTCCCACTCCTTGGAGTCTAGACCTGGTCTGGATGGAAGGACCTCGGTGGAAATATTATATTAAATATACTTATAGATTATTAGGAACCACTAACAGCAACTTGACAAGTTTGTATTTAAATTATACCCAATTACGAGTTTACATGAAATAAATAATAAATCAAATTGTGGATCTTCTTTTTATTTAATCTTCCCGAGATATTAATGATCCAAGTAGTAGTATCTGTGCCGTGCTCAAGTGTGTGTGTGTGTGTGTGGTTAGTTATCTATATTATGTATCACACAAACTTCACTATCTGACTGAGTTGACAGTGGCAGCTAGTTGATAAGTGTGTTGGCAGGATCATTTAACATTACCTGACCTATACAGTAAGTAATAAATAAATAAATTACTTCACAATATATTGTTTTTCATCACAATACACTTACTTAATTATTGATTTAATACTTATTTGTCAGTTGTTCCTAATTCTGTTGGTTCATCTTATCATTTCAAATTGATAAAATGGAAATCTTACTTAAAAACAATTTTAATACCTACCCATATTGATTGCTTTTTTATTTCAATACAATGTACATATATATTTATAATCTTGTTAATGTACATTTTGATATAAAAAATGTAGGACCACACCTTAGAGATCATAGATTGTAATATGTAGGGAAAACTTTAGTGGGAATGAAAATTATAACCTCTAGATTTGTTATAAAAATCAAAAGATATTGACTGTAAACAAATGAAATTTAGTGTTAATTATTGGTTCTTTATATTTTGGATTAGGATAGAATATCGGTGAGAGATAACTTTATATAAAATGCCATTGTCAATTTATCAACTGCACATGTTTTCTTATGTCAATAATAAAACATGTGTTGTCTAAAACACAGTTTTTCTTAATATCTATATTTCAATCTTTCACCGATGTAGATATATCAATTCCCATTAATTGCAACATTTTTACTGAGTTCTAAATTATACTTTTTAGCAAAACATCGTAATCATGGTTTGAAAAGCTTATGAGACATATTGTTGAGATTTTGTATTTATATAGTGATTTAGTCATGTTTATTAGTTTCCATTTAGATGTTTATATTATAATACTTAGGACCACTGACTATACTACATAATTCTAATTATAATCTATAATTTTAGATCTTATAACATAATTGAAATCAATACTTAGTGATTAATGAATCAATTTATCACAGTTAAATATTATAATTTATGAAATATTGTGTAAAATTTCCACTGATTACATTATTATTTGAACCAATGAGATTGCTTTTTTAATAATATGATTTATTTAAATTTTACCACTTGATATAATATTATTTTAAATGTAATAGTCAAGTATGTATTGCGAATATATAAAATTCAAATATGCATTTATTTTATAAATAATTATTTAAATGAGGTGTGTATTTTGTTTGTATTTATCGCAATAATAAATATACAAGTAATTTCATAAATTTATAAAATGACATTCCATGACAGTCGATATAATGAGAACATTGCAAAATTGTTATTTTATAAATTGTGTAATTTTTTAAATAAAATGTTTAATTTTTTTTGTTAATATTTTTTACCGTATCTTCCTTTATCAAAAGTTGACCATATAAACAATAGTATAGTTATCGTAAAATAACTTGAGCCCGTCACGTGGGTGCGCAGATTCCAAATCTTCTCTTTTTCGTGGTTGGTATATGTGCAAATAGCCCCTCTCCATGGTGAAAAGGTTCAAGAAATATGGTGGCATGTATAGTAAACTTTTCAGTAACATTCATAAACTGAATAGCGTTAATTTCAGAGAAAAAAGGTGATAAATATAAATCTTTTTATTTTTTTTATAATTGTACAAAATTTCCTGTACATACTAGATTCAAACCATTGAGGTAAATTAAATGACATCATAAGTTGTCCCAAGGATAGAGATGACACCTTTTTTACTGACATTCTTGTCCCAACTGAATGATGCGTGGAGAGATTTGAACTTAGTTTTAAGTATTTCCTTCATACTACACCATTAATGATTGAGATAGCAGTGTCAAGTGAATATTTTAATCTAACATTGAATATACTTATATGTCATTAAGTTAAATAATTTAGTCAGTTAAAAATTGATTAAATAATTTATTCTAAGCAGTGAAAAGACAATGCATTACTTTAAGGAATTATAAATCAAGTTTCATTGAAAATTTAAGGAAAAAGGCATTCTAGAGAGACAAGCATTTGCTGTCAGTGGTACACAAATTGAACCTGGATAGCTTCTCTAGTACATAATATATATATATATATATATATATATATATATATATATATATATATATATATATATATATATATATATATATATATATATATATATATATATATATATATATATATATATATATATATATATATATATATATATATATATATATATATATATATATATATATATATAAAGGCTGGACATCTTCGGTCTAAGATTTCCCATTAAATACTAGTTTTCTATACCCAGCGTTGCTCGGGAAGGGAAATGTGAAGCAATAAGCTAACTCATCAAGAAAATTGTATTAGTAATTTTTGAACTGTTTATTTAAATTAGATTGAACATAAGCATAGTAAGGAGTGTACTGTTGCCCACAACCCATTTGTTTTTATATAATGTACTTTCATCGGAAAAAAAGTGTGTATAAAAATCAGAAAGATTGGACAATGGGAAATGGTTTAAAATGTAATTTAATGTAAGCGTTGGAAAGAGTTAGGCCACAACCCTCTCGTATTTTATATATTGTCATTGTAAGAAATGGTTTAAAATGTAATTTAATTCATATTTATCATATATAATCTAAGTTCATATTACACTACACATAAGAATGAGGATTTGATCGTAACCATGGCAACTAAAATCAACAAAGTATTCAGCATTTTGTATGAACTAGTTGCATGTAACACATGAGATCCAACTGTCGATTGCGATAGTATGTATAATTGAAGAATATGTATCAAACTATAAACACTTAAACACAAATTAATAAATATTTTGTTTTCTACATAAAACATGTAGGTATGTATGTCAGGATAGGAGAGTATGGAGGTCAGTCTGTTTGGTCAGGACACACACACACAAAATGTTCTACTTCAAATTCTGAATTCATCCATGTATATATAGAGCATATATGTTACGAAGCCATATATATATTATATAAGCCATATTTTTAGTTGGTGTTTTCGGCATGCAAAAAGTGCACTACACCATACAAAGTGTTCCTTCATACACATAAGTATCTTTGGCTTTTAAGTAAACTCATGAAAAAGTACATTTGGAGAAAAATTGTCGAAAAATAATTGGTGTAATTTGTAAATTATTATTCATTGAATATAACCATTTTACAGTTTAATATATGAGCTAAAATAATAATATAACAGTAAATTCAGACCAATTTATGCAGTAATTATTTAGTATTCTTATCATTCATTCCCAGTTCAGTAACTGTGGAAGACTTTTATGGCTACCAATCCATAAATTAAAACAAAATCTGTATTGAATAAAATTAATTCAATTTCATTTAATTGTGTCTTTCAACACCATTTTTTCTTTCATATAATGAACACCACACACTACGAGGTTTAATGAGGAACATCCATTGGAGGGAAAATAATGAATTAAACAAAATGACATGTAGGTATATGTAATTTGACTTTAGTATGTATATATAAAGCCAGGTTTATTGCCATAAAGTAATCTCTTGCAATCGAAATGCTATTTTGGTACAAAAAAATTACATAGTCAATAAAAAAAACACATAATAAAATATGGAAATGTAATAGAAATTTAGTGACAAGAAAAATACATAATAATGAATTAGAAATTTAGTGGCATGCAAAATACATAAGAATGAAATACAAATTTAGTGACATGCAAATATTGACACTATAATATGTAGATACATACCATCAAGCTGTTTACATATCTGGGGTATGAAAAAAGGACTGACTTTCACACTATTCTATCCTGACTTGCTTATTTGTATAAAAAAAAAAATATCTTAAAACAATTCTTAAAACATTCAAAAATTTTGATTACGGGGATTTTAGTTTGGTACATATTCTTCAACTAGACATACTATTGGATCTTATGTGTTACATCGTTACATGCAAGTAGTATTATTATTTAAGTATTTGAGATTGTTTGAATAATCATTTTAAGAGCAATTTTAACGAAGTCCGAAGACTGCACCATGAAAAAATATACATCAAAGCAATGGATGCATATTTGTTTTTCACTTGTACTTTTATAAACGCAATAGAATTCTTTTTGTACCAATTGTTGGTATGTCTATGGCACTGTGCCAGTCATCCATCAGACAAGTATGTACCTGCTACTTTGTTTTGAGGAAACTGAAATTAATAATTAAGATTACACTTAAAAATATTTTAAATCCATCCACTGTAAATTGGATTAGAAATCGTGGTTAGTTGGAAAAACTCGCCATATGGCAATAAACATGCCACTTGCGCAGAATACAAGGAAGTGTTTATTATTATAATAATAAACATTTCCAAAATATTATTAAATTCCATTATGTGCAACGTTATACACTTAATATTATTGTAATGAAATCTCATTGCAATTTATTAAAAAAACGAGTGGGTTGTGACCAACGCTATACTTCTCACTACCAAGTCACTCCACAGAGTATTCAAATTTTGTATGGAAAATTTTCCACATTTTTATGAAATGAGTGTTCAATAATTTATTTTAATATTTTATTATGAAAACTTGATATTTCTTCAATGGCATTTTATGAAGGTGATTTTAAGTTTCCTGAGCTTGGGGTCACATTGAAATATTTGATAGTTAAAAAAATTGAGAAGCACTATTCGGATATCCTTCTAAATCTAATGGTATCTAAGTGAGTATCAAATATACAAATTTGAAAATAATTGAATAAGTACTTTAGTCTATAGTCGATAAAGTTAAATAAATAGCACAAAGAACTTTGATGAAACTTTCAGAATACAATCTCAGCATGATACTAGTTGATAAACTGCAATAAAAAATAGCCTTAAAAATGCGAAATCATCACCTACTATATCCCCTTGGGTATGTGAGGAGTAAAAATATAATTTATTATTAAACAATTATGTTTGTAATAATATTTCTATACAAATATTTATTTATTTATTTTATACATCTTCTTGTACATAATATAAATAAATATAATAATATTTATGAGTTTTTACTCATTTATTCTACTTACATTCCAGTAATTCTGTGCTTCTTTCATTAGTGAGATTGATTGACCGCCGTAACTCAGTTGGTAAGCCGTTCAGTTTCTGTGCGGGCGTCCTGAGTTCGATTCCCAGCAGAGGAGAAATTTATTTAAATTCATTTCTCACGCAAATATTGCTTCTCTGTGCTGGAAACACTGGTTAGTTGGAAGAAATTGCCATACGGCAATAAACTCGCCACTTGCGCAGGGTGCAAGGAAGTGTTCATTACTTACTTTTTTTACATAAAAAATGAATATGTCCTTGTTAAACAAGTACATATACATCTTCCTACATTCCCTAAAATAAGTAAATAAATGCTTGTGCTATAGGTGAACGAAATTGGTCAAGGCAGGATTCGAACTCGCGACCACTGGATTACTATTCCAGCGCGCTAACCGCTCTGCCATCGACCCATCTAAACTTACTTACTTACTGTATAACAATGTATACAACAACAATTTGAATATCAGTATGTAGTTTTTTTTGTTATTTTCCCAAAAAGTAGGTATTCAATTTGTGCTGAGAAACGAAGTATATATTGTGACATGAACAATGTAGGTATGCCTAAAGAAAATATATACAACTATAACAGATCCTTGAAATAACACCAGAAACTGTTGCATTGGCAAGTATTACATCTTGTGTTACAATTCTTTTACCACCAAGTTTTTCTTTTTTTGATTCATAATTTTTTTTCCAAACTGACTCAAGATAGATATTTGGTTTGGTCAAATAAAAACCAAATTGAATTTAACTGTAAATATCTTAAATTGTTCTTTTTTCTTTTTATATGTTAGAAAATGCAAGACTCTCCAAGAATTGGGATACTAGGAGCTGGAGTTGTCGGTCTGACAACAGCATTAATGCTCCATGAGGAACTCCGTGGAGCTCAGATAACTATACTAGCAGATAAGTTCGGTCCAGATACAACGAGTCACGTTGCTGCAGGATTCTTCAGACCTGGAACTAGTTTCAGTGGACCTGATGATGTTACTACTAAGTAAATATATTATATACATACAACTTACATATGATTCAATTTTGGAACTTATTTTCAATGTCAATTTATTTTGCTTATTTTTACTATGAATTTATAGTAGAAATTGGATACAAATCAACTCATTTTTAGAGTTGCCTTTTTAATCATCTAATTTGTTCCTTTTCTATACATAAATTACAAGATAGAATTATCAATTATATTCACTGAATTTTTTTGAGATATATTTATAAATTAATGTATACACATTGAAAATTTGCATTTTGGGCTAAATGCCAAGGAAGTCATATTAAATAATATTCATTAGCTAATATTTAATGATTTGCATCAACATGCAACAAATATATTTAGAGGGTAAGTAATTAATTGAATCAGTAAAGCTATATTTCCCTGTCATTTTTAAATTTATCAGTAGTAGAACAGCATTGAAGGTTGAAGTAGTTCAAATCACACATTTCATGATGCACATATTGGCTACTATTTTGTATGGATAGAAATATCATTAAGATTACAACATATTATCAACTTTTATATCTATTTTTACTATCAATCAAAACTGAATCGTGTTTGACTTTTGTTTGATACACAATTATATCTCAAAAATGAAATGGGCATTTTCCACAGCAAAAATACCAATATTTATTTTTAATGTTGTAAATTTATATGTATGGCTCACAGCATAATATTTTGAGTTCCTTTGAATTGAAACTGGTTTGCCACTATGCGATCGCATGGCTCAACATTAGGATTTTTTTTTTCAAACCGATTTTTTATAAAAAAAGTTTTAATCATAATTATTTAATGTATGTCTAATAAAATTGATTGATTTTTATATATAAAATTTATTGGCGGGTCTGGCGGGTTTTGCATTTATAACCTATAATGTAATATGGCGACTCATATTAAATTATAGGTTGACAGGCGACCCTTTGTTTATTAAGGTTTAATAAACAAATAAACAAAGTGTCGAAAAAAACACTTTGTTTATTAAGGTTTAGAGAACAGTTAAATACTAAATGACCACCAATTTAATATTCAATCTGGTACAAAAGTTCTACACATTAATAAAGTAGGTTTACGCTCAGATAATTTAGAGTCACTTGAAATAAAAAAGCAATTAATTCAAACAGAAATATAATAATAATCAAGTAAATTTAACTTACAGCCCGCTTTTAAATATGTTTCCCTTTTCCATCAATTTTACCAATCAAAGCCATTCTACACAAGACCCGCCCCTAATGACTTCCCACCAATATCCAAATACATAGCCTTCTTTTAAGCACACAGTCACATTCTGCGTTTAGTTCATAGAACACACTAACTAGTTTAGTTGAAATTCTGGCTGAGGAGGGAATGGTTAGTTCCGAAACCGGTCGCTAATTAAATTCTCACATGGTGTAAACAAAGTTAAAAGGTTTAGTTAATTTTTGTTAAAATGTACCACAAAGATAAAAACACGATATTTGATAATACCACTTTTTGTGTTTAAATTCTTAAATAAAATTATTTGTCTGTGTCTTTCACCGACAATAAAAATACATAGTTATTATGAATACACAATCTATTTAAATCATACACCAAATATTTTTACTCCTCACTACCCCGAGTGGATATAGTGGGGTGGGGAGACAATAATTTGCAAGTTTTAAGCATATCAACTAATATCATGCTGATATTGTAAGTTTGATCACAATGTATCTGTGTGTATGTGTGCTGTATGTATGTGCTGTGTGCTATGTATGGCATGTTTATTCTACTTTATCGATTATAAATTAAAGTATTGATTCGATTCTTTTCAAATTTTGCAAATTTGTATATCTGATACTCACTTAGACCCCATTAGATTTTGAAATTCTCAATTTCTTTAACTGTCAAATATTACAAAGTGACCCCAAGCTCAGGAAACTTAAAATTTGATATTTTTATTTTCAAATTGCTAAAAAGGCACATCAATTTCATAAAATGGCATTGAAGTATTATCAAGTTTTGATAATAAAATATTTAATTCATAATTAGTAACAAACTCATTTCATGAAAATGCTAAAAAAATTTCCTACAAAATTTGAATACTTTGGAAGTATTTTTGGTGGTGAGGAGTATAGCGTTGGCCACAACCAGCTCGTTTTCATATTTTATTCAGACTTAAATTATTACTAGGTTCATGGATACTAAATAATGTCTGTTTTGCTGTCTAGAAAATGGGTAGTTGATTCATGGGATCACTGGAGCAGTTTTCTTCATACATCCGAAGCCCCAAACGCTGGTATCACCAGACTTTCTGCTTATATCTTCTCAAAAATAAATCCCAGTTTAACGAGGGTAATAATAGTTTACATTTTATTAAAAAATATTTCATAGAAGGTAAACTTAATGTCTATACAATAAAATGGAAAATCTTTGAAAGTAGACTAAAAAATATTCACGCCAAATTGATGTCAGTTTTTAAATGGATATGTTTGATACATTTTTTTTTTTGTTTATTTATTATGTAAACATATGTCATGTCCTTATTTCATCAAGGACTGAGCAAAGCCTTATTTAAGAATAGTTTTTACCTGATATAAACACCAATTTTGGTGAATGCATTTGTTGTCATTACATTTTTACCAATTAGGTATCATATTATTTTATTTTCAGAATCATCTTATTGAAGATATTGTTCCAATTTATCGCAAGGCCACTGCAGATGAACTGAAATTATGCGGTGATGATTGGAAATATGGCTCTTTCTTTACATCACTCTTAATTGAATCAAAACTATATCTTCCATGGGCTTCAAAAAAGTAAAAATGAAATATATTTCACCCACACTTAACAAAAATTTATTCCCATGTTAAACTATTGTATAAATGAATTTAAAGTGGAGATTTTGTATTGAATATGGCCACATATTTCAGAATTAATTTAATTCAAGATTAACAGATTCCATATTTAAAAAGAGATTATAAAGTTTAAAAAAATCCTTAAATCTATTTGTCTATGATATGACACAATACAGTCATAAGTGATAAATATTTAATTGCAGAATACCTTGTAACTTTACTTTATATATGTAGTTATTTTGTTGTGTGATACATGTAACATTATTCATAACATTTTTCTTGAACTTTCAGACATATCAGAAATGGCGGTGCAATCAAAAAGCAACTGATTTCAAGTTTTTCTGAAATATGCAATGACTATGACATTATAATGAACTGTACTGGATTAGGATCTCGCGAGTTATGTAATGATATGAAACTTGTCTCAATACGTGGACAAGTTATTAAGGTATTATTATTTACTAGTTGCATGTAACACATGAGATCCAACTGTCGATAGCGATAGTATGTATAGTTGAAGAATAAGTACCAAACTCGACAGTTGGAATAAAAATGATTTTTGTTTAAAAACAATAATATGCAGAATATTTCGGGAACAATGAAATATTAGTCCAACTGTCGATTTGTTCAGGAGAACTTTGTTCTCTTAACATATCGACAATGTATCAAGCCAGAATACGCGAGAATTGTATGGAGAGGTCTACTTTTTTCACGGCTTTTCCAACTTTGAAGTCAAAAAACACCAACTTAGAGGCTTCGCAGCATATATGTTCCATACACGGATTTACTCAGAATTCGGAGTAGAACATTTCGTGTGTCTGTGTGTGTGTGTCTGTGTGTGTGTATGTCTGTGTGTGTGTGTGTGTGTGTGTCCGTCCCCCCCTTATAACTTTTGATCCGCTCAATTTACAGAGCCTAAAATTTCAGAATATATAAACAGTTACAGGCCTACAAAACTTTTATACTCGGAATTTTGAATTTTTGTTTCAGTCAGGGGTTATCAACTTTTGAATTTTTATTTTATTTTTCCCTATATCTCAGAAACCATAAAAGCTAGAACGCTGAAAATTGGTATAAACATAGACAAATACAAAATCTCAAATTAGTTTTTTCAAAAAAATTTCAGGGTTTCTCAAACATTTTTTATTAAGAAAAGTATTTTTTTATGATAAATTTATGAGTTTAACTGCCTATATTTCCATTTTTTTTAAAATATCGAAAAAAGCCGAAACACCCCAACTAGATATTTTAATTTTATATAAAAAATATAAACATTGTAGCAGTACATCTCAATAGTTTGATACTTCATCTCTAAACATACAATATACATATACCATCATGCTGTTTTCATATTCCGGGTAGGAAAAAAAGACTGACCTCCATACTATCCTATCTTGACTACCTAGGTACATGTGTTGTATAGAAAACTAAATATCATAAAATAATAAATAATTTGTATTTATGGGTTTATAGTTTGGTACATATTCTTCAACTATACATACTATCGCTATCGACAGTTGGATCTCATGTGTTACATGCAACTAGTTATAAAATAATTGGTTTATATTTGAACATGTGTCTAATTTTCAATAGGTGTGTTTATATTTGTTTCATTGTTATACATAAAAGGCCATATGTATTGATAATTCAAAAACTCTTTCACTAGTTCATTGATTGACAATCACTTAGTTGAAAAAATCCAATATGAAATTAACAAACATAATATGTAGTAAAATGAGTTGTTAAAATCATCATAAGAAATGAAAATCCCTAAAGAATAAAAAAATGTAAAAGACATTGTATTAAAATTAGTGTTCACAGGGTGGAGGTCAAAGACATTGGAATTTTTTTCAGTTTTCTGAGCTATGTATTTGAAAATCTAAATAAATACAAATATATATATAATATTTTGTTTCAGGTAAAAGCTCCGTGGATTAAAACAGCATTTTATGGTGACTACGATGCATACATTTTACCTGGCTTCAGTTCCGTAACTTTGGGTGGCACCAGACAATATGATAGTTACAACACCAAATTCTGTCCATATGATGCTGCAGCTATTATGGAAAGATGTTCAGAACTTTTACCTGGTAAATTATATATGTATATTAGTAAAACTTGGTAGACATTGTCCTGCCTGTGTAAAATTATTTACCTCTGTACATAATGTATTTCTTTTCTATGGCTATTCACCCCGAAGTGGTGTTAGTATATATATATATATATATATATATATATATATATATATATATATATATATATATATATATATATATATATATATATATATATATATATATATATATATATATATATATATATATATATATATATATATATATATATATATATATATATATATATATATATATATATATATATATATATATATATATATATATATATATATATATATATATATATATATATATATATATATATATATATATATATATATATATATATATATATATGTATATATGTATATATGTATATATGTATATATGTATATATGTATATATGTATATATGTTTATATGTATATATATATATATATATATATATATATATATATATATATATATATATATATATATATATATATATATATATATATATATATATATATATATATATATATATATATA
Organism: Molanna angustata; assembly: GCA_963576475.1. Classification (NCBI taxonomy): domain Eukaryota; kingdom Metazoa; phylum Arthropoda; class Insecta; order Trichoptera; family Molannidae; genus Molanna; species Molanna angustata. The sequence goes on from OY754972.1 coordinate 31,171,008, forward strand.
TATATATATATATATATATATATATATATATATATATATATATATATATATATATATATATATATATATATATATATATATATATATATATATATATATATATATATATATGTGTATATGTATATGTATATGTGTATGTGTATATGTATATGTATATGTGTATATGTGTATATGTGTATATGTGTCCGTTCGAGTCGAAAGCTTACTACCAAGTAACTTGGTAGTAAGCTTTCGACTCGAACGGACGTGCGTGCACTATCCCTCGAGACGAAAATTTATTAACAAGGCGCCTTTAGAAAATGTCTGATACGATTCAGACGAAACGTCGGCAGACGACTGATTCTCTCGGGAATCATAATTTGACCCGGGTTATCCCCAAAATACTTAATAATAACATATTTTGTACTCGCGAAAACCTTAGATTTAACATATATATATATATATATATATATATATATATATATATATATATATATATATATATATATATATATATATATATATATATATATATATATATATATATATATATATATATATATATATATATATATATATATATATATATATATATATATATATATATATATATATATATATATATATATGAGGGTTATTTTCTAGGATAACCTGCATATTGTAGTCTTGAGAAAGACTGTTGTTTATCCATTGTTTCAAACAAATAGCACTGTCCATTTTCAAAGTAATTTTTGACTTGTATTTCGAGCATATGTATATTTTAGAAACACGAAATGATGATATTATAAAAAAAATTACAATGTGGTCAAATTTACTGTGGTTTAATGATTAGAAAATTTACCGATGATTCACAATGACATAAATAATAATATGTTGCATAGAGGAAATTCATTATGAATAATATTGTAATCCAATCTATGTTCAATTTTAAATTAACAATTTTAGGATTACATGATTATCTTGTAAGATTATCAAGGATCAACTATAACCTTGAACTATTTAATTTACCTACTAAGTGTTTTTTCAACAAATAAATAATATTTTTTATTTCCAGCTTTGAAAAATGCTGAAGTAACAGAACATGCCGTTGGCTTGAGACCTCACAGAGTACCAGTTAGAGTAGAGGGAGAACAAATGGAGATACCAGGAAAAAGGATGAAAGTGGTCCACTGTTATGGCCATGGAGGATATGGTGTAACTTGTGCTCCTGGAACAGCTAAACAGGCTGTAGCTATTGCCAAAACCATGCTGATGGCTAATGGATCCAGTAAATTATAATATTATTTTACATTTCTTGATTTACACAAATCCAAAACAATATTGTCAGCATGTTAATGAATAAGACAAAAATTGTGTCATTTAATAAAATGAATTGAATAGAAATTGTGTTTTTTTTTGTTTCAAATTTAATTTACATTATGAGTATAATATATCACGAAACAAATCAATTACATGCCACATACTACTCAAAACTGGATAAACATTAATTTTATACATTAAATTTAAATATATGAATACCATTTCTAATGTTTTTTTACTGTGCGTACACAATTTGGTCGGTGTGAGCGCACAACTTATACGGAACATTGGCCATGTCTCCAGTAGGCAGAGAGAACCGAATGCCACACAACTCCATCCACACCATCTCATATGTGTATATCAACTGTCCAGGCTTCTCAATTGTGTATTCGATTAAAATGTTTTCTTTTAGATATATAACTGATTTATTACAGCAACTTACATTATTTTTTGATATATTTAACTCAAGTACAGTCATTAAGCACCGAGTTTAAACAAAATGTAACTCTTTATCAATCATATACCTACACAGTTGTACTGAATTTAAGGTAGATATTATTATCTTATAGCAATAAACCCACCTATGTTTAACTCTTCAAATATTTCATAGATCACAATAAATTTACAATATCCACAAAATAAAAATATATAGAAACATTACACTGTAGTGAAATACAACAAAATGTTACCTGGATAACTCAAAGAGAGAATATATGTCTGTGTTGTATTTATCTGTGTATGTGGTAGATTTGTGTTCCATATATTTTTACATGACGTTCGTTTTGGCTAGTAAGGGCCTAGTTAGCTGAAACGATCAACCAGTAAAATAGAATTAAATACCATATGCGGAACAAACATCAGCAACCTATTTTATTGATTTAAAAAAAACCTCCATAATTAATATTCTCGGAGAAAACTTATTCAAAAGTTTTACAAGTTAAAGTCCAAGAAACTGTGACCGCCAGACTAAAGTCACAGTAAGCCTTCTTCTTCTTGTGCCGCACCTACTGGCGGTTGGCGACCACGACCATCAAACCAAACTCATCTCGATCTTGCGTTTACCTAATTAGTGACGCTGCATCAGGAATCCTACAATATTCTTTTACGCCCCACACTCCGTGTTGTGATTTGTTATCTTATTTGAATTTCGCGCCATATTGTGGTGGCGCTAGTGTTATAGTATAAGGGGAGACATCTGGTGACAAAAGTTGCAATTATTGTTAAGGCAGTTATTAACATTTTTCCCTCTCTCTTGTCGAAACCTCCAAGCCATCAACATGTGTTAAAGAAGTAAATGATAAACACAAATTCAGTTTTTTATTCAACCAAACCACATCACTCCGTCTTCCCTCAATCTTTCTCTCCACTATAAGTTGTAGAAGGGCATATTTATCACCACGGAATATGTGGCCAAAGTATGCGGATTTGTGTCTCTTGACAGTGGTCAGCAACTCTCTCTCTTTCTCCATCATATTTAACACTCTTTCATTGGAGATTCGACCCATGAGATGCGCATCAATCACATCTCGAATGCTTTAATTTTATTTATTATTGAAATTTTGAGAGTCCAACCTTCCACTCTACACAACAGTACTGGCAACATTTTAGCTTTAGATATTGGTTACACAGCACTTTTTACATTTTGTAGAAGGTGGATCGAAACATTTTGTAAAAGTGATGGAGTGAAAGAGTAAATGTGGTGCTGGAGGAGAATGTTGCGCATCCCATGGACAGCCAGAAGAACAAATGTGTCAATTCTAGACGAGCTGAATGTTGCGCATCCCATGGACAGCCAGAAGAACAAATGTGTCAATTCTAGACGAGCTGAATGTTGCGCATCCCATGGACAGCCAGAAGAACAAATGTGTCAATTCTAGACGAGCTGAATGTTGCGCATCCCATGGACAGCCAGAAGAACAAATGTGTCAATTCTAGACGAGCTGAATGTTGCGCATCCCATGGACAGCCAGAAGAACAAATGTGTCAATTCTAGACGAGCTGAATGTTGCGCATCCCATGGACAGCCAGAAGAACAAATGTGTCAATTCTAGACGAGCTGAATGTTGCGCATCCCATGGACAGCCAGAAGAACAAATGTGTCAATTCTAGACGAGCTGAATGTTGCGCATCCCATGGACAGCCAGAAGAACAAATGTGTCAATTCTAGACGAGCTGAATGTTGCGCATCCCATGGACAGCCAGAAGAACAAATGTGTCAATTCTAGACGAGCTGAATGTTGCGCATCCCATGGACAGCCAGAAGAACAAATGTGTCAATTCTAGACGAGCTGAATGTTGCGCATCCCATGGACAGCCAGAAGAACAAATGTGTCAATTCTAGACGAGCTGAATGTTGCGCATCCCATGGACAGCCAGAAGAACAAATGTGTCAATTCTAGACGAGCTGAATGTTGCGCATCCCATGGACAGCCAGAAGAACAAATGTGTCAATTCTAGACGAGCTGAATGTTGCGCATCCCATGGACAGCCAGAAGAACAAATGTGTCAATTCTAGACGAGCTGAATGTTGCGCATCCCATGGACAGCCAGAAGAACAAATGTGTCAATTCTAGATGAGCTGAATGTTGCGCATCCCAAGGACAGCCAGAAGAACAAATGTGACAATTCCAGACGAGCTGAAGATTGAGGATCGTCTGTTCACGATATGTTACAGACGTATCCTTCAATTCTTTGGATACATTGCCAGAAGGGAACTGGACTGCCTCGAGAAGCTTGTGATGGGCAGCGTGGAGGGATGGAGATCTTGTGGTCGCTCACCGACCAGATGGAGCGATCTGGTTAAGTCCACAATGTGGTCTTCGGTGACTGGTGCTCTGCGTTCAGCCCAAAACAGATTGGCATGGAGACGGGCCATACGTGTGGAGACAGACTTCAGCCGCTATCCTCAGTCATGAGGAAAAGGACGAATATAAAAGGTGGATCTAGCCATCTCAATCTCGGCCTTTATTTTGGAATCTGGGTTCTACTCATCATTCAACCAGTACCCCAAGTATTTAAAACGGGACACCTGTTCTATTACACAGCCATCAATAGAGAGGCTTATATTGTTGGATCTTCATTTGCTTACTAACATAGTTTCTGTTTTGAGAGCACTCATGCAAACTCTCTTCCAGATTCATTGATCAATTTGGCCAGATGTTGCAGATGCTCGCAGTGTCAGCTATAATGGCAGTGTCGTTGGCATATCTTATTTATGGCCTTTAAATTTATCTTTATCCCTATGTCAACATCTTCTAGGGAATTTCTGAAAATTTACTCCGAGTACAGGTTGAACGACATGGGCGAAATTATACATCCTTGTCTGACTACCTTTAGGGTTTTTATATCTTCAGTGGTGTGGTCATTAATTCTTACATGTGCAGTTTGATTAGAGGTTTGCAATAACTATTATATTTTTTCCATCCAACCCAATCCTTTGTAATAGTTATGTATATAAGTTTTTCATGTTTTACATTGTCAAAGAGTTTTTCGTAGTCAATAAAACATACATATATATTTCTGTAGATCCAGACATTTTTGGACAAGCATTTGTATGGAGAAAAGAGCCTGTCTTGTTTCGAATCAATTAGGGATCCAAACTGTGTTACTCCTATATTTGCATCAATCTTCCTCCAAGTCTATTGTGTAGGATTATTAAAAATATTTAAAGTACATGACTCATTAAGCTAATAAGTCTGTAGTCTTTACAAGATGTAGCATTTATTTTTTTTGAAAGGACATTCTGTAGGTATTTGTCCTGTACTCTAGATGTTATTAAATAATTTTGGCAAAAGATCGATCCTGTTTGATTCAAGGTATTTTAATGCAGCATCTTCTATTAAATCAGGGCCAGTTGATTTTAGATCTACTTTTATAATACTGGATCAACTTTCTTCCTCTTCATTCGGGTGATTCGCTGGTCTGTTGTCATAAAATTATTTTTCCACGTATGACTTCCATAATAAGTTTGATCTTCTTTTTCAACAATTAAATTGTTTTGTTTATCAACAAGTTTAGCCGTAATAGTTTGCTTTGTAGTACTTTCCGAAAATTGAAGCTATCATATCTGCACTCCAACAGTTCTATCTCCTCGCTCTTATCTAACCGTTGTTCTTTTGGATTTCTTATTTCAGATCTATTCTGCGATACACAGTATTTAACACAGCACGCATATTTAATATTGGCACACTTTCTCATTAGTTCCAATATATGAATTATTCATCCTATCCTGACGTTTCTTATTATTCCTTAAACCCAACTTATGAACTGACACTTCCATAATAGTATTCCTTCCCTCATCCATGACTCGTCCACAATACAGTTGATAAAATTGACATCACTTAAGTCATCATTCAATGTTCTATTAAATTCCAATCTTGTGTCATTATTATTTAATATAGCAGTATCAATTATCTTGTGGTTTTGTTTTACATTGTCTTTTTAGTTTTAGTCTGATTTGGGTAACAACAACTTTTTTAAAAGCATTTCAGTATTAAGTGTTTACAAGAGTAAAGTCTATTTGGTTTCTTAAAATAATATGATTATATGCATCCTGTGAAGATTTCCATGTATAAAGTCTCCTTACTGGTAGTTGAAACCAGGTGTTAGTTACACAGAAGTTGTGCTCGTCACAAAGTTGGACCAGTCTATCATCGCGATCATTTCTTGCACCTAGTCTAAAGTTACCCACTATGATGCCCTGTTGCCCTTTTCCAATTTTTGCATTAAAATATCCCATTACAATTGTCATTTGATACAAAATTATGGATAAAAATAAATTTTAACAAGAAAAGACTAGTCACATTTAAAAAATAGTATTATGATGGATTTTGAAACTATACAACACATATTAATTTCAATCAAAGAGCATTTGTTTTATAAATAGTATATTTTATATATGAGCAAAAATATTAATGTAAAAATCAGTGTATTTTGTACAAAAAGGAGCCAAAACTTACAAAATATATAAACTGTATTTGGATAAAAGGACGCAACAAACCATGTAACACAATAATAAAGAAATGATAATTTTTTTTCTCAATGAAACTATATAAATACGTACAACAAAAATAATATCACATATTGATTTATTCACCAATTAGCACAACTATATAATTATACATTTGAATATAATTTGAAAAAAAAAATCACTATTGTCAAAATTTAATAATTCAAACATAAAACACAACATATCTACAAAATATTCATACTAATTAAAATACTATCATAAAAGATCAAATTGTATACTAATTTATCAATAACATACATAAAAATAATTTTATTTCCCTTAAAATATCATAATAAAAATATCTAAATGCTCAGATATGAAAGTGTTGAGATTTCATTTTTTTTAGTATAAGTTTTTATATTCTAAACACAAAAAATCAAAATTACAAATTACATTGTTTTTATTAGTTAAAATGTGCCACAAAAATAAAGCTATGACATAAAGATACAAAAAATCATTTTGTAAAGCAAACTTTGATTTTATTTTATCTTTATGAAACAAAATTAAATAAGACATATTTTTGTAAATTTTAGTATGTCATTGAAAGTTTAATTAACCTAATGAGATAATAATATTGAAATACTATGATATGCTATGTCGTAATAATTCCTCCCCTGGACCTGAAGGAATACCTTACATCATATAGGTATATGAAATGTCCCTCATTACAAAAATTCATGTATCACTCATATAAGGAAACAGTATGGTAATATGGAATAACAAACAAAGCATGCTATATATGTTTGCTACCAAAGAAGGAAATTACCAGCGACCCAAAAGATACAAGGTCAATAGCCATAAGAAATACCATCACCAAGGTGTTTTTCAGCCTGATGTAGGAAAGAATGTTTGATTTCATGTTAAAAAATAAGTACTTTACTGCAGGTGTACAAAAGAGATTAATTCTCCCATAACTCTCAGGTTGTAAGGAGTATAACACCTTACTCACTGAAGCTTTACAAGATGCTAGACAGAAAGAGCAACAAATTTCAGTGTGCTGGCTAGATTTGACCAACGCCTTTGGCTTGATAGAACACAATCTACTTGACCATGAACTAAAACATTTTAATTTCCCAGAAAAGCTCTGTAATAATGTCGCATCTTACTATTCAGATTTAAGATTTATATTAAAACTCAAAAGTGGTTTTTCTGATCCTATTCCGTATAATGTGGGACTCTTTCAAAGATTTTGTCTATTGCCAGTGGCTTTTAATATTGTTTTTAACATCCTTTTGAGGGACAGAAAGAGAAGAAATTGGAGGTACAGACTTGTTTGGCATTTGTAAATAATTTAACGTTGCTGACAGAAAATACTGTGTCTGTGTACAGCAGTTTTTTGACTGGTCTAACGCGACGTCCTAAGTAGGCGATTCAAAGTGAATGTCAGACGAAGCAGCGCGGCGCGGCGCGAAAATAACAAACAGTCTGTAACTATGGAAGTGTCCTACGTTACCGACTGCGAGTTGGTTTCGATGCGGCGCGGCGCGATTCGAAGCGAACGCGATCAGTTGGTTTGATATTTTCGCACGAATTGAAAGCGCGGTGCCATTGTTTTTTGACATGTCAGAAATAGAAATTTTAATTTCTGTCCATGAACGTCCCATATTATGGGACAAAGGAATTATTATTATCGAACCGTGAATTTTAGGATCTGGCAAAAATAAATGGGACTACAAGTAAACACATTTATTTATTATTGCTATTTTACAATAGGATTTTGTTCAAAACACACAAATTTTTCTCTCGCTTGCACGAATGTCAAATTTTGATATGTTTCCCGGAAAGATGTAAATTCAGTCTCATTTATTAATTCAAGATCACGTAATTCTTCATACAAATTGTGATATCCCCCATAAATATGCCTCTCTAAGTACACAATATTAGTTTCACTTCTCTGCCGTACATACTTCTTGAGTATTTTATATACGTACATCCATGACAGTAGCTGGCGGCAGAGATTCGCGCTGACGATTCGCGCACACGTAGGACAGAGCCGCCGCCGCGTCGCACCACATCGCATTGATCGCACCATTCGCTTGTATCCGCACCGCATCGCTTCGCAATCGCGTTCGCTTTGAATCGCCTACGTAGGACGTAGCGTAAGAGAATGGAAGTGAACCCAACAAAGTTATATGGAATGATATTGGCAAAACGAGGTACAAAATATGGTCCCATAGGTAGATAATTTGACTTCCATGGAAGGTACACAGCCAGTAAATTGGTTAGTGGATGAACTAGAAAAAATTCTGACTAAGGTGGACACCTTGGTGATATCGGGAACAAGAAAAGCATGGATATATGATAATTATATAACGACATAGCTAACAAGACCATTGATGATCTATGAATTCCCGAAAAGAATTGTATCTACGATGGATGCCAGAGTAACAGGGAAACTAAAAACCTGGTTGTTTCTGGCTAGGCCTTGTGACACTAGCACCCTATTCAGAGCGGAAAATGACTTTAGCATGAATTAAAAAAAAACCTTCAGTGATGTATGAAAAACTAAGAATCACTAGACACACCATCCTGAAAAACTTAAGACCAAACCATAGTAGAGATTACTCAAGAAAAAAAGAAATAAGTAATCTGAAAAGTCTGATTGATTTCCATAATAAATTCATGGCAGGTTGTAGTAAAAACCACTCAGGTCTGGGGGTGGAGAGAAACATGGCAGAAAAAGAGCTAATGAAAGACTTTGTTGCACGAGATGCAAACAACAAATATAAACTTCATGCGTTGCTTGCAAGTTCAAAATGGTTGGTTGTCCTTGGGGGAATTTTGTATTAGTCCAGAACTGGGGTGGAAACAGACCATACATGGATGTTTATCTGAGATGCTGAAGTTTTATCTAAATTCAATACAGGGTATGCTCCCATACCCGAGTAATTTAAAATGGTGGAATATAGCCAGACATAAAAATTGCCACCTCTGTGGGACATCTGCATGCACAAATAGGCATATCTTGGCTGGCTGCAGGGTGGCACTTCAGGAAGGAAGGTTTTCATAGAAAAATTAGGAATCTAAAGACAACGCTTTGAATTATACTAATTTATTATAATTGTTCATTGTTTTTTTTAATGATGGGTCGATGGCAGAGCGGTTAGCGCACTAGGCTAGTAATCCGATGGTTGTGAGTTTAAATCCTGCCTCGACCGATTTCGTTCACTTATAGCACAAGCATTTATGTTTATTTATTTATTTAATATTGCTTCTCGGGCAATAGGTAGGTACTATGTCAAATATTAATTTAACACGCACCCAATAACAAGTTGCCACATTCTGGAGACTTATGATATTAATCGTCTCACAGATCCAGACTGAAAACACAATTAAAAACTGTGTCTCCACCGGGAATTGAACCCGGGACCTTTGACTCAGCAGTCAGATATCTAACCAACTGAGCCACGAAGGCCGACGAATGTTTAATTTAGGAAATGTAGGATTCATTTTAATATATATAAAAAAATAGGATAAGAGACAGTAGCCTTACTCTTGAAACTCAAATCCGATACCAATTTCAAATTTTCATTTAGAACTTACCTACATACATAGGTACCTGTCGCATGCGTACATTCAAATTATCGACTATTACCAAAGACCTTATAATAAGTATATATAAGGTCTTTGACTATTACGATGAAATATACCTACCTACCGCATATTATTCTGCGTTACAAAGGTAGGTTCTTAGCGAATCGGATTGTATTGGGTTGGTTCGAATTTGTAGTGGAGAGTAAGGCCACAGAATTTAATGCTGAATATAAGGGCAATTGAACCACATTTTTATGATTATTCATGTAAAATAAACAACCTCCATCACTATAAATTGAGACTCCATATTGACCAGGTGAGTGAACATGTGTCTTATTATTTTATAAAAAAATATTATTAATAAAAATACTGTTGAGGTATTTTGATGACATTGCTCTAAATAACACAACATAAAAGTGATTTAATATTTCGTAAGTATTAATAAAATATACTTATTGGAAATTAAATAATAGAAATAACCTACACATACATTGCAGTAGTTAGTAATGATATAATCATGCAAAGCTGAACTGATGACACAACTAATCAAGATTGGAAGACTGTGATAGTTCAGCTTTTAAACAATTGATAAATGAAGAGAGAATCAAAGAAGAAAACAGAGAACAAATTAGCCAAGAATATACCAATATTACTAAATTACAATTTGCAAAAGCAAAATTAGTGCTGTGACATAGTATAAAAAATGTTTTTTTTATGTATTTGTTAAAACACTAAACAAAAATTACAACAAATCTTAACATCTAAATAAAAAAAAATGTCATTCTGAGTAAAATATTACTAAAAACTATATTCTGTCTTTGATATTTTAATAAAGACAATTTTAATTTATTATGTAGCAATTAAAATGTCATGTTATATAAAAAGAATGATTATTTAATTTAACTGTTCATTTGTTCAAGATAATTTATTTCTCTTAACATATTGCCACAGTTTCGAAAGATGTGGAGACTGCGTACCAGGAGAGCCGAGCCCAGATGAACTGGGAAGAGACATAGTTTTAAGCCAAGATCCATAAGATTTTGTATGGCAAGGTCTACGTCATTCATGTTTTTTTCAAGTTTGAAGTCAAAAAACACCAACTTAGAGGCTTAGCAGCATATATGTTGAATATAATATATATGGATTAACTCAGAATTTGGAGTAGAAAATTTAGTGTGACTGTGTATACCTTATAACTTTTGATCCACTTGATTCACAGAATCTTTTATACTCAGGATTTTGAATTTTTGATCCAGTCAGCATTTATCAACAATTTAGCTATTTGTATTTTTATTTTACATATCCAACATATCTCAAAAACCATCAAATCAAGAACGCAGAAAATTTGAATAAATAAAGACAAGTATAATTTCTCAAAATTTAAGCCTACAAAACTTTTATACTCAGAATTTTGAATTTTTTTTTCATTCAGGGGTAAACAAATTTTTAATTTTTATATTCCATATATCTCGGAAACTATAAAAGCTAGAATGCTGAAAATTTGTATAAATATAGATAAATACAATATCTAAAAATTGATTTTATGAAAAAGTTCCTGGGTTTTTTAAACTTTTATGATTTTTGAGACAACGGACACACTAAATATTCTACTCCGAAATCTATATATATGCTGCGAAACCTCGAGTTGCTGATTTTTGACTTCAAAGTTGGAAAAAATCATGCAAAAACTCCAATGCTGCATACAATTTGCTCACATGGCTCTAAGGTTAATACTTTCGATTCATTAAGAGACATAAATTCTCTTGAAAAAATCGCAGTTGGATTGTTTATATTTAAAATTATTAGATACGTATAAGTAGATTATAATAAAATAAATATTAATTACAATTATATAAAGTAAATTAAAAATTAAATAAATAATTGATATAACTAGCTTAAAAATGAATAAATAATTATAAATGGACGGGAGAGCAAAAATAATATGAAATAATTATTAATGATTAGACCTGAATTATTCACGTTAGGCTGATGGGATAGGTCTCCAAGGGTTGACTGACCCACCTTTTCCTATTTGACATTGCTGATCATCTCAGCATGGGTCTCGCCTTGACTGGACCCGACCATTGTACAGATGAACACTGGTCACGGCGAGTTTAAAGCCAAGCTTTTCTAGCATGGTCGTCTGGACCCACAAAGTAAGTAAGTAAGGTCTATAATCTGATCTATGGTCGATGATCTGTCGGATGACTGTCATGTGTGCGTGTCGGTCTACAAGAAACAAAGTGGAAAGGCTCCAAGTAGCGAGATATTGGACACGGATACCAACTCATAAGCCATGGTAATGACACAAAAAGTAATGGAGTTGAACAGGATTTAACTTTGATTTTATTTATTTTAACAGTTGAACAGTACTGAATAGGGATTTGAAACAAAGAATTATCAATGTCCTGAGAAAGAGTGATTGTATCATTTCAGTTAAGATACTCTTAATGTCATCTCGGCTTATGCCCCCCAGGTGGGCTGCCAACAGGCGGAAAAGGAGTTTTGGGAAGACTTAGATGAGGTGTTACAGAGTTTGCCCCAAGAAGAGTTAATTCAAATTGGAGCAGACCTACTTGTAAATGGACATGTGGGTGGTAAAAATGAAATTTATACAAAGGTCCATCATGATGGATTTGGCATAGGAGTAATAAACAAAGAGGGAAAAGATATTTTTAAATTTGCAACAAGGCATAATACAATTTGTGAGAGGATTTGTGTGTGAGTGCGCAGTGTTCGAGAGTGTGCTCATCTGTGTGTTGTTTTGTTTGTCACATCTTGGCACCGTGGATATGGAAGTCCCTCGAGTTCTTCTCTTTTCTTTGGGCGATTTGTGCCAATTTTGTGTTAGTAATGGTATCTTTAGGTGTGTTAACTGCTATAAATTGTAAATTTTCTGTCGTTTGTGTATATTATTCTGTTATTGATGTTATTTATTTATTTTGATCCTGGTCATTTTGTTTGTGTATATTATATTGTTATTACTTCTTTATCTTGATCTTGTATGTTATGTTGTCTATTCAATGCTGTTGTTAAGTTTTACTGTTTACTGATCTCCATTATAATGTTTTGTATACAGCTGATTTTCTTTTCTAATGTAATGTAATTATTTTGTTGTTATCATTATATATGTTTACATTTATTTTCTGTTAAAATAAAAAAGAGGCACTAGCCCAAACCGGGGGGACATTTGGGGGCATAAAGTGTCTTGAGATGCATGAGCGATTCAAAGTGATCTCTTTTGGCTCCTGGAAGGCTTTCACGCTAGCATCAATACACAAACTTGGAGTATAAGTGGACCCGAAAAGGAGACTTCTTTTCACTAGAACAGGTCCGGGAGGATAGTAGGCTTGCCTTCAAGCCAATTTACTGGACGACTCAACTCTTTGGTTTGAAAGCCTCATTCAAAAGAGAAACTAGAGTTCAGGAAAGTAAAAAAGTACAGTGACACTTATGGTCTTGAAAATGTTAAAGAGCGAGGTTGGCTCTAAAAGACTCTGGTCACATTATGGGGATCCGCTTGAGGCTCTGCTGAATAAGTTGGTTTCTAAAGACTGTTGGTGGATTTCTTGACGGCATTAATTATCATCTTGAGGTTTGTGGGGGATAGTTGTGTTGTCTTCTCTCAGGTTATGATTTGGATTGAGGAACTGATGAAAATATTCACACCATCTTGATTTGATTTAATCCTTGGGCGAGTATTATTAACTAAGAAGTTGCTTTCCATCTTCAACAAAACATTGTTTAGGAAGTATCTTTTCTTCTTTTTAATCAATCTGTTTGATTCCCTTCTGGAATGTTCATATGATTTTTGCTTCTTGCTGGATCTTGTTTCTCTTTTGATGAATTATTTCCTGAGAAACATTTTACTCACATTCTTCATCAAATCAATTTCTGTTCTGTCTTGGTATGTTTCTTAATATGAAGACAACATATTATTTGGATGTAATTATTTACTTGCAAATACATTTCTGAATCAAAAATTAATCGAAATACACCATAGAAACTTTTTTTTCTGAAAAAATGAATGTGGGTGCGGGTGGCAGTTCTTAGGAGACCACACTTAGGCCGATTGGCCCTTTGTATTGGCCAGGCCGATGAACAACATACAAATGGGGCTGTCCCTAATATTACATTTTTGATGTTGAATGCACGACATACACATTAAAAATAATATCAAGAAACATCAATCAACTTTATACTGTGCATAAATATTAGAATGAACATGTCAAAATTATATTTCAATAAAAATAATAAATTATAAAAAAGAACATGATATCAAAAATGAATATTTTGAAAGTCGCAATACAAGAATATGTAATAAGAAATAGATATTAGAATTGGAGTGTAAAAAAATATCCAAACCTTTTATAGTATATGCACTTAAATGTATTACATATAATTACATATATATAATATTAACTCTATACTCTCATTAAAACCTAAACTTCTTAAGAGGCCTGAGACTTGAGGGGATACTGTAACCGGAAGTCAGGTAAGCAAGTAGGGGGAGCACAAAAGACACCAATGGTGGCAGTTCATGAGACCACCCCAACAAATAATAATAATATATATGTATGTACATTTTATAAAATTCAACAAAAGCGACCTGCGCTCTTTAACATTATTTTAGCTTTTATACATCTATTACAACCAAATAAATGTCTTTTTACAATAATTACAAAAGATATAGATATGTGAAGTGGCACGCAAGTAATGTGATTCGGTGTTGATAACGAAAATCAATGATTCCATACTTTGTGTAAGAAGAACAGTTACAATTAAAAATATTTTAACTATTTTTGACTCTCGAAAAATGACATTTCACCAGATGATAAGTACATGTTTCAGTCCAAAATAGGAAAGATTATATACAAAATAAATAACATATTACTGATCTTCCTTTGGTGAGAATCAATACAAGAATGCTGCCACAGAATCAAACGACTTAACTCTATGCAACGACAATCGGCAAATGTATTTATGTTCACATAAATAATATTATGATTAAAACACTGCATACAATAAATAGTTATATCAAATAAATGTAACCAAATTTATTGAATACAAATAACTTCATGTAATGTCTACATATATTTTGTTTATTTATTCAGTATAGTACATACATACAATATACATAATATTATATAGTGTAGTATTTATGAATTATTGTTATTATTCAAATATCACATAAATGTGTGTATTGAATTTTATGTGAAAAATAACTTTTCAAACTACACAGCCTAAAAATATTACATATTTCATTATCATAATATAGATATAAACAATAACAACAGTATATGTACTTCAAATCTATTTATAATTAATTAAAGACAGGATTTTTAATGAAAATTATGTATGAATGCAAAAATTTTAAACTCAAAAATTACAGATTTGCACAAAATAGTTTATTATTATTAGTACTTTGCATAAACTATTTATAAAATTAAATAATATAAGAAATGTAGGCTGTGCTGTATTACATTTCATTACATAAATAAGGTAATCAAACATTTGTCAAAAAATGTTACAAATACTTTCAAATTATTGCTAGTAATTGTAATTAATACGATAAAATATTTTATAAAAATTACCTAAATTATTCTTCAAAGATAAGTCTTTTTATAAAAAATTAGTAACAGAATGCAATTTAATAACAATATTTATTATACTTCATTGTATTTTAATTAAACTAATTAAAATAAACACAACTTTGCATTCTGTACAAATGTTTGCGTTACGTTAATTAAGTAGTATCTCTAAATTAATTGAGTTCATTTTCTTTATACTGATATTCTGTGTTTAATTCAGAGAAAACTATTTCATTTACTTCTATGAATTCTAAAAACTGTATACTTGCAAGAAATTTTTAAAAATTCATAATTTTTTTTGTCTAAATATATAAAAAATAAAACTTAGTATATTTGCCATGTTTTTTTAATGCTAATACTTTTTGAATTTAAAAAATTGTGTGTGTCGAATTGTTTACTATAAATAAAAAAACATACAACATTGTAAATTAATTACTTATTGAAACAATTTTTTCTAAAAACAGCTAAAATGATTAAAAGTTTACTTCAGTAAGTATGCATTTAATAAAAATCAAACATCATTTTATGTTTTCTTTTATCTCATCTCCATTGACTTTTGGAAACATTTTATTTAATTTGTTCCACCACTAACAAAATTGTGTTAAAATTGATTGTAAAGGGCAGTTTGAAAGGACATGGGATTTTCCTGAGCCCATTTGTAATCTTTAATAATAAATCTTTCTTATCTACGTAAGTATGTGTTTCATTTTATAGGGACTCAAAGTAAAAGTTTAATTTATGTTAGCATAGTAAGATAAGTTACATAGTAAGATAAGTTATAATGTTTCCATTATTAAATTTTCATGATACAATGAAAGAGATTCATTGAGATTTACAGTTAAATAAATAATGTAGTATTATTTTGGATAAAAAAATAAACTAATTGAAAATGTGAACAATGCGTCACTATGACTTTTTCTTGAATATATTCTGCAAGTTCATAGCAGGCTTTGACTGTTGAAACATCTGCGAAACTCTTCGTCCGACAGACTCAGGATTGCCAAGGATACCGGGAAGTGAGCTGACGGGAGAAGTCAAGTGACTGGCCGTGTTTGAGATGTTACGATGGTCTTTAATGGAGTTTGCTGAAACTTTGTGGATTAAAGCTTCGATCGCCGATTTGTGTTCTGATATAAGAAGATTGTCTAAATGTGTTACATTTCTGAAATGAATAGGTACATAAGTAATAAACATATATATATTATAATTGTATAACATAATAAATTAATGGCAACAGACAAGTGGGAATAGCATATTGTTGTTTATAAAAGTAATATAATGGGAGTTATTTAGTTATTACTATTAATTATTCGTAAAAGGACATCAAAATAAATTAATTTTAATAATCAAGTACCTACATTTTAATTATTCTTAACTACTTGGTGTATTCTGGTTTGTCCATACATCATTTAATTTTATTTCTGGCTAATATTTTCTAACTCCTTATCATTCTTCATCCATATTTTTACATGTAAGATATACAGACATTCAAAATAAACAAAATTAGTGATGTATACAAACATATAGATAATATTTATATAGTATTGTGGTATGGACGTACCGCAACGCTGGAAGTAAAACATTTTGCACAAAATGTTCAGAAATATCTTCATGTGTTGCTAATTGTAATGCTGGAAGTAGTTCATTTAAGAGATCCCTTATTTGAGAAATATTTTCAGATGAAAATATTGGAGAGAAACACAGCATCGAAAGATATGGCAAAACTGTAAAAAGAAAAATTAAATTACACTAGACATTTTCCTATTTAGTTTTAAACGATAATTTCAATATTTAACTACATATTCATAGAAAATACCTTTATTAGCTGTTGCCACATCGCCTGCAGTGAGTATATCCTTGAATGTAAGAGCAAGGCAGCAAGCAGTGCGACATCCCAGGGCTCCCGAAGCCCTCTCCTCACGACTCAGTCCTTCCAAAGACACCCAACACTTGTCCCAAACTTGAGGAGGAAGGTCAGATCTGGATGCTAAGGCACCCATACCAGATATTGCTCTACATTTGACCACACTAAAATCCAAAATAACATAATAAAAACCATTTTTCCTATTAATTTGTCACTATAACATTTTGCTTTGGCACAAAGTTCTCTTATAATTATATAATAAATAAAATTTCCTTACTCTTATACTACAGTGTAATATCTATCAGACTTCATTCTTATTGGAAATAACTAAGAGATACTAATGTCATCTATGGAAAAAAAATGTTATCATAATGATTATAATTATATTGTAATAAATGTATAACGAAATCAACTGTCGATGGTAATAGTGTGTATAGTTAAAGAATATGTACCAAATTATAAACCCTTAAGCTGATTGCAGACCAAAAGCTAATCTATCTTAGTTTAGCTTAGCTCACATAGCTGAGGTCGTTTTTCATACTAGTGTGCAGACCGCAAACAATGTGAGAAGTAAGAAAAATGACCTCAGCTATGTGAGCTAAGCTAAACTAACTTAGCTTAGTTTTTGGTCTGCAACCGGCTTTAAACCCAAATTTATGAATATTTGAAGATATTTTGTTTTATATACAAAACATTCATGTCAAGATAGGATACTGTGGAGGTCAGTCCTTTTATCCTATCCCGCAAATGTAAACAGCTTGATGGTATGAATGTATGTATATACATATGGAGATTAAGTATAAAACAAGGACTCTCAATAGTTTGATACTTAATTACTTGATTAGTTTGATACTTAATCTCCATACATGCCATCAAGCTGTTTACATATTCTGGGTAGGAAAAAAAGACTGACCTCCACACTATCCTATCTTGACATACATGTTTTGTATAGAAAACAAAATATCTTAAAATATTCAATAATTTGGATTTAAAGGTACATATATAGTTTGATATGTATTAATCAACTATACATTTTTTTTTACTACTATAGCCATAATCAGTTGGATTTCATGTGCAACTAGTATTATATTTAAAAAGCGATTAATGTATGTCAAGATAGAAGTAAGTGGCGTTCGGTTCTCTCTGCCAACCCCTTGAGGGACATGGAGTGATGGTATGTATGTATGTATGTAGCATATATATTATGTTACCACACTATTTCTTACTAACAACACTTTACACAAAAAATTATTTCGAATGAACAGTCTGCATATTTTTACTCTCCACACTATGAAATAGTGGAGAGTCATGATTAGAGGTGGGAAAAACAGCTTATTTTTTTAAACGTTATAGACTTTTCGTTAATTTTAAATAACGTTATTTTTAAAGGCTTAAAAAGCTTATTTATATTTGTACTGTATATATACAAGTACAATATACCTAAATCTAAAAAAAATTAACACATTAACATGCAATGAAAAAAAAGGTATGTTTTTGAAATAAATATAATATACTTTTAATTTTTTGCTTCCTCTAGAAAGTATTTAAAATGTAGTTAAAACGAAAATACAGTAGAAATGTTATACAATACATACATATAATGTTATACAATACATACATATAAAGTTTAAAAATTATGTTGATGATAATTTTGTACGCTCGAATCATCTAACAAAGCCGACAACCCACAATAAACCAACCCGATAGGCGTTTTAAACGATACTAAAGAAACAAAAAAATAAACGTTTACAAAAATCAGTAATAATAATAACTTATAACGTTGAACGAAATAAGCCGATTTGAAACTGATCATTCGTCACAATGATGTCAACAGATGTCAATCACGTGTTAACTAGCGAACGACAATGCTGCACGCCGGTCAGCTAATCATAAATCACAATCATCTCGCAGCGTTGTCGTTAAAAATAATACATATGATTATAAAATTAGCTTTTAACGAAATCATCATCGGAACATTATGATTCATGATTGAAATCGTTGTAACACTCGCAACGTTCAACGAATATGGTTTAAAATTTATAACGTTTGATTGATTATTTTTTTTAAACAACTCTTCACTATTTCATAGTAATGGAGAGTAAAAATATCAGATTTCATAGCCATTTTACACTAAAAAATAAATACAATATCGATGCAAACTTCAAATCAACATTAAAAAAATGCAAATAAAAACTTACACAGTAGAATCGCTGACCAAAGTGACAATAGCAGGAACTACTCTTCCAGTCAATACAGTGTCAGGTATGGTGGCATGTTGGACCAGATAAGTCAATAGAGTGGCTGAATATGCTCTCACTTGCTCGCTACTATGGACCACACCTGAAATTCATCACAATTTTTGATACAAAAATAATGTGATTATTTTTATACCAGTTTTGTACTAATCTAGATTATCTATCAAGTAATATTTAATGTGATTATATCTAAGACTAAAAAATCGTAATCTAACTACCTAACCATCTAAACCATATCTTTTCTGACAGTGTTATATTATAGCAGATGTGATAATGAACTAGCGTCGTTAAAATTTTACTGATTGCTGAGACATTGTCTTCATACGGAAGACCTGTGCAGCTACGATTGGACAACAGAGCATAAGGTAGAATGATAAGCAGCAAAATGAAATGGAATTCTGTATAATATATCCCTGGCAGAGAGTACTACAGTATCGAAACTGTTGGAAAGAGATTTTAAAGATAACATAAGTACTAACGTCAAATCTGCTTATCGCCATTTCCATTAGAATTATTTAATCAAGAAAATTGTCAAATATTTTTTGGAATATTTCTTGAGCGATGTCCACACATTTTAATGTGTGGCAACAAATTTTAGTGTCGGGAAATATCCATTGCCTTTAAATGAACCCATTCTGAATGTAGTGACTTTTTAGATGACATGATACTGGTGTGTGCTTCCATTGAAGCTGGTTATTGTAGGATATGATGTGATGGTATATGTGTATGTAATTGATAAAATCGAAAACAGAAAGATTGTACATACCTTCCCATAGAGCCGATAAAGCCACATCAAGAAGTACTTTCTTTTTGTTGGAGAACCAAACTATTGGAATAGCCAACACAGAGCATGGAACAGAACACATACCACTGCACACAGTCCATCTGGAATGTTTAAAATATTTGCCATTTTACATTAAATTAAAATATACCTAGTTTGTTATAGTTCTTAGTATTAAATTAGACAGATAACATTATTATTATAATATTCTATTTTACTGCCATGAAGTGTTTATATATAAAGCATTCATGTCATGGGACATTCCAAGACAATGTTACTTGATATATTTGATTGAGTCAGATTTGGGAGGTGTTATTATGTGAAATATGGAAAGTGTGTCTTTAGTTGTTTTTTAAATGCTGTTATATTGCCTATTTGTCGCAGTCGGTTTGGAAACTTATTCCATGAAGATGGACAAGCCACAGCGAAAGCACAATTAGAGAAGTTTGATTTGTGCACTGGACCAACTTCCTTTATATTGTCGTTTGATGAGTTTTGTTTGAGCAGAGTGCATATATTGAATTGTTATTGGGGAGCCAGACTATGCAACATTGGTGGAAAGTTTTATGGTAAAGGAAGGAGAAAAAAAGAAATCGTTTCTTACGCCCTTTTGAGATAATTTATTTTGAACACAGTTCTTCGTTTTTGTACTACATATAATTATTTTCACAATAAATACAATCCATATGGGAAGAACGCTTGAAAAAGAAAATATACAAAGTTGACAGGAATGGAATAAGAGAAGAAAAGGATAGCACAACCACGTGAATGATATTATGAAAGACGGAAATATATGAAACGTGAACATGTATGAGACGATACATGAATGTTGATGAGGCGATGAATGTGTGTGTCAAGACAGAAATATGTGGCATTCCGTTCCCTCTGCCTGCTCCGTGAGAGACATGGTGTGATGGTATGTATTGTATGTAAATACAATCCTCATAAGTAAATAAGAAAAATTGTAACCTTTTTATTATATTTCCCACGTCCTGTTTATCGTTTTCCTCAGTTCCGAGCAAAGCTCCAGAGTATACACTAACTATCACAGCACTTGGTTTTTGAGATTCTAATTTGGCCAGTCTCAGTTCGATCTTTGCTATCTCAGCCTCCGTACGAGACCTGACATGACTCTTAATGAAATTAGCACCAAACATCACACGCATTGACTCAAATAGTTCTATAAAAGATGTCATCAAGGGAAGGTCCTCGGAGCAAGGAATGTCATTGATGAGTAATTCAATTAAACTATTTACACTGAAAAAATAATATTAATAAAATTTCTTTTTACATACAAATATAATAATGCAAACTTAACTGCCTCTCACTTACATATTATATAATCATTCCTGTCACTCCTACATTAGTGTCCTGTTACTCAATTTATCACTTCAGATCATGAGATTTTTTTATCATAATATGTTCTCTTCAGCCGATCTCATATTCACAGGTTGAGTTTGATTGAGTTCTACTAAGCTAATACCTTCATGTACTCAGCCATACCCATGTTTCACTAACTTACATTAAAAACTATTATTGTGATAGACAATGTGGCAGACTTATTGCCCGCGGGTAATATATCTACCAATCAACTATTATTGTGATAGACAATGTGGCAGACTTATTGCCCGCGGGTAATATATCTACCAATCAACTATTATTGTGATAGACAATGTGGCAGACTTATTGCCCGCGGGTAATATATCTACCAATCAACTATTATTGTGATAGACAATGTGGCAGACTTATTGCCCGCGGGTAATATATCTACCAATCAACTATTATTGTGATAGACAATGTGGCAGACTTATTGCCCGCGGGTAATATATCTACCAATCAACTATTATTGTGATAGACAATGTGGCAGACTTATTGCCCGCGGGTAATATATCTACCAATCAACTATTATTGTGATAGACAATGTGGCAGACTTATTGCCCGCGGGTAATATATCTACCAATCAACTATTATTGTGATAGACAATGTGGCAGACTTATTGCCCGCGGGTAATATATCTACCAATCAACTATTATTGTGATAGACAATGTGGCAGACTTATTGCCCGCGGGTAATATATCTACCAATCAACTATTATTGTGATAGACAATGTGGCAGACTTATTGCCCGCGGGTAATATATCTACCAATCAACTATTATTGTGATAGACAATGTGGCAGACTTATTGCCCGCGGGTAATATATCTACCAATCAACTATTATTGTGATAGACAATGTGGCAGACTTATTGCCCGCGGGTAATATATCTACCAATCAACTATTATTGTGATAGACAATGTGGCAGACTTATTGCCCGCGGGTAATATATCTACCAATCAACTATTATTGTGATAGACAATGTGGCAGACTTATTGCCCGCGGGTAATATATCTACCAATCAACTATTATTGTGATAGACAATGTGGCAGACTTATTGCCCGCGGGTAATATATCTACCAATCAACTATTATTGTGATAGACAATGTGGCAGACTTATTGCCCGCGGGTAATATATCTACCAATCAACTATTATTGTGATAGACAATGTGGCAGACTTATTGCCCGCGGGTAATATATCTACCAATCAACTATTATTGTGATAGACAATGTGGCAGACTTATTGCCCGCGGGTAATATATCTACCAATCAACTATTATTGTGATAGACAATGTGGCAGACTTATTGCCCGCGGGTAATATATCTACCAATCAACTATTATTGTGATAGACAATGTGGCAGACTTATTGCCCGCGGGTAATATATCTACCAATCAACTATTATTGTGATAGACAATGTGGCAGACTTATTGCCCGCGGGTAATATATCTACCAATCAACTATTATTGTGATAGACAATGTGGCAGACTTATTGCCCGCGGGTAATATATCTACCAATCAACTATTATTGTGATAGACAATGTGGCAGACTTATTGCCCGCGGGTAATATATCTACCAATCAACTATTATTGTGATAGACAATGTGGCAGACTTATTGCCCGCGGGTAATATATCTACCAATCAACTATTATTGTGATAGACAATGTGGCAGACTTATTGCCCGCGGGTAATATATCTACCAATCAACTATTATTGTGATAGACAATGTGGCAGACTTATTGCCCGCGGGTAATATATCTACCAATCAACTATTATTGTGATAGACAATGTGGCAGACTTATTGCCCGCGGGTAATATATCTACCAATCAACTATTATTGTGATAGACAATGTGGCAGACTTATTGCCCGCGGGTAATATATCTACCAATCAACTATTAAATCCTAAAATGTGAATTTGGCTTCTCTTGAAACAATTGGATCAGAAATTACACTTCAATAAATTATTTACTTCAGAAAAAAAAAATATTTATGAAAATGTTAACTTACTAAGTATTAATAAACCAGTCTTGTTCACTCCATGTAATATTTCTATCTGTTTCGGTCAATTCATAAAATATATTGATCAGTTGGTAAGGATTAAATACAGGATCGTCAACCAAGAATTTTGGATTACAAAATGGACTACTTTGGAAATAATCCGAGACTCTTTTGTCGCATATTTCCCCATACGACAGCTCGTTAATGGGATCTTTCTCCTTTAAAATGGTGACGTTGATCACATAAATGAACGCCATTATCAACGTAGAGTTTAAAATCTTTAACAAGACTATACTTAATTCGGTCTTACTCTCACTTAGAGCAGTTTTTAATCGTTCTAACAGATGAACACTGAATTCTGAATGATATGTGCCTGTAAAAAAACAATAATTATAAATTATTGTCAATTATTAATATCTATAATATTACTGAGTTATTATGTCGGCGGTGGCCGAAGTTTAACCCAATAATGCAATACAAATTTTTAAAACAAATAAATATTTTTCACTGATATTTTATAAAACATTTTGACTATTTTAAAATTTGACAATACCCGAAAGGAACAATCATCATCATCATCATCAGCCATTATTTGTCCAGTGTTGAACATAGGCCTCCCCTTTCAATCTCCATGCTTCCCTATCCCTCGCCACCCTGTGCCATTGACCTCCTGCCACTCGTTTTATGTCATCAGACATTCTTGTTTGCAGTCTGTCCGGGTTTTTGTGCGTCCAGTTCTCGGTCGCCACTCCAAGGTGCGTTTGGTCCATCGATCATCTGCTGTCCTTACTACATGGCCAGTCCAATTCCATTTTAAGGAAGCTACCTTGTATGCAACATCGATAACTTTTTTCCTCTTTCTGATCCATTCGTTGCGTTTTCGATCACAAAGACTAATGTTATTATATTAATGAAAGGAACAATACACAATTCAAATGAGTAAAGAAAAGTTCCGATGAGTTCTTTTTCCAAAACGTGACAGCATTTTCAAACATTTGACATGAAATTGTAGAGAAAATCATAAATTTAGTATACCAACCATTTAAGAGAAAACTTCTGGCCAATACAGGGGCCAGTACTTTAATGCACATATTGACGATGGCCGAGTCTTTGTCTGTGGCCAGTCCATACATGATGGCCTCTAGTTGCGCCCCCTTAGTGGAAGCTGCAGTAGGACACACGAGTAGTGCCCCCAAGAGCCCCTGACGGCGAATCATGTGGTCCCCAGAGTCACACATCGACACCACCATACTCAGTAGAAGCGAGCCAACCAAATCCATCTGAAATTTTTTTGTTGTTACAGACAATTATTTTGTGCCTAAAGGGTCTTTCAATAGGGACGCTCAAAATTTTTAAATTAGCTGGCATATTGTTAAAGTGACATCTGTCAAATAAATTGTAATCAATTATTTAACAGTGTATGGCAAATCACCATGGAAGGTTATAGTGTTGAACAGCATAATGTGCAAATCATCAAATCTTACTATCAAAGTCACTGCTCCGAGAAACATTCTGCATAATACATAATTTTTATCCTTGCTACTGCCATCCTCCTGAGTTTAACACTTCTTTAAGACTTCTCTTTCTTTGGGGTTATCTCAATTCTCAGGTTTATACAGTAAATAAACTCCAAAGAATAAATGCCCTCAAAGTGAATATAACAAATGTGAATATAATAAATGCCCTCAAAGTGAATATAACAAATGCCATACAGCAATTTCAGACAGATTTAAGCGATAATGTTGTCGTTGAAAATTAGACCTCCTGAATACATGTCTATATTTTAATACTTTAAATTTGTATAGTTAATAAAATAAGTTATAATACATACAGATATATATGGTGCCAAAGCAATAGAAGCCTCAGCACCAAGTAATCTTTTCTCCACAGATTTACTGTTTAACATTTCCCAGCAGAGTCCAAGGAGGTCACTATCCAAACCTGAAGCAGTCTCTGTATTCCATTGTAAGAGTAGAACTAAACCTATAAACACAAAGGTAAGAAAAATCTTTCATAATATTCAAAATAATGATACTTTAAAATGTTTAGGGAAACAAAAATATAATTCATTCATCCATACCATCATGGCATATACCATAATGTGGGGTAACCAGCACCAGATGTGCGGGTGTGTATAACCTTATAAAATGAAATACTACGTAATATAATTTTTTGAATAAATTGTCTACAAAAGCAATAAATGTATTATTCAGGCACAGGAAATAATCCAACTTTCAATTTACTCATGAGAATTTATTTCTCTTAACATATTGACACTTTTAACCAAAAACGCGGGTACTATGATAGAAAGAACATTTTGTATGGAGTAGTGAACTGTTTGCATGCAAAAAACACCATCATAGAGGCTATTATAGATATATTGTATGGAAGAACTCTTGTATAGAAAACAAAATAATGAAATACATGTAAAGATTAATTATTTATTTTCCTTTTGAATACATTATAATCAGTTGCCAGTCTCAAATCTGATTCAAGTTGGTTGAACTCCACCACCCCATTGTACATGTAGTAGTGCTGTGCAAAACTTGTATGTGTTAATCCACTATATTTTGTCTATTACCCTCCACACGTACAAAGACATGGCATGACATTCCAATGTCTTTATGTATTTGGATGGGTGGATGGCAGAGCGGTTAGCGCGCTGGGTTAGTAATCCAGTGGTCGCGAGTTCGAATCCTGCCTCGACCGATCTCGTTCACCTATAGGACAAGCATTTATGCTTAGTTTAGGGAACGTAGGAAGATGTATATGTACTTGTTTAACAAGGACATATTCATTTTTTTTTTAAAAAAAAAAAAAAATAAAAAAATAAAATTTGAAATAGCACATTTTTTTTAAAGACGTCACCATTAAATAGTTAAAGTTGGGTACTATGTTGAGTATATTTATTTATAATTATTTATAACAAACATGGATTTTTACATATTCTTACATTATACACATACTGTCACCATCAACAGTTCGATCTCATGTGTTACATGCAACTAGTAATAGTGAAGATCATTTCACAGTTTGTTGCCTAATTTCATTGTTACATGTATGCCTATTATTTGGTCAGCCTTAGTTTCAGATATACGATAAATGATTTAATATACCTACCACTACATTATTTATGGCCTCACGTTGCATTGGTTGGTTGGTCTTTGGTCGGTTTCCTTATAGCAATGAAGTAAAAAAATAAATAAAATATTACCTGATATGATCAGAGACCTGTCTTCTTTTTCCATTTTCTTTTTAAGGTTCAATAAAAGTTGCAACAGCTTGTCTCTTTGTGTTTGTTCAGGATGAAGAAATATTGTGCAGACTAAAAGACCAATTACTTCATCTCTCTTAACAAGCAACAGATTGGGTACTATCTAAAATACAAAAATAAATAAAAATCATTGTAATGAGTGTTATTATACATATGTAGGTATTATAATAGTTTGGTTGTATTTATTTAGTCTGTGTTTGTTGTAATAAATAATATAATATTGCAATAAAATATCTTACCTTAGGTAATGTTGCTGAAACAACATATACAAGTCGCTGTGGAGTGATAGCTTGACTTCCTGCAATATCATTCAACATCTCGTTGCCTTTACTGTATGGAAGATTACACATCTTTAAGAGAGCAGATTTATAATCGCTGGGTATATTACTGAAAACAAAAACAGATCATGAACAATGAAAAAATATGACTATTCAGTCTAAATTAGCATTTATACTTAAAATGTGGCATAGTCGACCTTCGTGAGTCAGTTGGTTAGGTATCTGATTGCTGATCCAAGGGTCCCGGGTTCGATTCCCGGTGGAGACAAAATTTTTAATTGTGTTTACAGTCTGAATCTGTGAGACAATTAATATTGTAAGTCTCCAGAATGTGGCAACTTGTTATTGGGTGTGTGTTAAATTAATATTTGACATAGTACCTGTCTTGCCCGAGAAGTAATATAAAATAAAAAAATATTGTAGAATCGATACTTGAACATTTACAATAACTTTTTTGAACTTCCAATAAAATATGTATACAGTATTCTTCTTTAAATATTTTTTAATAAAAATTTTAAAATATACTAATTTCACATGCTGTAAAGAAATAATTAATTTGAAGTTTTAATGATTTTTACATGAACACTTTAGGCTTTTGTACAATGTTCACTAATTATGCCTTTAATTGAATTCCCTTATCAATCTAACCGATGACAGGTCGTAAGCCCTGTAGATGTCTTGATTTCCCGGTTCTCCTATAATATTTCAAATTCGTCTGTATCGAGATATTAATTGGTCAAAAAAAATAGTATTATGTGTTAAATTTATGGTAACAACAAAACCATGACATTAACTGTATATTAAGTGTGAATAAAAGAATTAAGTACAAAATCATATTTGATAAGTGCAAAGTATAATTTTTTATATACTTTGTATTATAAGAAGTTGAAATATTTAATTTATTGGCTTGTCATAAATGACATTAAATTGATAATTATAAATTGGAGAAAATTGTTGGTTTAGCAACATATTTTGTAATATTATTGAAATATGAATTTCCAAAACATGTCATTTTGTTTTAGAAAGTACAATAACACAAACATCTGAAACAAACCTATTAATCCATGCTTCATTTTTAGTTCCTGTCACACTGCCATCTCTTGATGTCTTCACATTATCCAAAAACTGTCCCCTATGCCAATCATTTTCGGTATTGTCATTCAAACTAAAAGTGTCTTCCAATGTTGTGATAGATTCTTTCCTCCTTGACCTGGATTCCTTGGCTGACTTTGGAGAATTAATTACCAGATCATCAGGAAGTATTGCGGGTTCAAACGAACTTGTGTTTGAACCGTCCTTTTGTGAACTGAAAACAAAATGACAACAGTTATTACACAAATAAATAATTCATACAAACATTGAGAATTCAAGGAGCAAAATTTTAGCAGAATCTGCCAGATACAAATTTTTTTAAGGCAATTCTCCCTGTAAAGAGTGCTATGTGAGATTTAAATTAGTATTACAGTCAAATTATTCCTAATTAATAATGCATCAAAATATTTTCAGTTAATTTCATAAAAATCAAGATCAGAATAGTGCCTCTCCTTTAGTTCACCACCAACATTAATTATGGAACTTCAATTCTAAAGATCAAGAACACCATCATGTATTGCCCCGAGTATAGTATTCTTTTATTTAATTCAAAATCAGCTGTAAGTAGGTAGCTGTAAGAACATGAATGTTGATGCAATCATATGTAACCATGAATTAGATCACAAAATTTACACAGCTTTTATGGTATAAACCAATTGAAAAAGTATTGAGCAGTAACTACATATGTGATTTTAACTATGTGTTTATTAAAAAAAAGTTTTATGCGGTAGATAATAATAATATAAATTATTTTTTATCTTCAAGAAACACTTAATTCATACCTGCCCCCAATTTTGTCACAGTCAATCATTTCAAACTGATCCGGAGTGATGCTGTTTGTGGACACACTACTTCCGTAGTAATTCTGTGTGGCTGACTGTGGCAGGGGTTGAAGGTCATGATCCAAGTTATCATTTATCTCCAAGTCCAGACAGGTTAACCGAACCGGATCTCCAGGAACACTCTCTTCCTTGAATGGATTCTGTAAGGTGTACAGTGTGGTTTCCGAAGATGGCATATCTGAAGTCGGACTGGACAGCGAGTTGAGGCTAGCGATTGCAGCGTCGTACAACTTCTGATAGTTAATTTTATCAGTCTCTAGTGCAAGTATTTGCTTCTTCAATATGGCTATTTCCTCATTCTTCTGAAAATAAATATTCATATACAACTCTTATTGGATATACAATGATCAATGTCAACTTATTTGACTAATGATATTTTATAAAGTTTACATTGGCATAAATCAATGTTGACATTGAAAAGATTCCAGAGGAATACCCATTGCTCACCAATTAAAATCATATAACACCCGAGATTTGATGCTGATTCTTAAAAAAAAAAAAATAACATTTAAGGATATTGTAACAATTTCTGCTAAACATTTTGGCATGCAACTAATTCCCACCTATCATTCAAGCCACACATTCAAAATTATTTTACAGAATTTCAATAAAGTTTCAGCAATAAAATTTATATACCTCTTAATATTTTTCTGTGTTGGTTATACCAAATGTGTGCAACTTCTATAATTACAGACAATTATTAAGGCCACACAGGCATTAAGAATTTTTAGCGAGTTGTACTCCATTTCTTGTACTGAATTGAAGCAGTGGCGTTCGTCCCACCATACATTTCATACGATTTAACTAGTGCGAAACAGGAATGACGTAAGCGACAATATGAATTATACTTTTTTTTTTAAAAAATCAAGACACAAATTTAAAAATATAAAACAGTCAAAGTGTTTACATAATTTTTAACTATATTTTTGATTATTATAGTTTGACATCTAACAAATTAAATGGATAAAAACGAAGGAATGCACCAGATTTCAGGGGTACTTTTGGAATAATTTAAATACAGATAACTTTCAAATATTGTTATTCTGAAACTGCCAAGCTGTAGGCAGTACTATAATTTAACCCTATATTTAGTTTCAAGATGATAATGACAGTATTGTCTGAGTAAATGAGGAAATGCCGAAGCAACTAATCACATTTGAGTGCCTGTGCAGCCTTAATATTATGACGTTTGTAAATTAAAATATGGTTTACTTACAACATTTATCCATTCAACTTTTTCTTGTGGTGTCATACATGTTTCTATTACATCATCAACAACCAGACTATTATCGGTCTGTGTTTCAACATTGCAAGTAGTCTTCAAGGCACCAACATTTTCTCCTCTGTAAATGGATATCAGACCAGCTGGACGAGGCACATTTAGCCCAACATCATCCCAATCTTCAAAATCCTATGAAAAAATACATATTAAAGAAATTGAAATGTAGGTACATATGTTATAAATTAACAAGTTAGGGAGATTTTATAGCAAAGAAAATATAGACAGAGAAATATGACAAAATAGTTAAATAATATAAATTTGAAGGTAGGAAAGTTTTTGTCGTAAATATTAATAGAAACAATAAAAAAAACATAGTTATGATCCACGCAACATTATGTGAATTATAATAATATTCATCACAAATAGGGATTACAATCTGGCATCAATTTCAATCCGGTTGGTCACACCAAAACTATTTTTCCATTTCATTCCGAAATCAACAGTAGGTATATAAGATGATGGAGTGAGTATATTTCAAGATTTTCAAAGAAATGTTTATTTTTAACTGACTTCTAAAAACGGAGGAGGTTATCAATTCGACGTGAATTTTATTTATGTATGTTCAGCGATAACTTTTTTAAATGTTTTTGATGATTCTAGAAAGGAGGTATCTTCCGACTGGTCCCATTTCAATTTGGTCAAAATCTGATCATGGGATCTATGAGAAAATCAACAAACTCTTCAATTTGCACTTCAGCAATAAGAACTCATTACAATATTGTTCGATGAATAATGATTTATTTTACAATAGGAAGGAAGTGCTTCAGAGATGATTACACATATGAATTTTTAAAGAATGACTTACAGATTGCGATTATAAAGGCAAATTATATTTTTTTATTCATCCTTGACCTCATGACTGAGGGTAGTGACTACATTCAATCACTAGTTGAATGATTTGCTTCCATTAGGGTGGCCTTAGGCAGATATTTTGATTATTATGAAGAGTTATAACTAGTGTTTTCTATATTTTAACGGTAGTTTTGATGTTATACATATCTAATAAGGAGGATCAGAGATTTGTCCTCGTATAATATGACTAAAAAACATAATTTACAAAATATTTATTTACATAAAATCACTTTTGAAGTCTGCGCCGAACAAACATACCTACGATCCGTAGAGTGAGTTCCATAAAATTTTTGTTTGGCGCTGAATTCAAAAGTATCTATATTTATTTATTTACACATACACTGATGACATTACAACAATTATTGAATTTGCAATGCCACACTAGGCAAAAAATCTGTGCCAGGGCCAATGCATCTCGAGACAGTGACATATGATGCCAACATCAATTGTACATAAAAAGTGATAATATTATAAATGACAGAGAAAATAAAAAAAACATAATAAAAAAATGCACAAATATACTTAGAGTAAAATAAAGTATGGGGTCCAAAGCTATGGATGAAAAATCTCCTCTGCATAGTGTCTGCCTGATACTAAGAGCCATTCCTTTATTTTAGTTTTAAAAGCATGACTATTTTCCGTTTGCTTAATTTTTTTGTCGAGCTTATTGAATGTTCTAGGAGCAATGACTCCAAAACCTCTCTGTCCAAACGAGGTTTTCATTATAAGCATAAAGAAGTTCAGATAATTTGCTTGCCTAGTGAAATGCGTTTTTTGGCTTCTAATATGCAGAGTTATATTCTTTTGGAAATTAATTAATGCAGATTTCAAAAACAGCTGTCTTGTTCGAGGACAGTAAAAATTCTAAACAAATCATCTGAAGGGAAAATTGAGTAACATATAAAATTAGCATGCTTCTTAATTAAATTAGGCAATTATTTTATGCTTTTGAGTGCATTTTTCTAATTTTATGTTTTTGGAGTCAGTTTTGTAAAATTACTTTTATTCATAAAAAAAAATATTTACACTATTATAAAAACAATATGTTTATTGTCTAGTCTAAATTCTTAGATTTTGCTTAATTAAATCTAAATAAATCATGATTACCAACTGAGATCACAATAAATAGGCAATTTAGGAATACCAAAAAGGCTCATTCTTATAATAAATTCATTATGAAACGGTTATTTTGTTGTTATAGGTACTTAACGCTGTATTAACTTATTGCAGTTGATATATTTAATGTACACACTATGTATAGATGGTTTCAAAGGGATGCTTAGCGCAAATTATATTTTTTTATTTTTGGTTAATTTATTTTCTGGTTCAAAAATAGAATCTGTAATGTTTATTTTTTTTTTTTCTTCGTCTTTTTGTCTAGTTTTTTTTGCTTGTTTTTTTTTATTTATCTCTATTTTCTTTTATAATATTGAATTATGTTGTCTTATATTGTCCTTTATTTTACTTCTTTCTTATTATTTGTGTTTTTGATGTATTTGCACTTATTGTTGTTTTGTTGTGCCTACATTGTTATTATTTATCTTGTAATTGCCCTATTAAGGGGGAAAAAAAATATAATAATAATAATAATGCAATTATGTATCATTGCTAATAAATAAAATATAAATTTATAAGGCAGCCATAGCAACCATAAACAATGTGTACAGTAAATATAAGTTCAAGATAACGCGACGTCCTGCGTAGGCGATTCAAAGCGAACACGATTGCGAAGCGGGATTCAAAGCGATGCGGTGCGACGCGGCGGCTCTGTCCTACGTGATAATAAAATATCAAACAAACTGATCGTGTTCGCTTCGCATCGTGCAGCGCTGCACCGTACCCTACTCGCGGTTGGTAACGTAGGACACTTCAATAGTTACCGACTGTTTGTTATTTTCGCACCACGCCGCTTCGTGTTCGCTATGAATCACCTACGTAGGACGTCGCGTAAGAAAACAAAGGATAAGAACATAAAAGATGTTTATCGTATAACTAAATAATATATTCATGCAACACCATCATTAAATAATTGTATACAATCTTAAAAAAAGAAACATAAAAATTCCAATCAAGATTCAAATGAATGAATTACCTGCTCTGGAATCTCATCAGCAAAAGTGATTGATGTTATTTTATAGTCTTGCTGCAAAAAGTATTCATTGATCAAAAAATTTAATGCCCTTTTCTCATGCGGCTTTAATGGACCTTCGCGAATAAACTTTTCACATCCAATATCCACAGAACTTGTTTCAAAATCTGCAACAAAATTGTACATTGTAGTACATACATTATAAGCACTTTAACTAATGAAGATAGATTCTCTCAAGTGAGGGAAAAATTTATATACATATTACATACTTCAATAAAATTTGTTTGTCAAAGTGACGGGTTCATTGACACTATCAAATAAACATTTTTATAATACATTTGTTTTACACTAAGAATGTGGACCCTTTTTAGGTGTTACTCTATGGTGAAAGTTTTAGGGAAAAGGAATTACTTTGCCACAATAGTCTTAGTAAACTGGTACTAAATTATGGCATTAATTAAACGTCTCTTTATCTAACTTAAGTAGAGCAATGTGTATTATGATAAACCCGTGAGGAAGATGGCATGATAGTATGTATGTAGATGTAGGTAGATGAATATTATATTACATTCATAGTACCGGAGAGTAACAAAATACACTTCTCTAGTAGTGGAGAGGAAAAAAAACTAACTAAAACATTCATATTAAATAAAAATAAAAGAAACAACTTTGTTTACTTCTACTTTTAACAAAGTTCTTTCATTTATTTTTATTTTATAAAAATGAACTTCTACAAAGTTTGTCATGAAAAATTTGAAGAATTAAAACATTCAATATTTAAAACAAGTATAGTATACATGTCATGTCATATTATGATTTCGTTCGAATACATATTAAATGTTATTTTTTTTTTAAACCTGCTGCTTGTGTGAGATTAGCTCTAAGTGAATTGATGGTCTCCCGAGCTTTTCTGAGTTCAAACTCCAGAACGGCCACATCGCTACCTCTTTCACCATCTTCAGATAATCTCGCCAAGTCCAGGGAATCCAATGTAGCTTGACTGGGAGATCGAGCTGTAAACAAAATTGTAAGTGTAACTCATACATATTTATATAATACATACATACCATCACGCCATGTCCCTCG
This sequence comes from Molanna angustata, assembly GCA_963576475.1. NCBI lineage: Eukaryota > Metazoa > Arthropoda > Insecta > Trichoptera > Molannidae > Molanna > Molanna angustata. Next base: position 31,205,486 of record OY754972.1, read on the forward strand.
CGGGGTAGGCAGAGAGAACAGAACGCCACACTATTCTATCTTGACATACATTCACCGCCTCGTCAACATTCATGCTACGTCTCATGCATATTTACATATATAAGAGTAATAAAATAAAAGATAAAAGCCATGAATATGTATAATCAAATAGCAATAGATACAGTCTGTAGGCACCTGAAACATGTGGTGATACTATTGAATTTATTTGTGTAAGAAAAAATAGGTATTTATTTATGAAGACACCAACATAATAATAAATGGGATCATACTGAAACATGGCTGCTGGGGGTTTGTCTTCTCCCAACATAGCTGAGCATGGTCCTTGGGATGTAAAAGTTGGGATGTTATAGGCCTACAAAACTTTTATACTCAGAATTGTGAATTTTTGTTTCAGTCAGGGGTTATCAACTTTTGAAATTTTGATTTATTTTTCCATATATCTCAGAAACCGTAAAAGCTAGAACGCTGAAAATTTGTATAAACATAGACAAATACAATATCTCAAAATGATTTTTTTTTTAAATTCCAGTGTTTCTCAAACATTTTTTATTAAGAAAAATATTTTTTTTATGATAAATTTATGAGTTTAACTGCCTATATTTCCATTTTTTTTAAATATCGAAAAAAGCCGAAACACCCCAACTAGATAATTTAATTTTCTATATAAAATATTAACATTGTATTAGCACATCTCAAATTTTTTTTAACAAATTTTATAAAAATTGAATTTAGTGACGACATTGCTTCATACAATTTGTATGGCAGTAGCCTACACACAATATCTAAGAAGACTTAATAGTTTGATACTAATCTCCAAACATACATACATACCATCATGCTGTTTTCATATTCTGGGTAGGATCAAAGGACTGACCTCCATACTATCCTATCTTGACATACATACCTAGGTACATGTGTTGTATAGAAAACCAAATATCATAAAATATTAAATAATTTGTATTTATGGGTTTATAGTTTGGTACTAACCTATTCTTCAACTGTACATACTATCACTATCGACAGTTGGATCTCATGTGTTACATGCAACTAGTATTATTATACACACACACACACACACACACAAGTTAAAACATAATACAACACATAAGATTTCCAATGCTCCAATGACAGGCGTCTGTCACATGGTCAATACTAAATATTAAAGTTGGCACAATCATCATCATTATCATCTGAAACATAATTAATATAACTAGTTGCATGTAACACATGAGATCCAACTGTCGATAGCGATAGTATGTATAGTTGAAGAATATGTACCAAACTATAAACCCATAAATACAAAATATTGAATATTGTCAGATATTTTGTTTTCTATACAACATACGTAGGTATGTATGTCAAGATAGGATAGTATGGAGGAAGGTCCTTTTTTCCTACCCAGAATATGAAAATAGCATGATGGTATGTATGTATGTTTGGAGATGAAGTATCAAACTATTAAGTCTTTTTACATATTGTGTATAGGCGACTGCCATACAAAATGTATGAAGCGATGTCGTCACTAAATTCAATTTTTATAAAAATTGTTAAAAAAAATTTGAGATGAACTGCTACAATGTTAATATTTTTTATATAAAATTAAATTATCTAGTTGGGGTGTTTCGGCTTTTTTCGATATTTAAAAAAAAATGGAAATATAGGCAGTTAAACTCATAAATTTATCATAAAAAAAATACTTTTCTTAATAAAAAATGTTTGAGAAACCCTGGAATTTTTTTGAAAAAACTAATTTGAGATTTTGTATTTGTCTATATTTGTACCAATTCTCAGCGTTCTAGCGTTTATGGTTTCTGAGATATATGGAAAAATAAAGTAAAAATTCAAAAGTTGATAACCCCTGACTGAAACAAAAATTCAAAATTCTGAGTATAAAAGTTTTGTAGGCCTATAACTGTTTATATATTCTAAAATTTTGGGCTCTGTAAATTGAGCGGATCAAAAGTTATAAGGGGGGGACGGACACACAGACACACAGACACACACACACACAGACACACACACACACAGACACACACACACACAGACACACACACAGACACACACACAGACACACACACAGACACACACACACACAGACACACGAAATGTTCTACTCCGAATTCTGAGTAAATCCGTGTATGGAACATATATGCTGCGAAGCCTCTAAGTTGGTGTTTTTTTACTTCAAAGTTGGAAAAGCCGTGAAAAAAGTAGACCTCTCCATACAATTCTCGCGTATTCTGGCTTGATACATTGTCGATATGTTAAGAGAACAAAGTTCTCCTGAACAAATCGACAGTTGGATTATTATATAGGTATTTGCTTAATAAATAGTTTTAAAAATCTAATATTCTAAATCTACATTAGGAAAGAAATCACATTCTACTGGATTATCCATTGAATGTAAGTAATAAATGCACAGAAAGAGTTCACTCAGACATTGGTCTTCACAAAAACTGGTATGATATAATAATAAGATATAAACAAACATAACCATAATGAAAAATATTGTCATGTGAAAAAAAATTATATCTATTAATAAATATTTTATGCTACTAGCATTTGCAACCAAATGTTTTGACTTTCATAGTAAATATGTAGCCATGAATGTTTTGGAAAAAATTTACGATCTACAAGGTTAGGTAAAATTTTGTGCTTAATTTTATTAATATTTGTTACAACCAAGGCAAGTATATTGCAATAATCAAAATATCAATAATCATTATTTATTTATCGCATGACATAGTGAATTTACAATTAAGGTCGAGGGCCCGAGCCAGTCCACAAATGCAGGCGTCAGCTCACGAATATCCATGCGCTGTGCCCCGGGTAATGCCAAAAGTCTACTCAATAAGAGGCTGAACAATTTTTATATTGAGCCACACATAGTGAATTTTAATAATAAAAAATGTACAAGCTACAAGGTTTAAGTAAACATTTATAAAATTGATTACATTTCTATGTGTAGAAACTTATGAAAAATGTTTCAAAAATGTTTTTTTTAATCTGGTGTATCTTCGAAGCACAAAAACATTACTTGTTACTTAATGTTATCAATTGTTAAGTCGTAAATGACAACAAAATTTGAGTTATTTACCTATTGGCAAAGAAATATCAACAGATGGTCTCTCAAAGTTTCCAGGATTGGAAAAGAATTCTTTTAATTGCGGAACCTCCCTCCCTGATTCAACCAATTCTGTGTGTAGTTCCAAAGCAGTCAATAAAAAATTATCCTGAAGCAATTTGGTTGCAACATCACTATAAGATAAACGAGATCCAGAATACTTCACTTCATCACTGGAATCTTCTATAAAGTCCGTCATTTTTCTCGTTTCTACATTAATAACTATGAAAACATATGCATTTACAATTCAAAACAATATTTTTGATAAATAAATGACACTGACATTTAGGAATATTTTGACTTTTCTCATACTTTTATATATAGTACATGAATTTAAAAAAATGTAACCGGTTAATGCAGAAGGTACTTACCTTAACATACCTTAAGAATTATGCAGTGGTTATACACCATTTCCAAATTATTTGGAAACTGCGAACATATTATTACTATTATTAATAGCCAATAGGTATCTATATCACTGTTATTTGCATCACGGGAACTTTTAATATAGCAAAATTTGAAGCAAAGAAAGTCAAAAAGCGGAATTCAATTCAATGTTTTATATTCATGCAGTTAATTTTTCACATAAATAATTCATAAATTTACTTGTTAATTCTAAAGATATATTAAGTACAATAAACATTTTATTCGTATTTTTAGTATTTTGTAGTGTATTGTATTTTTATTCATTTTTGCAATAAGCTCACCAATGTGCAGTATAATTGTGTATATTATATACGTGCAAAAAGTAAAATATGTATATAAACCGTAGGAAATGCTAAAGAAAAATAAAAAAAAGATAAATTATGTACGTTAATTATAAAGAAAATGGCTGTTTATTTAAAATTTGCAATGCTACTGGATTGGTGTGTTGCTACTTGGGATTAAAAGGCTTAAAAAGCAAAAAAATATAAAATAGTCAAAATTTATTTGTATTTCCCTTCCGACCGCTTTGTGATTTGCATATTTTATTTATGTCATATTATGTGCTTCTTATGAATCAAAATAAAAATATTATTATTCATTTATAGGTTCTCGGGCAACCAACAGGTACTTCTTCAACTATGATAGTATGGAGGTCAGTCTGTTATTCCTACCCAGAATATGAAACAGCATGGTGGTATGTACAAATGTTTGTAGATTAAGTATCAATCTATTGAGTCTTTTAGATATAATGTATAATTTATAGGCCACTGCATTACAAATTGTATGAAACGATGTCGTCACTGATTTCAATTTTTATAAAAATTGTTAAAAAAAATTGAGATGTAATACTAAAATGTTTATATTTTTTAGAGAAAATTAAATTTTCTAGTTGGAGTGTTTCGGCTTTTTTCCGATATTTAAAAAAACAATTTGAAATATAATCAGTTGAACACATAAATTTACTATAAAAAAATAATTTTTCGACAGTCGGTTAACCTACGAAAAACCGTCGGTTAACCTGCAGGGTGAGCATTGCTCTGGTGTCTTGCTCCCATCAGCCAACATCGACGTCCGTCCTAGCATTGGACGCGCCCACCATGACCATGATGAAGACAATGTATGCCCATCAGAACGATTTTTTTACAACAATTAAAATATTTCTGTGATATTATTTATTGATGATTTTTATCTGCGACGTCCATTTTTTTACTGTAAAAAAATAAAAGAAAATTCTCTATTTTATTTAAAAAAAAATATTATGTGACGTAACCTGAATCCGGTTTGACCTTTAATTCTAGTCATGTCTTTTCAAAATACGGTTGGACCAAGGCCCTCTGGATTGTTCGTCGTTCGTTTTCCTCTAGACAGGCCGCAAGGTAGGGGAAAAAAAATGGCCGACTTATCAGTCGTATGGAGTTTGACAGCTATCCATATTGGCGGATTGTTCTTTTTCTCATGTTCATAGAACATGTTTTATATACTTGAATGTGACAGATCAGATTTGAATAAAAACATTTTTTCATTTATAATGTTCATTATGACATAAAAAAATAAATTTTATAAATCTACATAGTACAAAAAATCATTTTACGAATTTTTCAAGGTCAATTTTGCAATCTTTAAATAATTCATATTGCATTATGAAAGTTATATTTATAAAAAAAATATTGAGAAAACCTTAGATTATATATGAGAAAACATAATATTTATTCAGAGTAATTGTATAAAAAGTTTATATCAAAGAATGACAACAAATTAGTATCTTGTTACACGAGCAAAATACAGAATAAATTGTCAATTTTATATAAATAATTATCAGGGAAATCGAGCTTCCTTTAATTGTTTTCAATATTATCATCCAGAATGAGCTAGGTACGTTCATTTATTTTAAATATAAAGAAATCTCGAGCACCTAAATAACCAATAATACCTACAATATAATATAACCTCCTCTTTTTTTCAATCGGTTAAAATTTATCTACTGTACCAACAGATATTCTGTACAAGAAATAGTATATATTCATCATAAGGTTGCAGAACAAAACAACGGTAATAACCATATTCAAATTATAATTGATATACTTATGTCTAGAGATGTGCCAATATAGAGTGAAATATAGAATGCCAATTTGTCTATCTTGGGTACAGGATCACATACGAGATGGACGTTCAAATAGTGAAATAGATAATCTCATCCACCAAGCAAAACTTGCCTTAAACAATCAAAGATCTTTGAGTCCAGCAACTCCGGAAACAATTAGTAAATCAGTGTGGAGTATTTTGCTGTACCTGTATGGTTTTCACACATTATGCAAAGGTGAGGTCCTCAGCAAAATCAATTAAACTAGTCATAATACAACATGTTGATCACCATATTGAAAAGGCATGCAAATTGGATGGTCATGCGTTGTGACATGAGCATCTCTTACACATCTTGTTGGAGGGAATAATTGAGGGATCGACTGACAGAAGGCGTTCCCGCTGGGAGTATATGGAACAGGTATGCATCGCTGAAGACCAAACAGAGTGGAGGAAGAGATTTACTGCCAAACAATCTCCAAGATGGAAACTGAACAAGTAGAGCTTATATTAAAAGATATTTTTTATCAGTCTTGATACAAAGAGTTATGAATTATTCTAGGTAAATTGATAACTACCTATTCATATTCATTGTTAATATGTTCATTAATAATATTTGATACATTTATAATTCAATTATCGTTTACTAACTGTATAAAATTTTGAAAACAAATAAATATCTAGGCACATGACTAATTTCAGCAAAATACTAATAAAGTTAATGTTATATTATAAATTATTATCAGGGATATTGAGCTTCCTTCAATTGTTTTGAATATGATTTATTATCTATAACGACCAACGTTCAGCTGTTTAAATATGAAAAATCTAGAACACCTATGTAAAGAACCAATTGTAATAATAAAATTATAAACTTAATTATGTAACTACAAATGATATTCCCTATTAGAAATTTTAAATTGCATTTTCTAGTCTTTTAACATAATCTAGTCTTAAAAATTTTGCTTGTTTGATCATATAAAAATACTTGACATGATGCATAATATATAGGTACTCTATTAAAATGCACATTTGTAATTTTCTTTTACTAAATTTTATTGACTAACTATTTTTGCTCTAGACGAGCATTCTCTGAGTAGTGGACCACTCAGAATATGCTCGTCTAGAGCGAAACTAGTTATTCAATTAAATTTAGTTGAAGAAAATTATAAATCTGTATTTTATTGTAATATATTATAATCAAATTCCATCAAGTATTGTCGATAGAAAAAGTTAAAAAAATATGTATACTCAATTACTTCCAAATACCCACCATCTCCTTAGGTCTTCTGTTTCACAAAAAAACTTTTCTTCGAAACCTCATATATTTACAAGGTTTATATTCAAAATACTGTTAGGGAAAAAGGTTGTTTTAATATAAAAAAAACACAAAAGTATTTGTTTAAAATTTGTCAATAACATAGAAGCATTTTCTGTAAAACTACAAATATACTGCAGTTGTCTATACTAATGGTACCAGTTATTGACTTTCTTTATTAAAAATAAACAAGATAATATCCGCCAGTTCTAATACATCTACCAGGAAGAACTGGCAAAGAAAACTGATGTCTGATATTGAATTTAAAAAATATGTATCCAGTTGAAACATTCATTCTTGTTTATCATACACTTCAATTTCATGTATCATTGTGTACGTATAGAAATATGAGTAAATAATTTCTTCAAATTCTATTGAGGAATTTAAAATACATGATACAGGAATAGGAAAAGGGATGGTGTATTGAGGCGAACTTGAAATTAGCGATACAATAAAAGAACAATATTCTTATTCCGAGCCACAGTGAACAAGGTGGAAATCATGTTATGAGATATAAAAAAAATGTAGAGAGAAGCGAGCACCATACATTCATTGCCTCACACACATTCATTCGTCTGTTATTTAAACATATTAAGATTTATCCTTTCCTTTGAGAATTTTGTTTACATGGTCATTATACAGCTCTATGAAATATTCATTATTTTTGTTTAGACAGAAGGCACTACTAATAGTTTACATTTCAAATTTCCAGTTATGATTTAAACAGTCTGTTTATGTTATGCCCATTTTAAGATTGTATACATTCTTATCAACAATAAGTTTGAACAATTGATGTGTTTTTAGTTTTTGAAATAAATACATAGGTAGTTACTATTGTTGCAAATATTAAACATGTTCATAGTATCATGTGTTCTCCAAGCTAATTCAGAAATTAAATTCTACATTTGGTAACCCAAAAATTCATTATTGTAAATATTATGTTCATCAATTAAAACATTTTACATAACTAAAATACAGATTATTCCACACACATAAATTTTACATACATGGCCTTATTTATTTAGATTCAGATCCTTCATACATATTATTTTGGAAAACACAAAAGTTATTGTTATCTATACAAACATTTCTCTTTCCAAATATATTCATTCACATTATTCTTCAATAGATTAGTATTTAAAAACAGCTTTATATTTCTTACTTTACTCAAGTTTTCAATTGAACAAATATATCAGAAGATCAAGATATCCTGTGCTGAACGAAAAGTCAGATACACCTTTACAAAGATGCTGAATATTCTAGATGGTGTATTGAAGAAATCAATACACCTTGAGGTCCAGGCTCCTAAGTTAAATTGTAAACGTTATCTCCAAGTGCTTGGCGATAACGAACAGCGTTTACAATTTGACTTAGGAGCCTTAATTAGATGTCTAGATTTACTGCATAACTCACTTCTTTGCTGAGGTGTATCAAACTAAATACAACTTTATACATGGATATCTTTCATTATTGCCGTTGATTACTTCTACGATATTATTTATACAATCATCAACGAATATGTACCGCTCAAGAAAACACGCAGCCTCAAATATCCCATTTGGTTCTCTCCTGCTCTAATCCATATCTCAAAAGAAAAATGTAAGTACTGGAAGAAATGGAAAATTTACGGAAACGAAGCAGACTTCAACTCCTATTCTTTACTTCGACGACGTTTCAAAAAATTACTAAAAGATCATCACCGAACATACATAGCTAACATTGAGAATAACTTGACTAGTAATCTTAAAAGTTTCTGGGCGTATACTAAATCCCTAAAAACTACATCAGGCTATCCTTCTACGATGACATACAAAGTAAAAACCTCCAGTCAGCCAAACGAAATAGCAAACATGTTCTCAGATTATTTTGAATCGGTATTTGAACCCGAATTACCATCTGACCAAAACAACATCATTCCAGATAGTAATAATTCTGTCAATCTGTCATCTATCAGGATAAATCTAGGTGAACTTAGGGAAATTCTTATTTCCTTAGATATCAGTAAAGGTCCAGGCCCGGACAAAATTCCCCCATTCTTTCTTCAAAAAACTGCATACTCAATAAGTCACCCTTTAGCGCTGATATTCAATCAGTGTTTATCAGAAGGGGTATTCCCCAATAAATGGAAAAAAGCTTTCATTACCCCTATTCACAAAGGCGGCAACACAAATGACATCGAAAATTATAGACCTATATCAATACTGTCAGCAATACCTAAGGTTCTTGAAAAAATCGTTCATGGACAAATATTAGCAACCGTGAAAAGAAATATAGTAGATGAGCAACATGGTTTCATGCCTAACAAATCAACGACAACTAACTTGCTAGTATACTCAGAATATCTCTTCCAATCACTCGACGACAAAATTCAAATTGACTCAATTTATACAGACTTCAAGAAGGCCTTCGACAAAGTGGACCATAGTATATTAATGGAAAAATTATCAGATAATGGAATTAAAGGCAGCCTACTCAGGTGGACAAAATCATACATTACAAATAGGCATCAGGTAGTTGTTCTCAACGGCCATTCCTCCAATAAAGTAAAAATAACATCTGGAGTACCTCAAGGTTCAATCCTTGGCCCACTACTCTTCACGATATTAATTAACGATATCAACTCATGTTTCATAAATAGTAATTTTTTAATATTTGCTGACGATTTAAAAATTTTCCTTAAAATTAAACATGTACACGATTGCACAGCTCTCCAGGACGACCTAAATAGATTAAACGATTACTGTCAGCGAAATAAACTATATCTTAATTTAGCTAAATGCAAGACTATCACATTTACAGAAAAAATAAAAATATAATCCAACATAATTACTACATCGACACTCATCCACTTGACAAAGTCAACAATATTCGGGATCTAGGAGTTGTGTTTGATAGCAAACTTCATTTTGACATCCATGTGGAAAACATAATCAACAAAGCATATAAAATGATGGGTTTTGTGATGAGATTGACTAAAGAATTCAAAAAAACCAGCTCATATTTTTAATATTATATAATACGTTAATCCGCTCACAACTCGAATACTGCTCTCAAATATGGAATCCACATTACAACATATACGCCGAAAAAATTGAAACAATTCAGAAAAAATACCTCAAGACTATGCAATACAGAACACAGAATCCCCGACTACCATACACTGACCTACTTAATAATTACAATCTATGCACACTAAAAGAGAGACGTACCCTATTTGACATGACAACACTACACAAAATAATCAATAGCACGTTTGACTGTCCAGCACTCGTTAGCTCAATTAACATACATGCACCACTCAGATGCCTAAGAAACAACTTGCTCTTCCTCCCGTCAACTTCAAACACAAATGCAGGATTTAGGAAACCAACCAACAGAATGTGCAATGAATACAACAAAACAAAACCTTTCCAGACACACACATCTTCTCCAAATCATACACAGCATTCAAACACGAAATAAAACACATTCAAAAATCATCACCACAACACGCGATGACATAATAATACACATACTCTATTGAGATATTAATCATCTGTCATAACATACTACACCATCTCTTTTATTGAATTATGGCTCCTTAATTTTAATTTTATTTTATGTATTTTTGTTTTTTTTTTTTCTCTTTTTTATCATTATGTTAATGTATAACTCTTGTTTCTCTATTTCTCGCCTCAATATTTATTTCTCGCCTCAATACTTATTTCTGTATAATTATTTTCTTATCTATTTCATTTCGTTTATGTTAATTTAAATTGATTTTTTTTTTCTTCTTTACTTGTTTTGTCTTTTATTATTATTGTATTACTTTGTAAATTTTCACTTTCATATGTTTATATTGTGAATACTGTAAGGTTGCAGATAAACTTTGAATTCTATGTTACCATTAGTTATATGCATATTTTCTGTAACTGTTTGTATTCCTAAATGAATAAATAAATAAATAAATAAATTATATATAATTACTTTTTCATTGAAAAAATATTCAACTAATCAATCATGCATACATTCACACATATAAATACCTTCTTTTATAAATTTTATCGAAACTGTAAGGAACCATTCAGTAGGTAGTCAATTATCAACATACAAAAATAAAAAAAAATTATTAAAATTTACACTTCTGTCTAGGAAAATAGAATGACTGATGAAAATACTCGTACATAATATAATCATTTTACTTATTTATAATATACATGACATTTTACATAAAGAGGTTTGACAACAATAATAAAAGGTATATAAAAAAATTAAATATTATATATATATTTAAGACAGAGACAATGGAAGGGTACACATACACATCCAGACCATTGACACTCTACAAATTCTCTCATTAACAAATTACATAAAAGATAATATCAAAAATTCCACATTTAGGGGAAGCGTATATTTTTATAATAATACATTTACTCTTACTCTTTATTTCACCCTGTAACGACATGTGGTGATATTATTGCCAAATTACTATTTATTTAAAAAATATACTTTTTAATATACTTCTTCTCCCACACAAGTCTACCCGCAAACCTCTGACTCTATGGATACTAGGAAAACCGAGCAGACGTTGTCTTGCCTGTGTATAGATAAAAATGGTTGATCCGTATGTTTTATTTTTTAAGATTATAATCTAGAATCTCTCATTATTATTCTGTCCCTTCCATAACTTCAGACACTTCCGTCCCTCCTCAGTCACTTCATTCCTTCCTCAGTCCCTCTTCCATCACTCCTCATTCACTTCAATCCCTCCTCAATCACTTCAGTCCCTCCTCAGTCACTTCCGTCTAATAAATATTTTCCTGTAATAATGCGTTATGTGTAATATTAAAAAAAATACATTTAAATTCAAAAACATTCTTGGGTATGGACTGAACGAATCCCCAATGTTTCATTGCAATATCAAATAGATCATTTAAAAAAAAATTTGGACCGACTTATGTTACCCTGGTAGCATAATTTTCAAATCCTCATAGTTTCATTTTTCAAAACTTTTTAGTGACAAGTCGAACAAATACTTAAATAAATTTTAATGCAAAATCCTTCTCCGGTGCGCGCTGAACAAATCCCCAAAGTTTCATCGCAGTCGGATGTGCGGTTTAGGAGTCCATCGATCACATACAAAGAAACAAATATACCAACATCCACTTTTATATATCGCCTTTTTGCAAGAACAACGTAACATATAGAAATGTGTTTTTTTTCTTCAATCCTCAAAAACCGTGACGTGATTAACTTTATTTTCTATGAAAACATGTTTATTAAAAAAATTCAAACCTTTTTAATTTTTTTTATACTTAGTTCGGTATCTTTAAAATATATCTTAATTTCAAATGATTCACATAATAATTAAAAATGTTACAAGAGCAAAACGACAAAATTTAACACTGTATAAAATTATTTTTGATTTTAAATTCCAGTTACTAATATTAAAATTCAAAGGTTGGTTTGAAATGTTGAAAATCTTGGTGATTTTATCGGATTGATCCCAAGCTTCATTTTGTTTGTTGGTTCGGACTAGGAAATCCGTTTTTCTTTTTGATGGTTCCTTACGACGAGGTGGCAATTTCTTTGATAAATATTCTGGTAGATTGGAGAACACTGATGGTACAGCATCTTTTTTCAACCTCAATCTTTTTCGATGTACATTAATGATTTGACCTGAAACATTGAAACATAATTATTAGTCAATTTATTTATGGTGATAAATGATAAATAATAGTTTGATGGAACATAATAAATGTCTAAACTTGAACGCACTTATTGTAGAGTTCTTTATATATAATTTTTTGTATATTTTTTTGTTTGTATGATTCTTATTTGTCGGTAAGATATCTGACTCTGAGATAGGTCTTGGGTTCACAGTTTTAAATTGCGTTTTCTGTCTAAATTTGTGAGACTATAAATATCATAAATCAAAGATATTTTGTTAAGATCAAAGTTTAGTATGAAAATGTCATTCATCAAGTCTGAATCTGATCTTAAAATCAACTTCATGGGTAGCCATGCTGGTTTCTTTTTTGAAGTATGTGATTTGACTTTTCATAGCCGTATGAAAAGATTTGTTAACGTTAATTTTCATTCCAAACTTATTTTGTACGTTTTGGTATATTCTTGTGTATTGCTTTTCGGGCAACTAGGTACTATGTTAAATATTATCTAACATGCATCCAATAACAAGTAAGTTGCTACATTCTGGAAACTAATAATATTTATCTTCGTATCTCAGGAGTCAGATATCTATACATACATACCAGCACGCCATGTCCCTCACGGGGTAGGCAGAGAGAACCGAACGCCACGTTTTTCTATCTTGACACACATTCATCGCCTCATAAACATTCATACATTGTCTTATACACGTTCATCTGTTGTTCACGCTTCTTACATTTCCATCTTTCAGAATACTGTTTACATGGTCGTGCCATACTTTTCTTGGGCGCCCCCGACCTCTTATTCCATTCCTGTCAGCTTTATATATTTTCATCAGGCGTTCTTCATTCATTCTCCCCAAGTAGCCAAACCATCTCAATGTGTTAACTTTAATTCTGTTAATTACATCTTTCTTCATCTTACATTCTTTCCTTGTATCTTCATTTCGAACTCTGTCATACATCATTCTGGTACAAATTCTTCTAAGCGATCTCATTTCAACTGCATTTATTCTGCTTTCGTACGACTTCTGCCATATCCAGGTCTCACTTTTTTTTTTTTTAACATGTCTACGTAGGGGACGCCAGCTATTGGGATTTGGGTCCATTTTACTCTTCCGAAGAAGCGCACTACGTAGCGTTGGGAGGGGTTTGCAATCAAGAAAAGAGTTTATTAATTCGGATTTTAAAAAGACCCGGGTTGTACGAAGATGGAAACACAGAATTCGGAAGATCGTTCCACAGTCGGGCTGCTGTATTAATAAAGGAGTTCGAGAAGCGACTTGTTCGTATATGTTGAAGGTCCACTGTGAATGGATGCTGCGATTGAGTGAAGCGAGTGACTCTGTTGCGAGTGGGTGGAGGAGGGACCAAAGATGCAAGTTCTTATGAACAATTCCCGTGGTAGTATCTATAGAATAAACTTAAAATACCGGCTCTGCGTCTGTGTTCTAGTGATTGCAATCCATCAGTCAGTGATGGATCATCAATCAGACGTATAGCACGCCTTTGGACAGCGTCGAGGGTATTCAGTAGGTATTGGGGGGCGCCACTCCAGAGGTGACTGCCAAATTCAATAATTGGGCGTATTTGCGCTTTGTAGAGTATACAGATCTGGGTCTTAGTAAAATATCTGCGCGCTCTATATAGTACGCTCAATTTTTTGGAGGCGAGTTTCAGCTTAGCTTCGATGGAGCCCTTGTAGTGTAATTGGTTCGTTATAGATACTCCAAGCAGGTCGATAGAGCTGCTGTTAGGTAGGGTGCTTCCGTTGAAAGACACTTGCAATTCATTGGGGTTTCTCTTCGCAGAAATTAGACAGGCTTGGGTTTTTGAGACGTTAAATGAAACAAGATTACTTTCACCCCAGGTATTGATTGAGTGGGGGTAGCTATTTATTTTTTGATGAAGGTCTTTCCGGGCTTCTGATATTTCACTCTGTTTAGGAGGTTTGTCAAAAGAGAAATTGTCATGGACTGTGCTGTCATCAGCGTAACAGTGGATGGGGGCGCGTAAGAGCAAGTCATTGATATGTAGGAGGAATAGGGTTGGAGATAGAATGGACCCTTGAGGGACTCCCGCATTAATGGAATGGGGAGAAGAAGAGCAACCGTCCACTACAGTTATGACTTCGCGATCTTTTAAAAAATTCGCAATCCAAGTACACAGAGACTGGGGTAGTCCATAAGAAGGGAGTTTCATTAAGAGACCTCGGTGCCAAACCCGGTCGAAAGCTTTAGAGATGTCAAGGGCGACAGTTTGAGCTTCTCCAAAGCGTTCCATAACTCGACCCCAAACGGACTTGCATACGTCAGTCACTTACAGAAAAATCACTTACCATCTGTGCAATTAAATGTATCTTCCTTAACTATGTCTTCTTCGCGAAAATGCTTTATACACACACTTGTATATGGAGAAGCAGTTAGGTTGGCTCTTGGTATGCTTTGAATCCATTGCCTTCTTAATGCATCAGTTTTAGGAAAAGAAAAGCAATTTGTATACTTCTTATTGTAATTGGACTGGCATCCAGGAGCACGACAGCCCTGCATATTTCTGTAAAACATTTAATTGATTTAATTGACAAAATCAACAGAAATTTATATTGTAACTATAAGGAGCGGGTAAATAAGAAATTTATCAATTTTAGAATACCTATATTATACCGGTTGTCATGACAGTAACATAAAATATCTGAAGAAAGGATCTCGATACAAAAAAATATAAATCACAATCCAAACCTAGCCACGGTTTTAAATATATTTTCTAAAATAAAGATATTTATTTGAAATCAGAAATGCCCTCAAAATTGTCTACATTATAATCGATGGACTCAAATTTATTTTCCATAAAACATGTAAGGTGGTTTGGGATAAATTTTGAAAAATAAACGCATCGAAATACTATTCATGTATATTAGTTCGTTATACAATCAAAAACTAAATTTAAACATAAACATACAAAAACACATTATAATTCTATGACAAAAACAAATAATTCAATAATGAAAATATTAATCAACCCAATAATATGATTGTGAACAAATGCGATCGCCGTGACACATTTTAGTCGCATTAGTGTGATCATATTTCGAAATATACCTATATATATTTTTCTTAAATAATATGCACTATATCATAATAAATTTGTGTTTAATCACTTCAAAACATTAGATTACAATTTTAATGACAATATTGTATCGATAAAATATTTCATAACCATGAAAATGTTTCCGACATTACATTTCAATGTATTTACGTTATATATCAAAAATTATGGTAAATAACCAAACAAAATAATATGAAAACGCTTAAATAATGTTTAATATTAATAAATAAATGATAAAAACAATTATATTTGTACTTACGGAGATTTAAAAAAACGACAAACCAACACTAACCGAAAACGAATCAAAATGTACTGATTTCTATGCAAAAACAGACGCCAAGACGCGTAAACCCCCGACTGATACGTCGGCCATATTGGAAAATATTCTCTCATACATTACGGCATGATATAACTGCAAAAACTGCAAATCCAGAGGGCGCTGGTTGGACCGTGGTTTGTGGTGAAAGCTTTTACTTGAACTTTATTACTTAAAACCAAATTACATGTGGGTACATTATATGAACATTTTTTTGCAGACAAAACTGACAAAATTGTTACAATAATTATTTTTTTGACATTTATTATACCAATAAGTATATTTTTCTTGTTGTTGCCGTCTGTAGTACCTGACGATTTTGGGATCGAATTCAAAAACGAAAACGCGAACAGAAGAGGTTGCATCATCTCCATCGGGAATCGAACCCGGGACCGGACTCAAGTATCTAACCAACTGCACCATGAAGGCCGACAATAATAAAATTATAATAATATTTCAGATCGTAAACCAACAATAGCCTATCAATAAAACAGCATAGAGAATCGTATAATCTGTGTAGAGAATGAAAGCACTACATACTCTATGATACAATATTGATAACTGACAAACTGACATATCTAAAGTCAAAAGTATTCCGTTATGTTTCAAAGTGCTTTATATTATATTATTTTTTTGTATTCAGTATTTAGTGAGGTTAATAAATAAACTTATGTTATAATAACATTATGACTTTTATGAACATTTTGTTTAAATATTATTGAATTTTTCCAAAGAAATATATCCTGACTCCATCTGTGAACATTGATTTTGTTAATTAATTTTTCTAAAATGGATATGAAATACTTGACCCTACGAAAACAGCTTGACGATTTAGGATATAAACAAACTTTTACTTTAGAATGTTTTCCTCTGCTAGAAAATATAACCGCAGACCTACTACAAACAACCAGAAGTTTACAGCATTATATGAATCTATCTAAAGAAGTTATCAAAGACCGAGATGATTTGCGGGCAAATATTGATCCGTATATATGTGATAATACTAAACTAGTTAAGGAAAACAATGATTTGCATTTAGAATTAATAAGACTCAAAGAGGAACTAGACATATATACAAAGCGAAATAAAACCAAAATAAGGAAATTAGAGAATGAAGTTTCAAATTTGGAATTTGACAACCGTAATTTAAAGATTCGTTGCAGGGACAATGAACTCAAAAATTTACGTGCGGATACCTTTAGTTCTAGAAGCAAATATGTAACTGGTTACAGTAGACCTTGTTGTGCACAGCAAAACAAAGAAGTAAAAGGTTCTGAGGAATCATGTTCTTGCAGCAAGACGCAGTGTTGTGTTTGTGTCCAACTCCAAAATCAACTGGAATCTAATACAAAGAGAATGATGGAATTCAGAGACAAAAATACAGAGTTACAAGAAGAAGTTGTATTTTTACAACAGCAAATAGAAAACAGAAACCAGGAAACTGTACGATTGAGAAAACTTCTGGAGGGTGGGAGGCCGATACCGGCCTTGCAAAGGGATTGCTGTGGAAAAGATCTCGATAGAAAATTACTTCAAATGAATGAACAAATTAAAGAATATGAAAATAAAATTGAAACACTCAACTCTCAATTGAAAGATTCACTTGACTTACAACACGAGGCCATGAACAGAGCTATCAGGTTGTCAGACAGAAACAATGCATTGGAAAAAGAGTTACGTAACATTGACCAACTTGCACTAAAGATTGAATGTGATTCCAATGAAAACTTTAAACGTAAATGTGATTTGATTGAAAGTTTACAAAAAGACAACGACAACATCATGGATGATAAACGAAAACTTGAAAAAGAATTATCTTCCATGAAAGAAGAACAACGTAGATTGAAAGCAGACGCAGAAGCAGCAAACAATGAAAATCATGCTTTAAAAATAGGACTTTCGACAAATAATGAAATAAAAGACACACTCTTGAAAGAAAACGAAATGTTGATTAAGGCTAATCACAAGCTACGAATGCGATCTGATCAAAAATCATTTGACAAAGAAGGATTAGAAAGCACTTCATATAACCGCACTGATTCCAGCAGAAAGAATTCTTGTTCCTGCAAAGATCGATCAAAAGATGAACTTCTATCACTTTTAGATAAAGAGAGGGCTCTGTATGAACGCCAGATTAATGAAGTTAAAAAACAACTTGCCGAAGTAAATAGATTCTCAAGAAACGATAATTTTTTTTGCACTACGTGTGACAAATTAAAACAAGAGAGAGATTTTTACAAACAAAACCATTATCCCGGGGAATCATTTGTGACCGA
Source organism: Molanna angustata (assembly GCA_963576475.1). NCBI lineage: Eukaryota > Metazoa > Arthropoda > Insecta > Trichoptera > Molannidae > Molanna > Molanna angustata. The sequence goes on from OY754972.1 coordinate 31,223,778, forward strand.
TTTGAAAAATAAAATATGTGAGTTAGAACAGCATATTCAATGCCTTAAAAAGCAAAATGAAGTTTTGGCAGACAATAATCAATCGTTAAAAATGTGTTTGGAACAAAATAATTTAAGTCAACGCACGGTACGTTCACATTCAGATGTAGAGAATTACTTGCAATCAAATATAAATAAATTGGAAAGAGATCTGAAAAGAGCTCATCAAGACTTACAGAACCTGGAAGATGAAAGAGATCATCTTAAATCAAAATTGAAGTCATTTAAAATGTACGACAGGAATGATGATTTCTTAGAAGACAATTATCTCTCACATAAAATGAGAGTTATGGATTCTGCTAATCGGGAAAAATCAACAATTATAGATCATCTTAAACGAGAAATTGATGTTTTACAAGAGAGATTGAAAACAAATGAAACTGAATTGCTTCATGTTAAGTCAGTAAATAACCAATTAAAAACATTACAACACGAAAATGACAAGAACATAGCTGGTGCACAAACAAAGTCGTATGAATCTCAAAGAGAAATACAGATGTTAAAGGAACAAATAAAAGGGCTTGAAAAAAATAAATTTGATCTTGAACATGAATGCCGTATTTTGAAATCAGATAAAATGTCATTAAAAGATACATTGTCTAAAATCGATCAAGAAAGGGATAAATTGATAATGGAGATTGATGATAAAACTGAGAGACTTTCATCCTTGGAACATGAGTTAAGATCAAAACAAACTTCTGTTGAAATGCTTGAAAATAAAATAAAAGAATTAAATAATAAAATGGATTTATTGATGAATTCCAATTCAACTTTTGAACATAGATGGCGTGATTCTCAAACTCGTAATGAGGCGTTGTCAATTGAACTTGAATCGATTGCAAAGCAGCGTGATACTGCATTGATAGAAAACAAAAGGTTGCAAAGTGATCTAGCGGCAATTTCCAATGATTCCAGGGCAGTTAACAGAGAATACGAAGTGTCCAGAAAAGAGGTAGAAGAAATGAAGCAGCAATTACAACATTATGTCGACGAAGTTAGAAGAATCGAAGATATATTGTCAAGGAAAGAAGCTGAACGTACTGAAATGCTTGACCACTTTGCGAGTCTTTCTCACGAAGCTACTGTTTTGGAAAGTAACAATCATTCCTTAGAAAATGAGTCAGCTTCAAAGAGTGTTCAATTACAAGTTACATTAGAACGATTAAGTGAAATAGAAAAGAAATTAGAATCTCGAGAGGCATTAATTGATATGCAAGAAGAGAAAATGACCAAATTAATTTATAATATATCAAAATTGGAAAGTGAACTTACACAACAAAAGGAATTAACGAGCATGGCTGAGAAAAATTTGGAGTATGCAAGAGATACTTGTGCTACTCTTGAAAAACAGAAGAAGGCTATTCTAATAGGCATCGGTGACAATGAGAGTGAGAAGAAGAAGCTAGAATATCAATTGAGAATATTGAAAGATGAAAGAAGTAAACTGCAAGAAAATTATACAAAGGATAAAACAATGGTAGAATCATTAGAATCTCTTTTGAGTGGAAGCCGACGTGAAGTTGTGGAATTGAAACTTCGTCTGCAGGAGACTATCGAAGAGACACGACTTCTGAAAGAGAAAATAGACCAACTTCAAGAGAGACTCAGAATAGTGGAGGGTGAAAGTCTTAGCAGTCGACAGCGATCCGAGGAAGCAGCGCGGAATCTTCATGAATTACAATGGCAAATAAATGATCAAAGGTTCCAAAGAGTGAGGAATACAGAACTTCATCAGTCAATTACTAAAGAACAACATACTTCCACTCTTTAAAGTTGTATACATGTAGTTATAGGTATTATTATTGACAACATTCTAAATTATTTAATAAGCTATAAACTATAAGGTTCGCCTGAGAACTAATTTACAGTCAGTTTCACTCAACTAGGGAAACTGAAAATGAAAAATGTCATCTTTTAATTGCATATGTTTATTTTTCGGATCATTGAATTTGATTAAATCATTTTTAGTAAATGTTATTTTTATATTAGCAAATGTGGATTAGTTGTCAGTCGACTTTTACATACCTATTTGAATATATATTTTATAATGTGTTTATTTTATAGGAAGTATACAATTTACACGCAAAAGCAATATTGAAATTTTGTAGTGATAATTTGGTGATCTTGTACAATACAATGAATCTCTATATTTGTTAGTAATAGGTTTACTGCTTATCATTTGGTGATAATAATGCACTTAAGGGCAGTGATGTTGATGTGATATATGGGTGTTTCTCTGTAAACTGGGAAAGTTGTTCTAAGAAAGTTGTCTAGGCCACTTTTTTGCTTATATGTTGTACAAATCTTATTAAAAGAATATATATATCTACTAGGTTAATAATAAATAACAGATGAACCAAAAATATTTCCAATACTTTAGGAAATATTGAGCATTTTCTGAAAAATCGATACAGGGGACTGTTGATTTTGACAGGGGACTGATAATTTAAATGAAAAATGTTGTTTTAGTAGCAAAATAAGTCTTTTTATATTTTCTTAAACTCTATAATTTAAGAATGAAATAATTGAACAATAAAGTTACAAAAAATTAACAGTATTTTTTATAATATTTTATTATTTCTGATGACTATTATAATTTAGAATCCTTCCATTGTATAAAGCTGATAATTTCTTCCAAATCTGGCATATTTTCTCTCAGAATCGAGCTTGTTGCATTTCTTGACACTTTTTTCTTATTGCGATAATTGTTGCAATGCTCTCTCCACTACTTCTTTGCTTCTGGTGGAGTCATATCCTTAACTAGCTTCTTACTTCCATTTTCTTTTTTCTTGAGATATTTTAAATGTTCTTTCTCTCTTCTTCCTTTTTCTGTGGGTCGTTTTTGTTACGCTCATATCTCTTTCACTCGACTTCTCTTTTCCATTGTAATATGTCTTCCTTAAAAAGTTTTTTTCTTTTTGGCACCATTCTCAAAAAATATGTATATCTAAAAAGAACTAAAAAGGTATATAAATTAATATATAAACTAAAATATTGTTTAAAATAATGTAAAAAGTTGGTTCTATATATTAATAAAATAAATAAAACAATGATAAACATATTAAAAGACCATCCCCTGGAGGCAGAAACAGTCCCCTGCCTTTTTATAGTGCAGGGGACTGTTGCCAGGGGACTGTTTAATTTGACTACATTGGATGATAGCACAAAATACAAATAAGTTTTGTTATTTTGCTATAAATAGGGAATATTTATACATTACAAGAAATATTTTTTTAATTGTATAAATATAATAGATATAAAAGAGATAAAAATAATTCTTACCAGAGGACTGTTGACTAGCCGGTTGTCACACGGATTTCTCGGAGCGAAGCTCGTGCAGCTCTAAATAAATTGGCGTATATGCGCTTTTGGTGGCAAGCATGCAAACTTCAGGTTGTTTGCGCATGGTTACATGTATAAACGCAATAATTTAAGTTGTAGACTACGAGGTGTGCAATTTGAAATATAGACAGGGGGACTGTCCACAAAATGCTGAGACAAACTTTGATTTCCTTTTTTAGCTTTATAAACATATATTAAGAAAAAATAACCAGGTCTAATTGAAAATCATGTAATATTGTTCAAATAATTAAATAAATCAATTGATTCTTAAATTTATTTTTAAAATAAATTGAATCTAAAGGAACTAAATTGGTGTGGTGACACACCAGGGGACTGTTTTTTGAGCATTATAAACACATTTTTCATGTATTAAAGTTAAATTAAATGGATGCAGTATGATGAGCACATGTAGATTTGGTAATTATCTTTTATAATCAACTATGAAATATATAATAATCTAATTTTTTTTGTATAATATAGGCCTGAGACAACGAGTTGCCCAGTTTACAGAGAAACACCCATATATATTGTTTATTTGTTTAAATTCTGTTGGAAATTGTCGTAGACTAATGATACTGTACTTGCATGTGGAAAAATTTCAACCAAAAGTATTATTTTGAGATTGAATTTTTTTTAGTACGATATTGATGGTTTTGTTTTGCATGATTGATTCAGTGGATTTGTTCCATGTTTTTTGTCTGTTTGTCTTGTCTATTCTTTTAAACTTTCCTGAACTAATCAGTCACTGAAATCATTTATTATTATTATTAAATGTTATCAGACAGGCAGCTATGGTGATATGTCTGATCTCACAACAGTATTCACTTGTTCAGTCTGTCAAGTCTATTTTTGAACACATTAACACTTTGTGCAAACTGTTCCACGCATCCACAACTCTATTAACAGTAAAGGTGGTTTATGTCATATGTTCGGAACAGAATGCAACCAATGATGGTCGAGGGATTTAAATCCAGCTTCTTTATTCCTCTTTTGGGCGTTCCTTGAGGAATATAATCAATATCTATTTGATTTACTAGTTTCGCTCTAGACGACCATCTTCAGAGTAGTGAAGAAACAATAGTCAGATATTAAAGTATTTTTGTTTATATATAACTTCTTGTTACTTACCATTGGTTGTCAATCACTGTACTAATTTATATAAATACTCCATGTTATTTAAAAATTTCTTCACTACTCTGAAGACGCTCGTCTAGAGCGAAACTAGTAAGTTAAATTAAACAAAGTGGAAGAAAATTATAAATGTGTTTTATTTTAATATATTATATAGGTTTTGTGTGTACAATAAATGGATTTCAATAAATCAGATTTGCACCATTACCACATTTTTATAGATTGATTATGATGACAACTTTGAAGATAACAAATTGTTTGTTGTCATAACATAATCTCTCTTTCCTTCTTAGCTTTTATCCCTCAAGATGGTGGGGTCAGGTTGCCTTACTGCGCTTCTCCACTTTGTTCTATCCCTCAAGATGGTGGGGTCAGGTTGCCTTACTGCGCTTCTCCACTTTGTTCTATCCCTCAAGATGGTGGGGTCAGGTTGCCTTACTGCGCTTCTCCACTTTGTTCTATCCCTCAAGATGGTGGGGTCAGCTTGCCTTACTGCGCTTCTCCACTTTGTTCTATCCCTCAAGATGGTGGGGTCAGGTTGCCTTACTGCGCTTCTCCACTTTGTTCTATCCCTCAAGATGGTGGGGTCAGGTTGCCTTACTGCGCTTCTCCACTTTGTTCTATCCCTCAAGATGGTGGGGTCAGGTTGCCTTACTGCGCTTCTCCACTTTGTTCTATCCCTCAAGATGGTGGGGTCAGCTTGCCTTACTGCGCTTCTCCACTTTGTTCTATCCCTCAAGATGGTGGGGTCAGGTTGCCTTACTGCGCTTCTCCACTTTGTTCTATCCCTCAAGATGGTGGGGTCAGCTTGCCTTACTGCGCTTCTCCACTTTGTTCTATCCCTCAAGATGGTGGGGTCAGCTTGCCTTACTGCGCTTCTCCACTTTGTTCTATCCCTCAAGATGGTGGGGTCAGCTTGCCTTACTGCGCTTCTCCACTTTGTTCTATCCCTCAAGATGGTGGGGTCAGCTTGCCTTACTGCGCTTCTCCACTTTGTTCTATCCCTCAAGATGGTGGGGTCAGCTTGCCTTACTGCGCTTCTCCACTTTGTTCTATCCCTCAAGATGGTGGGGTCAGCTTGCCTTACTGCGCTTCTCCACTTTGTTCTATCCCTCAAGATGGTGGGGTCAGCTTGCCTTACTGCGCTTCTCCACTTTGTTCTATCCTGAGTATCGTCCTCAGAGACATTACATGTCCGCATATCCTCCGCCACCAAGCTCATCGAGTTTAAGTTGTCATTACATGATTCTAAGCAAGTTTTTAATTGAGGTAAAATAAACACAGAATTCACCTCCGTAAACTACTTAAGACTGCCTTGTTTCATAGAGCCAATAAATTAACTATAGCGCCCTTGGAGTGATGTTGTATTATTAAATGGCGCATTATAAATTATTCATTTTATTTGTCAAGTATAATTTTATTTTGTTATAGATTTTTTAGTCTCATTTTTTATGTTAATATATTATTGTTCAATAAAACACAATGTTTTGACAATATTTTATCAACTATGTTCCAATAAACAATAATTGTTGATTCACTATCTGACACCTCAATATTTTTTATTAAATTTTTTTAACATCTTTTTAATGTTATTTAAACCAATTTATGTAAAATATACAGTTAAAGAAAGTACAATATTGTTTTATTTATTAATAAAATGAATATGTCCTTGAAACAAGAATATATTCATCCTCATACATTTCTTAAACTAAGCATAAATGCTGGTGAACTAAATTGGTTGTGGCAGAGTACAATTTGTATACATATAGACAAATGCAATATCTCAAACATTTTTTTATGAAAAATTTTCAGGGTTAATAAAACTTTTTACTCCTCACTAACCCAAGGGGATATAGTGGGGAGTTATGATTTCACAATTTTTAAGGGCTATTTTTTTATTGCAGATTATCAACTAGTATCATGCTGAGATTGTATTCTAAAAAGCAAAGTATCTGTGTGTATGTGTGTGTGTGTGCTATGTACGAAGTGTTTATTTATTTATTTAACACTTTATTGTACATAATTTATTTTCTAGTACAAATGGCGGACTTATTGCCTAGTGGCAATTTCTTCCAGACAACCATCTGTAACAATTATGGGTGAAAGTGGTTCATGTACAAAAAAAGAAAACATACATAAAACTATAGTTTACATTTATACACAAAAAAGTAAGAAGAATAAAAATATGTACCTACACCAATGACAATTAAACAAATCTTAAATGAAACCTGTTACAACACTATGGGAGGGAAGGGAGAAAAAGGAGAGGGGATATGTCTAACTACAGGAATAGGGAAATTAATGGGAAGTATGTTGGTTAAGAAATAGAAAGTAAGAGTGTGTGCTTTAATCTAATTTTGAAGGTTGGTGCAGTTCTAATGTCAAGGACCAAGTTGTTCCAGAACCAGGAAACAATGGACAGTAAAGGATGATAAATAGAAAGCTGTGGCATGGGATGGTGAGGGTTCTCTCTTCTCTAGATCGAAGCGGGAGTCCATGAGAGGCCAGAGGATGAAATCTTTCAGTCAGATATGATGAAGCATTAGGGTTGTTCAAAATATTAAACAGAAGACAAACATATGTAGATATATCACAAATATAAAAAAATACTTGGTTTTAGTTCTATTGAAATTTATTTGAGTATCGACGCTGACGATGTGCCTTGCATGAAACTAAAACACATTATTCTGACGATGTGCCTTGCACGAAACTAAAACACATTATTCTGACGATGTGCCTTGCACCAAACGCGTCGATGATCAAATAAATTTCAATAGAACTAAAACCAAGTATTTAATCTGTGCTGTCTTGTTGTGCACATCTTTAACTCTTTAACTTTTTAATTGTGCCCCTTTAACTTAATTTTAATTTATCATTATTCATAAATTGAGACACGTGAGGTAAATCATAATGAGTTTCTAGTGGTTGATACTTCCCCCCACTCCCCTCCCTACCTCTCTCCTTTCCCATCCTGTTTTCATAATTGTTAATTAATGTGTATGTACTTAATATATTTTTAGAATACTATAATTGGCAACATAAAAAATATCTCTGTATATTTGTATAAATCTTTATTGTATTGCTGTTGTATTCTATAAAATAAAAAATATCTACATACAATGGAGTTTTATCAAGATTTGTCGATCGACAAACTAAACTTACTTAAATCAACAAGTACAGCTAAAGTGATCGACCTCCACAAGAAACTGAAACGATCAGTAGCCACACAACACATCTGGTTCATCGGTGAATGCAGAAAAGCAGAGGTAACTCCTAACTTTGTGAACATCAAAAACCAAATCGAAGACATCTGTCGCTACTAAAGTCCTGCAAACTGCCCAAAAAACTGGTCGATGTTGGAGAAGTGGTATTTAATCCAAGACGATGTAAGTTTACCTTTATTGCATACATAATAACCTGTTGTCACGTTTAAATTCGGTCGAGTTCGATATTTTGCAATTTGACGAGAAGACAAAGAGTGTGTTGATCCCGGGGCAGACGGATAGGAAGCCATTTAAGTTGCTTGCGAAAATATGATATGTAATCGTATTTGACAAGGTTAAATATGAATCGTATGCAGATATTTTTTAATCAATATAATTTGTTTAGAAGTTCCTGAGTAAGATCCAAATAGCAAATATCTGCATAATCGAGAATGGGGAGAAGGAGAGTTTGTGCAAGCATTATTTTGATGTTGGTTGGAAGAACTTTTTGAAGTTTTTTGTCTGAGTGAAAACTATAAGTGTGTATTCTTCTTTATCGATTATAGTCTAAAGTATTCTTTCAATTTTTTTCAACATAGTAATAAATCAGCATAGTAAATTTAAATTAGCATTTAGTTTTCCACAACACGCACAATGGTGTGGTTTAACTTATAGACAAATTGACTTCTTACCAAAGACCTTACATTATTATAAGGTCTTTGCTTCTTACTGACTTCAATTTTTTTGATACCAAAATAAATAAACAATATAAAATATTAATTTGTTATATTTAAATTCACTTAATTTTATATTACAAAGATTATTTAAGTATCTACTATTTATTTTTTTATGCTTGCATTCTGTTAAAGATAAATAATATGTTTTTACTATTATGTATTTTTTTTATATTTTGTTATGTTATAATACATAAATACCATATAAGTAAATATATAATACATGTGATGGAAAATTAAGAGGAACTGAAAAGGAACTAACGGCACATGTGTCCCACAGGATATACTACAGATCATGGTGGCTAAGGTCAAGGCGGCCAGACGCTAATTGAAATGAGATAGAGGGGCAGAAAATTAACATAAGTGAGAGAAGATGAATAAAAAACACAAATTTGCTTTTGTATTCAGTCATTTATTTCACACAGTTACAAAATAATGTATGTCTACAAAATATCATTGAATAATCACTTTAGAATCACAAAATAAAAAGAAAATACTATTTTATTTATTTTTCGATAGCATTACAATTGACACGATTTAATTTTTTTTTTACATTGAAAAAGCTATTCAAGTAGATATATAAAATATTAAAATTTCAATAACCGTAGAATGGAAAATTCAACAGTAAAATATAAAATCTAAAAGAATTAAAATGCGGGTGAATCAATCTATGAAGATAAATTATTTAAAACTATTTAAAATTTGGCTTGATACATTAGATTATCTGCATTGCAAAAAATTACAAATATTAATTAAATAGTGAGATTGAGTGGATCAAAAGATTGGTCACTTTGTTATGTTGTTGCTAACTTATGTGTACCTATGCTAAAATATATAATTACATATATACATACAGTACCTATATTATAGTAATGAATGCTACATATGTCACAAAACAAATTCATTATATAAAGCTGTCTATATATTTACAATGCTAACTACATACATAGTTTGTTAATATAATTTTATTATGATATCATTTTTACCTTATATAATAATTTTATGTAAAGTTTATTATACACACAATTTTTTAATTTGAACATTACTTACTGAGACATGATATTTTTCTCAAAATATTTTAGTTAGTATGTGATTTTTTTTCAATATTAGTAAGACAGTAAAATATGCATAATACTATATAATATGTCTTGTATATATTTTTATGTTGTAAACTAGGTTATCAATAGATAAAATACACTGAATATTCAAAGACACAAATGGAAAGAGAAAAAATGTATTTATAAAGTTCAGTTAAAAACTCACGACATTCCATAAATTAATTCATAATTCTTCAAAATCAATTTCAATTTGAATAAAAAAATAGATGCCTCACTCTCTACTGCGAATCCGATCCCAATTTTACAATTTTTCACTAAGAACCTACCTTTGTAACGGAAAATTTTGTCAAAATTGGGATCAGAGTACAGAGTGTACAGAGAAAGGCAATTTAAGTAAGATGGGTAATTTATAGAAAAAAATTTGAATGTAATATTTTAAAAATGACTAAAAGAACTAAATTTTACTTTACTGATTTCTTTCTAAACAGAATTTTCAACGGAGATTTTGTGCAAGTGAAGGCATTATTATTATAATTCCGAGCCTATGTTACTTGAAGAGGGTTTTACAAAATACATTTCATAATAAAATTTTGTTTCACAAAACTCTTCGAAAATGGTTGAATTCAAATATGTTAAATTTCAATACTTCATAATAAAACTATTGAAGTTTTCTGGATATTTTAATAGATTAACTAAAAAAATAATTTTGGTAAAGTCATTTGTAAAATTTTAGAAATAAATTTAAAAGGGTAGATAAATTTAGGAGTTGATAACATATGAACATATATTGCTCATAGTTAAGCAATCCTCACATTGAAGGAAATGTCATAGAAAGAAACATTGTCAATTTGTGAATCGATTCTCCATACTGGTGCTTTTCTTTTTTCTAAAACCTGTCTAGACCAAATTAAGAATGTTGAAGGCCTCGCATAGTTAATTCAAAAGGTTTTTATTCAACCACAAAGGTAGATAATAAATGTATTTTGTATTTTTAATATGTAATAAGAATTGTTGAGTTTTCTTTCACTTTCAAATTATTCTGCTTATTTTTGGCACTCCTAATTTAATTACACCTTTTGATCATAGTTACCGTATGATTCGGTTTTAATTCTGGGGGTTATTAAAAAATAGTTTAAATTCTAGATGTTTTGTTGAATTCTGTCACATGATACATTTGTATTCAAAACAATTCATCAGACACTATAAATATTTACATACTTTTTAGGCTCTAACAAGAGTGATATGACATAATGACTATAAAAAAATTGAAATCATGTTTTAATATACAATTAAATGACAATAAGCATGATACATACAAAAAATCTAATGAAAATTTGTTATTAATGAAAAATATTGATAAAATTTTTTACTAAGCATTAAAATGCATATAAAGATTTTCCAAAACATGAAAACTGCTAAGATTCACATACTCTTAGTAATATAGTTATTTATAAGAACACCAGAAGTAGGAACACAAAAGGTTTTAATAATTTTAGAATGAAGTTAAAAAATAACAGCATACTCGATCCAAAATAAATTTTGGTATGACTCATCGCAAAAATATGTTGATCGAACAAAAATACTTCTTTCTTTGATATATCTGTTTCTCATTTCCTGTGTATAAAAAACAAAGACAGAAAATGTTTGTATGTTGTAGTAAAATGAACAATCTCCCATATAACGTAGTCATTTAGTAATCATACGCTTATTTCTATGTGACCACTCATAAAAAATCATAATTTTAGTCAATTCATAATCTGATTAAAAAAAGCGAAATAAATAGAATCAATTTGTTTTTTCTAAGAAAAAATATTTAACAAACGTTAAAATGTAGTTATTTTTGCTCAATATCACATTTAAACAATAAAATGATGAAATAACTCAGCCCATTTTCTTGATATTTTTTCCGACATACCACATTATTATCAGCTGTCAGAAATATCAGTTGCTAAGGAAATAAAATGACGTATTTGAGAAATAAATCTTAAAAAAGCCAATCCCAACAAATTGTGATGAATGTCCTCAAATATTTTGAGAAAGAAATGGACAATAATGGTCCATGCTTACCATTAACATCCTTGATTCAGATAAAATACAGTTTTAATGATGTTTCATTGAAATATTTCAAATCATTTCAAATAGGGTGACAATATATCCTCGTGGATATTTTTTGATAACAAGCATTATTTTAACAAATCGATTATTTCCAAAATATATATTCTTAACAGACGTAGATAGTTATTGGAATCTGCTTCAATTTATTTAAGGATGATCATGAAACCGTATTCGCAATATAGGTATACGTAAATTATGTGCAAATATTAAAATATAGGTACACTTATTGACTTGTGGATTTAACATAATATAATGTTTCTAGAAGCATGTGGATTTACATAGTATAATGTTTCTATGGTAAAAATGAAGATAAATAGTGACGAAACTCTATTAATAACAGTAGTAACTGTAAAGAATATTACAACAAAAATATGGGTCAGAACGGTTTTGGAGATGAAAAAGTTTTGAATATGTGGGATGAAGATTTGAAACAATGTAATGCGGATCTATGGACAAAATGTATAGAAAAATCTAAAAAATGATATTGCCTTGGTGGAATACATTATCCAAGTTGGATGAAAATATGAACCATCTCATTATTCATGTTGGGAATACAAGTGATGATGACACAACGAAGAATTATTATATTTAGAGGATTTCGCAGTCTTCTATCCCCACTCCATTGGGAACGTTATAGGACTTTAAAATTCTGTTCATCCTTAGAGCGGATGCTCGTCACACAACACAAGGACTACCATCAAGCATATTTCATACCTCTGCCAACAAGAGGCCAACTCCAACCATGGAGGCCCGCCATAGACCATAGGTAAGAATTGAAGGGGGCACCACCAACTTTACTGGCTAGGCCCATATGGCCTCAACCTACCCCCAAAGAACGATGACAGAAATTAAGAGTCATATTTAATACAAATGTTGAAGTAATTTATTTACTAATTGCGATGTATTTAACCAATCGCCGTGGTACAGTTGGTAAGCCGTTTGGCTTTTGTATGGGCTTTCTGGGTTCGATCCTCAGCAGAGGATAATTCTACTTTTCTTTTTTTTAAAAAAATGAACATGTTCTTGTAAAACAAGTACATCTTCCTACGTTCCCTAAAATAAGCATAAATGCTTGTGCTATAGGTGAACAAAATCGGTCGAGACAGGATTCGAACTCCTGACCACTGGATTACTAACCCAATGCGCTAACCGCTCTGACATCGACCTATCTAATTTAATTTATTTAAATTATTTTCTCACGCAAATATTCCATCTGGCTGGAAATACTGATTAATTGAAAGAAATTTCCATGTTACAAGAAACTCGCCACTTGCGCAAGGTGCAGGAAGTAATAGTTACAAGCAATAATTACATTCGTTATTTTCCAAAATACATACAAATCGTTGCAAAATTTAATAAAATGTAAAATCGGTAAAATGTGTGTCAACTTAGAACAAAATAATGGTCAACGTATTGCCAATAAATTAAGTGTTGCATTTTTATGTGATGAGTCATACCAATCTTTATTATGGATCGACTTTACACAAGTTGATAAAGAGAAACAAAAATAAATAAACTGCATAATTAACATTTTATATGTCCTATTAACTGCCGGTGTCTATTGTTATTTCTAATAATGTTATAACTAGTAAAAACTAAGACATTAAAAGTGAATATTACATTACTTAACCTCAAAAATAAAACAAATAATATTAACAATTTTTTCTGCTATATGACCTATAAAATTGAAATTACATTTTAAATTAAATTTCTTTATCATGTCAATTTATGTATTTACAATATTTATGTAAGATAAGATTTATTTAAAACTTTATTTCATTTATTTTACACATCAATTACTGGTACTCTTCAAATATTTTAAGGATCATTATTGTTACATCAAAATTATTTAGTATATGTAACTATAGTATGGGTGGTGACAGAGGGGTCAGCGCGCTGGGTTAGTAATCCAGTGGTCGCGAGTTCGAATCCTGCCATGACCAATTTCGTTCACCTATAGCACAAGCATATGCTTAATTTAGGGAATGTTTGACATATTCATTCTTTTTAAAAAAATATAGGTTTATAAAAAAAAATCATCGCCTTAAGGAGATAATAAAGCATTATTTAACTGAATTAAAAACTATACATTATAATGATCATTAATTAATTAATATTTGATAGTACATGTTAGTTGCCTGAGAGGTAGTATAAAATCAAATTAATTTCAAATTTGTTATTTCATAGGCGGTTATACTTATTTTTGAGGTTATGTAATCCACCTTAATTAATGATAAGTCAAGTTTCGTAACAATACATTTTGAAATGATATAAATTTTGGTAAAAATACATTTGAGCTACAAGAAACCAACTTTGATTTGAAGATACATAATAATAGTAAACATTAACATTATTTGATGAGAAAATGTACCTCTTATAGACATATATTATAGACATGTATCTATATCACAGGCTGTATAAAACTTTTACTGTAAAACATGTATTTACCTGATTCTTTTAGATATTTCTATCTAATCTTATTCTCTGAAGAATGTATTTAAGTGTTACTTAATATTGCTTATTATAGTATGATTAATGTATTTCGTTTCACATATATATTTGAAAATGGCAGCTTTACATAATATTTATTTATTCATTAAATTACTTATTAAAAACTTAATTAAATACTATGTTAAAATTGTCATGATTACAGGGAATACAATAAATAGCATTGATAATAAATTATAACATAAAATGTGCCTAATGGATAATTCCATTTACATTCTTACGGGTCATTTTGTCTACATTTGAGTGTGACAATTTATATCCTCATATTTATCATAATAATATGAATATCTATTTGAATAAGAATAAGTAGGTAATATTGACTTATATATAGCCTCATATTTACTATTTAAAGGACCAAAATAACTGGCTATTTTATGGCGTTTAATCTCTTTAATGGACAGTCAATTATAGAATATTTATCACACCTCATAACCTCAAAACGAGGAAGTGGATCTTTCCAGACAGGTAAAATAAGTAATACCAAAATTAATTTTGACAAATGATATCATCAGAATTATCAAATTACTCGAGTTTCCCACATACACTTTAACTGGCTTAAATGAGTAATTGTGATACAATTTGATTTTAAATTAGACTCAACAAAGAAAAGTATCTAAGACATTTGAGTAAAATATATAGCAAAAGACTGCAGAAGGGACACCGTTTCGGAGGATCTGAAACCTGTAAAATAGAGAAACAGAGCAAGATTTTGTAAAAAGTTTTAATTTGAAAATCTCAAGGTTTTCAGCAAATTACTTGAGATGACTTTGTTTTACTGAGCTAACAATGTAGCAAGAGCCCTTAAAATAATCTTGTTATCATAAAAAAGCGCTATATCTAATAATCTTGTTATCATAACGTCAGCCTTCATGGTTCATGGTTAGATATCTAACTCCTATGCAAAAATCTCTTGAGTCTGGATCTGTGAGATGATAAATATCTTAAGTATCCAGAATGTGGCCACTTGTTATTGGGTGCATGGTAAATTAATATTTGACATAGTACCTGTTACTTGCTCGAGAAGCAATACAAAATAAGAAACGAATAAATATTAAAATCATGGAATTTTATAATTTATTCGTTAGATTAATTTAGATATTTCTCATTAAATAATATGGAAATTTCATTAACTGTTTGAGATTTTGTAAAGTGATAATTAACTACTTATACCTTACTTTAGGTAATTGTAAATATATATTCCACAACAATTTATAAAACAAATCAGTTGCCATAAGGCAAACTGGTTAAAATATTATATGATGATACAAATAGATTTGAATTTTTATTGTGCATGACTATAAGTTTATAAGCGGACTGGTTGTTTTTTGTGATACAAAGAAAACAGTGCCTTTTTATATTATAAAGCAATTTAACACTAATCGATAATATCCTAACTAGTATGGTAGGTACTAGTTTATATTATATTATTGTGTACAAATTACATAAAAATACATAACTATAATAAATTGTCATGGAATTATTTGCCAGCAACATGCCAAATACATTTTTAGAAGGATAAAACATCCATTGATTGTCAAATAAATATATGCATTTCAAATAGTGTTACTTTGAAAATATATTCAACACATCAATGATACTTTTATAGTAATAAAAATTATTGTATTGCTAGCAAATATGATTTCGCAACAACCATACCTAGTTAGAATTCCAAATATCACATCTTTTATTTACACCACTAATAATTGAATCGATAAACCTGTTTAAATAAAAATGTTTCAATAAAAGAAATGGAACTATTTTTCAAGTAAATATATTCAAAAAACTGCTAATAAATATTAAAAACTTACAATTGACACATGTAGACAGCAAATTTTAATAAAATATTAATCGATATTGGTGTTGTCACTGGCACTGGCAATATTATCTAATATAATATTATCGAAAATTAAGCAAAAAAAAAGTTGGAATAAAATAATCAAAAATTGAATTAATTATTAAATATTGCATCTTGGGCAACTAACAGAAACTATGTCAGATATTAACTTAACATGCACCCAATAACGAGTTGCCACATTATGGAGACTTATGATAATAATCGTCTCACAGATCCAGACTGAAAACACAATTAAAAACTATATCTCCACCGGGACCATGGGATCAGCAGTCAGATACCCAACTAACTGAGCCACGATTAAATTTTTTACTTTTATATAGTCTTACCCGGAATTATTGTCTATAGACAAATTAATATTAAAAAATAAGCATAAATATATCCAAATGAAGTCATTGTTTTATTGTTGAAGGTTACTTCGATTTCAACAGAGATGAAAATAAAATAGAGAAGATAGGCGCACATAGAAAAAAAACTTTTATTTGGTTTCAGTAATTATATTACAATCTAGCATAATGCATTTTATTATTTTTTTTTATGCTTTTAACAGTTGAAAAAATGTATGCACAAATGCAGAAAGTCAAATAATTTCAACTGGTTATCTATTTAATCCGTGATTAATAAATTCAGTCAAATGTTTACATAGTCTTATTTGAATATTGATTTTTTTACGAAACTGATTAGATAGGATGAATCAAGATGGTTTACAGGGCCGAATCCAATATGGGTTTGAAAGGTTTAGTTGTACAAGACCGGCAAATCAATTATAAATAAAAATATAATAAAGGAGACAGCAATAAAAGCAAATAACGAACAAAACTACAAAATTATAATTGAAAGAAATATTTTGCTATTCATATTTTATAGTAAAATTATTTGATTAATTATATTGCAATGGAGACAAAGTTAACTTTAAGATTTGTAGCTGTTGATTGACGGATTGTACATATGTATATAACAGTGTAAAGCCATATATGATTTTATAAATAAATAAATATTATTATTATTTAGGAGTGTGACCCTACGCCCCCGCACTGCGACCATGTTTGTGCACCTCCCTTTAAGGTTGTCATTTCAATAGCAGTTCGGTTTCTTGAATAAAGTCCCATATTTTGAAAATTGAGATGCCCCCCACGTCCATAGGACTTAGTATAAAAGCTCCCAGGCGTCTGTTTATGGATTTCATTAGAACTGGACACTCACAGATCACATGTGAGGCTGTTTCTTCCTCTTGTCGACACTTTCTACAGTTTGGTTAATCAGCGATCACCATTATGTAATAGTGTCTTATCAGATGACAGTGACCAATAAATAAACCAGTCATTGTTCTCTGCTGAGATTTAGCAGTTTTCTTGTTGTCCACAACTGGTCTTCCAGAATTCTCTATGCTGAACTTTTGTCCAGTATTTGATTGATCTTTTAATTGTGGGTGTAGATATGCCAATTGCAATGAAAGGTTGCCCTGGTCCCTTTTCCGCTAGCTTATCTGCTCTTTCATTTCCTTCTATAACTCTATGACCAGGTACCCATACTAAATGTCAATAATAAATAAATGATCCTGAACATTGAATGAAATCATTATTATTAAGTATTAAGGAGCTGAAAATCATACATTCGGTTCTGATCATCGATATATTGAGGTGCAAAATGTGAAAATTTTATCTTATCTATAGTAACTAATAAAGTGTTGACATTAAACAAAACGGATATGTATACTTGCAATATTGATATGACAATATTGCTGAAAAATAAAATTGAAGGAAAAACTGTTTAGATAAATATTTACAGCATGTGCATGTGGAGAAGTACGTTTTGCAAATTTGGCCCTTACTGAATATCTAAGGGAAAAAAATGTATATTAAACCATAATGGCAAGTTCTTGATTGGCAGAGAGAACCGAACATCATATCATCCTTTCGATACATATATAACTTCAATGTCATTTACACAATAGGCCCTATTCAGATTCGACTAAAAAATTTATACGGAATATTAGTATATGAGAAATGTCAAAAAGTTGACTGCATTTATACGGGACTCTATTTCGTCACACCGAGCGGATTAAATCCTTTTACACTAGTCGCCCGTTGGTTATAGACGTTTTCGTACTGTGAAACGAATCAGAATTGGATATATTGTCTCATAAATCTACATGTTCTTGTACTATTCAAACTCCATCTTTTAAGATATTATTGATGTATGTGGTTTCACGATGGACCTCTGCTTATGATATACTTATCACACTCACTCATTCAATATTTAACTATTGTATTTTTCACAAAATCATAAGACTGTATATGCACTTTCGTCTCCGGAATTTAATATCCATGGACTCAAAAACATTAGCTTAAATACACCAAATGTGTACTGGGTAAATCCATATCAATTCATCCAGAAAAAAATAGAAATGAAACCTTGGAGGAGTAAATATGAAATGAAAGCCATAGTGAGATTGCATAATTTTTGAAAAATCATATCTCTAAAAGATATTATACATAAAATTTCAGATTGTTAATAAGGATGGCAAATGGTATGAATAAAAAAATCATGACATTTTGAGACAATAGATTTCATGACCTGTATGAATTGAGATGTATTGACCCTACTGTGATTATTGTGGCTATGATAAAACATAACTAAATATAAATAATAGTAACTAACATAAGACTGTATGTTCAGCATAATTTAATTACAGTCACAAATCATCATACAAAATATCTAAAAAATGTTTATTAAAATACAATTTACACAAGAATGGAATGTATTATAATCTAATATATCAACAATGAAAAATATACATGGAAGAAAATGATAGTTGAAGATAATAAATTCATAAGACAGAATAAGGATTTTTTTATTATAAAATTAAGAACATAAACAAACAGAGACCTGAATTACTTGCGTTATTTTTTTTTTATTTGAAAAAGGTAGTTATTTTGTTAGAAAAAGGGGTACCTATTATTTTTTTAGAAATAGAGGTGTTTTTTTTTAGAACATTCTTGAGAAATTGAGTGGTGACATTCGTAAGAAATCAAAGTTATTTTCTACAAAGAAATGTTAATTAAGAGAAATCAACACAGGATTTAGAACACCAAGTTATTTTGCACTATAAGTGATATTATGCTTCAATAATTTATATAATAATAAAAATTTAAAATCGTTTAAAAATTTACAAATAGAATTTTATCTTGCTTATTGGGTTTAACTGCCGCTTAATAAAATGGTATTTACTACTGAAAACACTATTTTTTTATATGTTTATATGTAAAAAACAACAATATGATTTGTTTTATCAAATTTTTATTAGATTTAATCAAAAATCACCAAAAGGATTGTTCTTTTCTCTTTTATCTGCACTAGCAGTATTATAGAATACAAACCTTTATGAATCAACAATAGTGTTATGTATCCATATTTATATGCATAGCTTTATTTATTTTATCAACAGATTATATACTGTCTCATTTTAATTTAACAATAAGAGTTTCTTGCCAAATAGCAATTCTTCCAAATAAACAGTGTTTCTTGGCCAGAGAAGCAACATTTATGTGAGAAATGAATTTATATAAATTTCTCCTCTGCTCGAGGATCAAACCCAGGATAAACTTTTATCTGTAGGTATTCAAGTTTGATTTTTTTAATTCTGTATATCCATTGAACAATTAGGTACTATGTATGTATTTTTTTTAGGAAAATGTCATAAAAGAGCCTAATTTCATTGATATTTTTCTAAAACTTAAAAATCTGGGTTATTTGCGAAGAAAGTTTGAAATTTATGAATTAAATTGGGTTTATCAAATGATTCAGGTCTCTAACTATGAAATGTGTACTTATTTAATTTCAATGTCAATAAAATGCATATAAAAAAAACTAAATACGTAAAAACAAATTATACAAATAAGAATTACTAAGAGAAAAAAATATTTACACCCTAAAAATATGCAATTAAACACATGAACAATATAAAAATACATTAATGAATCAAACATTTTTCCAAGAAAAAATAAATGAATGAATCAATGAATTTAAATAAATATTACAAATTAATTTGAATATGACAATGGAAAAATAAAATATACAATGGAATAAATAATGTCTAATATATTCTGAAAACATTTGTTGCACAAATGTACGTAAAATATGTGGACATTGCAAAATATATAAATATACATACACATATTATGCTTATATTTAACATTAATGATACCTACTGATATATGTAGCTAAAAGTTTATAAATACATATTGCTATTAATCCACGGAAAATAAAATAATGAAAGCATATAATATACCTATTATGTCTTAACTAGAAATAAATTTTGAAATATTGAAAATACAATACAACCATACCCATTTGACACCAACTTTTTATACACTTCAACCTCTTTTTAATGGATACAAAATAATTGTACTAGATGCTAACACACAAGGCATTACCGTACAAAAATATTTGTCATTATGATAGACAAAAACCTACCCATTATCTTTACCAACATTCAACATGGTTTTTTTATACCACTTTATTATACAAAAACTAACAATGCCCATACATCTGAGTCACAATCGAATTAATATATATATATATATATATATATATATATATATATATATATATATATATATATATATATATATATATATATATATATATATATATATATATATATATATATATATATATATATATATATATATATATATATATATATATATATATATATATATATATATATATATATATATATATATATATATATATATATGAAAATATAAAACTAAATGATTTCACTTTTTAACTAGGTAGGTATCATTTGAAATTCACTTCTTGGAATAAATAATAATTATATATATGTATAAAAAGTTGAGGAAGTAACTAGAGTTTATTCTATAAATAATATATACAAAATACTTATAATATTCTGTAAAGGCAAAATGACTGAACTGTTATATCATTAATATTGTGGAATACAGCTGATTGATAATTTCAAAAATAAATATTGTCGCCAAATATCTTGAACCATTTCGCCGAGAAGAGGGACAATTTGCATGTATACCAATGAAGCAACAAGACACAAATTTTCGCTCTGCACACCCAGAAGTGTGGTTCAAGATATTTGATGAAAACTATACAAACATATTGATTACTCACTTAATTTTACACACACAGGAATAAGTGTCAAATAATTTAAAAAAGGACAGTTTACTTCATTTATACAAATTAATACATTACTTTATTTAAATTGCCTTATGGCAATAAAGCCAACTTTGTATATGTTAATAATACCTACATATTTTTTTTTAAATGTTTGCTTCAGTCATTTCACTTTTACAGCATTTGCATTTTATTATTCTTTCAAGAAGAATTGAGAGTCATTTGAATTTCATTAAAATATGTAACAAAAACAGTTTGTATATTTTCTATGTATGTACATGAAAAAGTATAAAATTGATATTAAAGTATAATGAGACACTTGGAATAAGTAATATATAATAATATATGTATGTTCGGATGCACTTATGAAACTAAAACAATTTTATTTCGAACTTAGCACTATCAAAGTGAATGCTAAGCAATAACTATCTTTTGAGATCATTAGGGTTTACCCTGTTTAATAGGAAATAACCACAAATTTATAAAACTAGAAAATATACTGTTATCTTTCAGTAAATATTGAAATATAATACAAATGAGTTACATTAAATTATATAGCTATTCAAAATATAATACATATATACCTTTTAAAAGGGAGAAGAAATTTCTATAAGCAAACACAAAATTCGTTGATGAAAAAATACATAAGAACAACAATGTTTTATTTATTTTTTTGCATCTATATAGGTCTATATAATTTTATGAACAAATGCATGAATACCATACATATTTTATACACCTTACATCTATTCTTCAGTTAGGTTAGGTTAGGTTTACTGCTACCAAATTATGATGAGAATATTTGACATTTTAAATTGTTGTCAGATAGGTATCTGTCGCTGATGCTTTTCTTTTTTCTTTTCGATAGGTTATTGTAGACCAATGATATCAGAAGATTCTTAAGCCACTGTATCTTCATTAACTCACTTTAGGTAAATATTGGAATTTTTACATCTGTGCACTTAACCATCAATATAATAGGAATCAAATTTCTAAAACTTCTGTCATCTAGACACATTTATTTATATTTAAAGAAATTAAGAGCATTATTTATTATTTACTGAGTTTTCTTATTTATTTTCGCTTACAGGTATAATTTTTGCCCAAACATCTTGAATGAGCTTCCGGTTGCGCAGAGCGCAAAATTGATTCGTTGGTTTACGTGCAAATCACCTCCCCTTCTCGGCTAAAAGTTCAAGATATTTGGCTACAACTCTACTTTGATTTGTAAATCTTACTATTCTTTTACAGGCAAAAATGAGTGTTATTATTTTTTTTATAATTCAAATTAATAAGAAATTATTTATAATCATTAATGAAACTAAAATATTTTTCCTATTATAAATTTAACCCAATTGCTGGCATACATTTTTCTTCCATAAACTTATTTATTAAAATCATTCTCAGAGTGGTATGAATAATATAAACACTTAGAACACTTACCTATTTATTTATAAATATAATTACTTCCTCAACTTATTGTATCATTATGTATTTACAAAGTGGCTAAAATCCTAGTGAACCCTACACAAGCAGACATAACAGTTTGTCCTATTCCCCATAGCATGGCGTACACTGGAGACATTTGCAAGGACGAAGCACGATACACAAAGGCAATAGCCGCACTGCTCAACACTCCAGATGTGGTGGGTGTCACCATGCCCATGACCAATATAAATATTGGAAAGAACTTGCCAAACTTGTGTTTTCTTAACGTCGCGAAAGATATCAATGCCGCACACGTGTGCACGAATATGGACGAAAACAAGGACCAAAGGAAGACTTGATACCACATCTCAGCAAAGGTGTTGAGGGGATCCGCTGGTGTCAGACTTATCACATTGGCGATTGTGTCTAACTCGGACGGGTGGAACTCCGATAGCATGCTATACATGGTCACTGTTTAAGCGATGTCATCGCATGCCCCAATTGTGGCGACCAAAACAACCTTAGAATCGGCTCTCGGGCTTTCTTCGCAGTTCCCCGATGCTGTGACCATGGTCGTTTTTGACTAAAGTCACATACCCACAAGCTGCAAACAAAAATTAGAAACGTAATGAATAACACAAAGAATGGTTTAAATGCGAGAAATAAACGTACGACATTTGCGCAGAGGCGCAATTATCACATATGCCCTTACACTGAAAGGTGGTGAATAGTTTAAGATGAAATTTAGAAGAAATAGTCATGTTTTCGAAACGATCGAATAAATATTTTTGTACATTGAACTACACTTTTCACACAACACAAATTTCACTAGGTATGTATGCTACTCACTGCTAACCTGTCAATCGAAATAGCTGTCAAATAATTTTAACAGCTGATCATTTACGAATTCAGAGAACCATTTCAAGCTATGTTCAAGAGTAAGAAATCTAAATAACCAAGGGGAAATCGGGGTAAATGGCAAAATGTGCAAAAGAGTTAAATAATATTAATAGTATAATATTTATAAAATTACACAATTGTCTATCAACTTCACTAATATTGCAATCACCAAATATACCGTCACAAAACTACAAAAAATACATAACATCATGGATATATAACATAGTTTCGTAATATATAAATACAATTATAACACCAAATCAAACATACATAATTAACTCACTACTTTTATTACAATAACAAATTGCTATATTATTTAATCTAAGAATAGTATACACTATCTATGTACTATTTATACCCTACAACTGATCATAATGAACACCTCAGCGCAGTACTTCTTAGCAATTACTCACTTACCAGTAACACAATTTTTTTATTACTAGTTGCATGTAACACATGAGATCCAACTGTCGATAGCGATAGTATGTATAGTTGAAGAATATGTACCAAACTATAAACCCATAAATACAAATTATTGAATATTGTCAGATATTTTGTTTTCTATACAACATATGTAGGTATGTATGTCAAGATAGGATAGTATGGAGGAAGGTCCTTTTTTCCTACCCAGAATATGAAAATAGCATGATGGTTTGTATGTATGTTTGAAGATGAAGTATCAAACTATTAAGTCTTCTTACATATTGTGTATAGGCGACTGCCATACAAAATGTATGAAGCAATGTCGTCACTAAATTCAATTTTTAAAAAAAATGTTAAAAAAAATTGAGATCTTCTACTACAATGCTAATATTTTTTATAGAAAATTAAATTATCTAGTTGGGGTGTTTCGGCTTTTTTCGATAATTGTAAAAGTTTTGGAAAAATAGGCAGTTAAACTCATAAATTTATGATAAAAAAAATACTTTTCTTAATAAAAAATGTTTGAGAAACCCTGGAATTTTTTTGAAAAAACTAATTTGAGATTTTGTATATGTCTATGTTTGTACCAATTTTCAGCGTTCTAACTTTAATGGTTTCTGAGATATATGGAAAAATAAAATAAAAATTCAAAAATTGATAACCCCTGACTGAAACGAAAATTCAAAATTTTGAGTAAAAAAGTTTTGTAGGCCTATAACTGTGTATATATTCTGAAATTTTGGGCTCTGTAAATTGAGCGAATCAAAAGTTATAAGGGGGGGACGGACACACACACACACACACAGACACACACACAGTCACACACACAGACACACAGACACACGAAATGTTCTACTCCGAATTCTGAGTAAATCCGTCTATGGAACATATATGCTGCGAAGCCTCTAAGTTGGTGTTTTTTGACTTCAAAGTTGGAAAAGCCGTGAAAAAAGTAGACCTCTCCATACAATTCTCGCGTATTCTGGCTTGAAACATTGTCGATATGTTAAGAGAACATAGTTCTCCTGAACAAATCGACAGTTGGACTAGTTGCATGTAACACATGAGATCCAACTGTCGACAGCGATAGTATGTATAGTTGAAGAATAAGTACCAAACCCATAAATACAAATTATTTACTAGTTGCATGTAACACATGGGATCCAACTGTCGACAGCGATAGTATGTATAGTTGAAGAATAAGTACCAAACCCATAAATACAAATTATTTATTATTTTATGATATTTAGTTTTCTATACAACACATGTACCTAGGTAGTCAAGATAGGATAGTATGGAGGTCAGTCTTTTTTTCCTACCCGGAATATGAAAACAGCATGATGGTATATGTATATTGTATGTTTAGAGATGAAGTATCAAACTATTAAGTCTTCTTTGATATTGTGTATAGGTGACTACCATACAAATTGTATGAAGCGATGTCGTCACTAAATTCAATTTTTATTAAAATTGTTAAAAAAAATTTGAGATGTACTGCTACAATGTTTATATTTTTTATATAAAATTAAATTATCTAGTTGGGGTGTTTCGGCTTTTTTCGATATTTTAAAAAAAAATGGAAATATAGGCAGTTAAACTCATAAATTTATCATAAAAAAAATACTTTTCTTAATAAAAAATGTTTGAGAAACCCTGGAATTTTTTTGAAAAAACTAATTTGAGATTTTGAATTTGTCTATGTTTATACCAATTTTCAGCGTTCTAGCTTTTATTGTTTCTGAGATATAGGGAAAAATAAAATAAAAATTCAAAAGTTGATAACCCCTGACTGAAACAAAAATTCAAAATTCCGAGTATAAAAGTTTTGTAGGCCTGTAACTGTTTATATATTCTGAAATTTTAGGCTCTGTAAATTGAGCGGATCAAAAGTTATAAGGGGGGGGGGGACACACACACACACACACAGACATACACACACACAGACACACACACAGACACACGAAATGTTCTACTCCGAATTCTGAGTAAATCCGTGTATGGAACATATATGCTGCGAAGCCTCTAAGTTGGTGTTTTTTGACTTCAAAGTTGGAAAAGCCGTGAAAAAAGTAGATCTCTCCATACAATTCTCGCGTATTCTGGCTTGATACATTGTCGATATGTTAAGAGAACAAAGTTCTCCTGAACAAATCGACAGTTGGATTATTACTAGTTGCATGTAACACATGAGATCCAACTGTCGATAGCGATAGTATGTATAGTTGAAGAATATGTACCAAACTATAAACCCATAGATACAAATTATTGAATATTTTCAGATATTTTGTTTTCTATACAACATATGTAGGTATGTATGTCAAGATAGGATAGTATGGAGGAAGATCCTTTTTCCTACCCAGAATATGCAAATAGCATGATGGTATGTATGTATGTTTGGAGATGAAGTATCAAACTATTAAGTCTTCTTACATATTGTGTATAGGCGACTGCCATACAAAATGTATGAAGCGATGTCGTCACTAAATTCAATTTTTAAAAAAATTGTTAAAAAAAATTGAGATCTTCTGCTACAATTTAAATATTTTTTATAGAAAATTAAATTATCTAGTTGGGGTGTTTCGGCTTTTTTCGATAATTGTAAAAGTTTTGGAAATATAGGCAGTTAAACTCATAAATTTATCATAAAAAAAATATTTTTCTTAATAAAAAATGTTTGAGAAACCCTGGAATTTTTTTGAAAAAACTCATTTGAGATTTTGTATTTGTCTATGTTTGTACCAATTTTCAGCGTTCTACCGTTTATGGTTTCTGAGATATATGGAAAAATAAAATAAAAATTCAAAAGTTGATAACCCCTGACTGAAACAAAAATTCAAAATTCCGAGTATAAAAGTTTTGTAGACCTGTAACTGTTTATATATTCTGAAATTTTAGGCTCTGTAAATTGAGCGGATCAAAAGTTATAAGGGGGGGACGGACACACAGACACACACACACACAGACACACGAAATGTTCTACTCCAAATTCCGAGTAAATCCGTGTATGGAACATATATGCTGCGAAGCCTCTAAGTTGGTGTTTTTTGACTTCAAAGTTGGAAAAGCCGTGAAAAAAGTAGACCTCTCCATACAATTCTCGCGTATTCTGGCTTGATACATTGTCGATATGTTAAGAGAACAAAGTTCTCCTGAACAAATCGACAGTTGGATTATACACTAGTTGCATGTAACACATGAGATCCAACTGTCGATAGCGATAGTATATATAGTTGAAGAATATGTACCAAACTATAAACCCATAGATACAAATTATTGAATATTTTCAGATATTTTGTTTTCTATACAACATATGTAGGTATGTTTGTCAAGATTGGATAGTATGGAGGAAGATCCTTTTTCCTACCCAGAATATGCAAATAGCATGATGGTATGTATGTATGTTTGGAGATGAAGTATCAAACTATTAAGTCTTCTTACATATTGTGTATAGGCGACTGCCATACAAAATGTATGAAGCGATGTCGTCATTAAATTCAATTTTTAAAAAAAAGGTTAAAAAAAAATTGAGATCTTCTACTACAATTTAAATATTTTTTATAGAAAATTAAATTATCTAGTTGGGGTGTTTCGGCTTTTTTCGATAATTGTAAAAGTTTTGGAAATATAGGCAGTTAAACTCATAAATTTATCATAAAAAAAATATTTTTCTTAATAAAAAATGTTTGAGAAACCCTGGAATTTTTTTGAAAAAACTAATTTGAGATTTTGTATTTGTCTATGTTTGTACTAATTTTCAGCGTTCTAGCGTTTATGGTTTCTGAGATATATGGAAAAATAAAATAAAAATTCACAAGTTGATAACCCCTGACTGAAACAAAAATTCAAAATTCCGAGTAAAAAAGTTTTGTAGGCCTGTAACTGTTTATATATTCTGAAATTTTAGGCTCTGTAAATTGAGTGTCTGTGTGTCTGTGTGTCCGTCCCCCCCTTATAACTTTTGATCCGCTCAATTTACAGAGCCTTAAATTTCAGAATATATAAACAGTTACAGGTCTACAAAACTTTTATACTCGGAATTTTGAATTTTTGTTTCAGTCAGGGGTTATCAACTTTTGAATTTTTATTTTATTTTTCCATATATCTCAGAAACCATAAACGTTAGAACGCTGAAAATTGGTACAAACATAGACAAATACAAAATCTCAAATTAGTTTTTTCAAAAAAATTCCAGGGTTTCTCAAACATTTTTTATTAAGAAAAATATTTTTTTTATGATAAATTTATGAGTTTAACTGCCTATATTTCCAAAACTTTTACAATTATCGAAAAAAGCCGAAACACCCCAACTAGATAATTTGATTTTCTATAAAAAATATTACAATTGTAGGAGAAGATCTCAATTTTTTTTTAACAATTTTTTTAAAATTGAATTTAGTGACGACATCGCTTCATACATTTTGTATGGCAGTCGCCTATACACAATATGTAAGAAGACTTAATAGTTTGATACTTCATCTCCAAACATACATACATACCATCATGCTATTTGCATATTCTGGGTAGGAAAAAGGATCTTCCTCCATACTATCCTATCTTGACATACATACCTACATATGTTGTATAGAAAACAAAATATCTGAAAATATTCAATAATTTGTATCTATGGGTTTATAGTTTGGTACATATTCTTCAACTATACATATGTACTATCGCTATCGACAGTTGGATCTCATGTGTTACATGCAACTAGTAATTATAAAATTATCATTACAAATTAAGTTGTTGCATTTAGTATTATAATTAAAGTACCTAGTGCCTAATATAAATTTGTACCAATGTAAGTTCTTATTAATTTGGTGTCATTATTAAAAGCACGCGACACTGGGCCGGCCGAATCTATACACCGCTGGCCGCTACACGTCATGTTCGCGCATGTTTTTAAAAGTTTTAACTGTTTTTAGCGGCTGGCAAAAAGCTTCGGCTTCGGCCGAAAATTCGGTTTATTTTTGGCCGAAGCCGAAGCCGAAGGTGTTTTTTTTGGCAGAAGGTGGCCGAAGCTGAAGCTTCGGTCGGACACTGTTTATGATTTCTTAGAAAATGAATTACTTATAAAATAATAAAACTAAATGTGAATATCCATATTTATAAAATTTTTGACAATGGGCATGATGACTAATTTTGAAAAACTATCTCACGATGTTTTTACGCATTCACTGTTTTCAAATATATATACATTTCTACATAAAATAAAGGTTTAGTAGCAAAAATCGCCATTTTAAAATCAAATTTGACATTTACGCCAAAAAACGCTTGTAGTATCATGGCGGCTGCCGACCCTGACGGTGACGTCACGATATTGTAAACTGCATATCACTACTATATGTAATATATGTATTCTAGGACGATTTGTGTATTTATAATCAATTCAAAAGTGCATAAGTGTTGTGCGGTCCCTAAATGTACAAACACGACGAAAAAACACCTACTGAGGTATATATTTTCGTCCCACGCGAAAAAAAGAGAAATAAGTGATTAAATTTCGCACGGCGAGACACAAGTGTATTTTATTAAGTACGCGTTTACAATGAAGTACAGTATTTGTTCCCCCACTTTTAGCTCTCAATAATATAATATTTACCATTATTTAGGCAATAAGCATATAAAGAAATTCATTAATGTCCAAACGTCAAAATAGGCCATCATACGTTTCCCGCGTATGTTTTTAGCCTATGAACACATAATGTAGAGAGAAGAAGGAGCATATTTTATCGATTTTCGAGATGTAAGTTGTATTTAAATTACAGATAA
Organism: Molanna angustata; assembly: GCA_963576475.1. Lineage (NCBI taxonomy): Eukaryota > Metazoa > Arthropoda > Insecta > Trichoptera > Molannidae > Molanna > Molanna angustata. The sequence continues at coordinate 31,253,431 of OY754972.1, forward strand.
ATAAAGTACTTATATGTACTTATTATTTAGTTTTTACGTTTCGAAATTCTGATGAACAAAAGTCTTTGTTCGACGCATAGAATTATAATATACTAGAATGATCATTTGCCTGAAGTAAACGAAGCCGCTTTTTGTTTTCCAATTTGGGTTACATTTGCCGTGAGGATATTCAGTAATCATTTGACCGCCCGCGTGAAACGTTCTCCGTATTTATTAAATAAAACGTGGTCAAAATGCCCAACTGTGCAGTGTCGAGTTGTAAAAACTATCCCAGAAATAATGGAAACATTATGGAAATCTCATTTCACTTGTAAATATCGTGTTTTTCTATTAATATAGTAAAAAAAGATAAATACGTTATATTCAAATGAATCGAAATTAAGAACACGACATTTCACCGAAAGTTGTTACCTCTCAAACATTTTTTCCCCATTTTTGTGATTAGTACATAATAATCTGTATTATGAAAACGGCTGTTTTAAAAATTATTTACATTTTTTTCATGGCAGTGTTTACGAGTGTGCTATAATATTAATTTATTAACTTATGATGATACAATAATACTATTAAAAGTTATTAATTTATTTTATTATTTTTATTTATTTATTTTATTTGGGTGGTAGCAAAGCGGTTAGCGCGCTGATTAGCTCAGTGGTCAATCCGGGTCACCACATAAATTTAACTCGGTTGATAGTTGAAAAATATATAAGACTTAGATGTTTTTACATTTATAAAGCAAAAAACCATAAACTGTTAGCATCATCCAAACGCCAAATATATAAAAAAAAACAATTACAATTTCAAGGTCTTTAGGTAATTCGATTGTTTTTTTTTTCATAGAGTAATAATAATTACAATTTCAAGTTCTTTAAGTAATTTTATTGTTTTTTACATAGAGTAGGTAAACTCAGTTTAAGTTTATAAGCGATTCGTTTCGTTTTTTATTTATTTTTTTCAAGAGAACGAATATGTTCTTGTAACAAGTATATACATATACATTCCTTAAACCAAGCATAAATAGGAACTTGTCATATAAGTGAACGAAATCGGTCGTAGCAGGATTAGAACTCGCGACCATTGGATTACTAACCCAGCGCGTTAACCGCTCTGCTGCCGTCCGTCTATTAGGAAGACCACATAAGAGATGGAAGGCCAGTTGGACTTCATCATCTCAGGAAGCAGAGATGACCTTTCTGCAAATTTACACCTTGTTCTTGTTACTTTGTTCAGTATTATGTACTCGTAGATAATTTGTTCGTTTTGACTATTAAATCAAATAGACCATCGAATACATTACCTACACGATATTTTATATTCCCTCTAATCCTAGTTATTTTTTGTTAGTATAAAATAATTTATTATTTTTTAATATCTCAATTAATTACCGATTGGAGGTTTTGTATTGTAAATCCAATGTTTTATTTCATATTTGATCATATTAAAGATTTATGCATATTTCTTTTTCTCTCAAATCCCAATTATTAATATATTTACAAAAACCTGCGACAAAACAAGTTCTCTCAAGTTTGTATGATGTTGGCTTGTGACACAAGAATAATGAAATATTGAGGCAAGTAGGTATGGAAAACATCTAAAAACATCCAACGTCAAAGCGGGCCTATTGACTTAATTTGACTTTGTACGTGGTAAATACAGTAACTAAAAAATAAAAAATTAACCATCACAATGTAACGCAAATAATAACATTAAAAATTTTAATAATTAAAAGGTAAGGTAAGGAATAGAAGAGGTCATGGGTGTCCAAGATAAGGATGGTACGACCATGTGAACAACAGACGAACATGTATAAGACAATGTATGAATGTTTACTAGGCGATGAATGTGTCTTAAGATTCGACTTTTCAAGCTTTTTATATTTCTTTCTTTCACAATATCATTCACATGGTCATGCCAACCCTTTCTGGGGTGGCCTCTGCTATTCACTACACCTCTTACACCCATGTATATTTTTTTGGTCAGTCGTTCATCATTCATTCTTTAAATATGCATGGATGTAAAGGAAGCTAGGAATGTGTGCAAAAATAGAGGAGTATGGCACTCGGTTCTCTCTGCTTACTCTGTAAGGGATATGGCGTGATGGTATGTATGTAAAAAATATATATTTATTACTAACTCAAATAATGACATTAAAATTATTAACACCATTTATATAGGGAATTTTTTAACTGTTTGCAACATTATTTACACACACAGTCATACCGAGTGGTAATATACGTACAACGCTTACCGACAGTATTACACATACATAGACAAGAGCCGGCTTCTCTTATACAGCGAGAGTTTGTATGGGAATGAGAATTCTAGTATACTAGTTGCATGTAACACATGAGATCCAACTGTCGATAGCGATAGTATGTATAGTTGAAGAATATGTACCAAACTATAAACCCATAGATACAAATTATTGAATATTTTCAGATATTTTGTTTTCTATACAACATATGTAGGTATGTATGTCAAGATAGGATAGTATGGAAGAAGATCCTTTTTCCTACCCAGAATATGCAAATTGCATGATGGTATGTATGTATGTTTGGAGATGAAGTAACAAACTATTAAGTCTTCTTACATATTGTGTATAGGCGACTGCCATACAAAATGTATGAAGCGATGTCGTCACTAAATTCAATTTTTAAAAAAATTGTTAAAAAAAAATTGAGATCTTCTACTACAATGTTAATATTTTTTATAGAAAATTAAATTATCTAGTTGGGGTGTTTCGGCTTTTTTCGATAATTGTAAAAGTTTTGGAAATATAGGCAGTTAAACTCATAAATTTATCATAAAAAAAATATTTTTCTTAATAAAAAATGTTTGAGAAACCCTGGAATTTTTTTGAAAAAACTAATTTGAGATTTTGTATTTGTCTATGTTTGTACCAATTTTCAGCGTTCTACCGTTTATGGTTTCTGAGATATATGGAAAAATAAAATAAAAATTCAAAAGTTGATAACCCCTGACTGAAACAAAAATTCAAAATTCCGAGTATAAAAGTTTTGTAGGCCTGTAACTGTTTATATATTCTGAAATTTTAGGCTCTGTAAATTGAGCGGATCAAAAGTTATAAGGGGGGGACGGACACACAGACACACACACAGACACACACACAGACACACACACACACAGACACACACACAGACACACACACACACAGACACACGAAATGTTCTACTCCGAATTCTGAGTAAATCCGTGTATGGAACATATATGCTGCGAAGCCTCTAAGTTGGTGTTTTTTGACTTCAAAGTTGGAAAAGCCATGAAAAAAGTAGACCTCTCCATACAATTCTCGCGTATTCTGGCTTGATACATTGTCGATATGTTAAGAGAACAAAGTTCTCCTGAACAAATCGACAGTTGGACTAGTTGCATGTAACACATGAGATCCAACTGTCGATAGCGATAGTATGTATAGTTGAAGAATATGTACCAAACTATAAACCCATAGATACAAATTATTGAATATTTTCAGATATTTTGTTTTCTATACAACATATGTAGGTATGTATGTCAAGATAGGATAGTATGGAAGAAGATCCTTTTTCCTACCCAGAATATGCAAATTGCATGATGGTATGTATGTATGTTTGGAGATGAAGTAACAAACTATTAAGTCTTCTTACATATTGTGTATAGGCGACTGCCATACAAAATGTATGAAGCGATGTCGTCACTAAATTCAATTTTTAAAAAAATTGTTAAAAAAAAATTGAGATCTTCTACTACAATGTTAATATTTTTTATAGAAAATTAAATTATCTAGTTGGGGTGTTTCGGCTTTTTTCGATAATTGTAAAAGTTTTGGAAATATAGGCAGTTAAACTCATAAGTTTATCATAAAAAAAATATTTTTCTTAATAAAAAATGTTTGAGAAACCCTGGAATTTTTTTGAAAAAACTAATTTGAGATTTTGTATTTGTCTATGTTTGTACCAATTTTCAGCGTTCTACCGTTTATGGTTTCTGAGATATATGGAAAAATAAAATAAAAATTCAAAAGTTGATAACCCCTGACTGAAACAAAAATTCAAAATTCCGAGTATAAAAGTTTTGTAGGCCTGTAACTGTTTATATATTCTGAAATTTTAGGCTCTGTAAATTGAGCGGATCAAAAGTTATAAGGGGGGGACGGACACACAGACACACACACAGACACACACACAGACACACACACACACAGACACACACACAGACACACACACACACAGACACACATAATGTTCTACTCCGAATTCTGAGTAAATCCGTGTATGGAACATATATGCTGCGAAGCCTCTAAGTTGGTGTTTTTTGACTTCAAAGTTGGAAAATCCATGAAAAAAGTAGACCTCTCCATACAATTCTCGCGTATTCTGGCTTGATACATTGTCGATATCTTAAGAGAACAAAGTTCTCCTGAACAAATCGACAGTTGGATTATAATTCTATTGTTCGACGCAAAGAAATATCCGACCATCAAAAGTTCCATTCTAGTTAAGAGTAGTTAAGACAGGCAGAAAAATAACTACTATGGCTGCTATTGCTAAAAATAACGATAGCAGATAAATATAGCTTGTTATGAACACAATACAAATAACGAGCGCTATGTAATAATTCGTATGCTGCTAAAATTGTAACGATGTTTTAAAACGCATGCTTCGCGTAATCGCCGTCGTTTCGCAAATCGCTTCATTGCATGAAAAAAATATAGCTTGCTAGTTTAGTTTGGCAGTGACCAGCATCATAACATGTCGAACGTTCGTCAGCTCACCATCGCGTGACAAAATTGTAGAATACGAAAACTAAATTAGTTTACCATACGTTGCGAGCGTTCATTATTTATTTATTTATTTATTTATTCAATAAAAACTAAGTAACATACAAAATACAATTAACATAGGCCCGATATTACAGTCGTCCCTCAACTCATTGAGTTTGCCAAACTCAAGATTAATGTTAAGGGGAGATTGAATCCATTTCCGTATTACAGTGCAATATGACATGTCAGTTACTAAATCTTCGATTATAGACATATTTCACTTTTTCTGTGGTTATTATCTGTCAAATTTAAATAACCTCAAATAATACGAAATACAAAACGGGACGTACGACTTTAAATACCATTGTTTTATTATCCAACATGGTAAATTTAATTTTTTTCACCAAAATAATGCTTTTAAATGCCCGTGTTCGTTTCAATACGGCTGTCAGTTTGTTTTGTTGTGTGGCGCCACCTTCGAAATAACTAACGCCTTTAGTGATACAACACTGAATCTACACACGTTGCCTAACGCCTCTAGTGATAGAAACTGAAACTACACGAGTTGCCTAGCAAATGACAGTTGACTCACAGTTAAGTACTTAATCTGCCAGAAACGTTGAGTTAAATATTTGTCGTTTTAGTGACGTATTTGAGGGAAGATTAGGTCTAAAGGGACACTGTAATACGCTATATTTTTGTAAAACTTGAGTTTAGCTCTTAAACTGACACTGTAATACCGGCCCATAGTGTCCCCCGATAGGTAGGCGAGTATCTAGGTAAATTGAAACTATTTGCTTTGATGAATCCTTGTTCCATTTATTTTGATTTGTTTTAGTTTTAAGTATCTAATTAAAATATTAATATATCGATAACACCAAAATAAACATAGTCCAGACCGACAATTAATGCGTATATTGTATTGAAGACTATCAGAAGAATTGACGCGACCATACTATGACGTCGTGCGCTCTGATTGTTTTTTCTCATAAAATGGCGGACTAACACATTTTGTAGTTTTATATTTATAATATTATTATTATTCACTCCTTTAAAATGAAAATAAGTACATTTTTTAAATCTTTATAACCTATTTTATTTTTTAAAATCATAATTTCAATGATTTTTTTCTTACAGTCATCACACCTATTACATTACATTATATTTTTTTTAATATATTAATCATTATATGTATATGAATCATAACATTTATCCCATATGTATATCTTATTATATTCTGATCTACTAGATTCATCATAATAAATACATTGTGTATTTCTATTTCAACCTCATATAACACTGTACAACTCCCACAAACATCATCATTACTGTACATAACAAAATCAAAGAAACAATATAATAACATAATTTTATTTTATAATCAAGCAATGAAAGCCACCAAGTTATTTATTTCTGAAACGTTAAATATTCTCCACCACGTTACAATACTCGGTGCGTGTTATAACAGATGCGTCAACGATTCAATAGAGCGGATAGCGATATTATTTGGTTTATTGTCCCAAATAAACCAAATAAATCAATAAATAAAAATAGCATGTTAAAAATAAGCAGCATATTCCATATAGCTTGTTATGAAAAAAATAGCCATTTCGAACAACACAATATGACAGTAGCAATATGGTGACGTCATGCGCTCTGATTGGTGTTTCACATAAAATGGCGGACTAACATATTTTGTATTTTTATTTTAATAATATTAATATTATTCGCTCTTTTAAAATGAAAATCAATATATTTTTTCAAATCTTTATAACATATTTTATTTTATAAAATCATAATTTTTAGGATTTTTTCTTACTGTCATCACGCCTATTGCCCCACGGTAAATTGTCATTTCAGTAAGTAGGGTGCACTAAGGTAAAAGGGTACATAAATTAAAAATAGGCGATTGTCAAAATCGAGTCAAAATAAATGATAAAATTTCTACACCTAGTTGACATGATTATTTTAAATGTCATTCTAGCACGAGTTTCCCCATTTGTGTTTTTTGTCTTATATAATATTATGGTTCCTACTTATGTTTATATAAACATATTATAATAGCAATTAATTGATTGTAGAAAATTCTATTTCTATTACGTTGGTAGTATTTGTAGTATTCGCGACCATAGACCTAATAGAATGGACAGCGTGCGTGAACGGTATTTTCAGCTAACATCATAAACAGCTGATTCAAGTGCAGAACGATGTTGTTTCCTTGCGAATAGTATAGAAAGTGAGCGAGTTCATCCCTTAATTTTAGAAATTTAACAGTATATTGACATAAATATCTTATTTTTAAGGACAATTATAATATTTAATTATTTATAGAATATTTATACATCATTTAGAACAACATGAATCATTGTTTAATTTGTTTTTTCAGTCAATAAAATGATGCATACTTGTGCCGCATATAAATGCAATTCCCGTTATTCCGAAGGGTGTTTATTGTCTTTCCATTTGTAAATTATAGACTTAATTGTTCAATTTAAATATTTTTTTGTAAATTTACGTGTCAAATTAAATTATATTTGTTGAATAGCAGTCGATTTCGATTTGAAAAACACTGATTCAATACTATGATGGCATACTTCTTGTCAAAATTGATGTTTAATTAGATTTGTATCGATTATCCAACTGTCGATTTGTTCAGGAGAACTTTGTTCTCTTAACATATCGACAATGTATCAAGCCAGAATACGCGAGAATTGTATGGAGAGGTCTACTTTTTTCATGGATTTTCCAACTTTGAAGTCAAAAAACACCAACTTAGAGGCTTCGCAGCATATATGTTCCATACACGGATTTACTCAGAATTCGGAGTAGAACATTTCGTGTGTCTGTGTGTGTGTGTGTCTGTGTGTGTGTCTGTGTGTCTGTGTGTGTGTCTGTGTGTCCGTCCCCCCTTATAACTTTTGATCCGCTCAATTTACAGAGCCTAAAATTTCAGAATATATAAACAGTTACAGGCCTACAAAACTTTTATACTCGGAATTTTGAATTTTTGTTTCAGTCAGGGGTTATCAACTTTTGAATTTTTATTTTATTTTTCCATATATCTCAGAAACCATAAACGGTAGAACGCTGAAAATTGGTACAAACATAGACAAATACAAAATCTCAAATAAGTTTTTTCAAAAAAATTCCAGGGTTTCTCAAACATTTTTTATTAAGAAAAATATTTTTTTTATGATAAATTTATGAGTTTAACTGCCTATATTTCCAAAACTTATACAATTATCGACAAAAGCCGAAACACCCCAACTAGATAATTTAATTTTCTATAAAAAATATTAACATTGTAGTAGAAGATCTCAATTTTTTTTAACAATTTTTTTAAAAATTGAATTTAGTGACGACATCGCTTCATACATTTTGTATGGCAGTCGCCTATACACAATATGTAAGAAGACTTAATAGTTTGTTACTTCATCTCCAAACATACATACATACCATCATGCAATTTGCATATTCTGGGTAGGAAAAAGGATCTTCTTCCATACTATCCTATCTTGACATACATACCTACATATGTTGTATAGAAAACAAAATATCTGAAAATATTCAATAATTTGTATCTATGGGTTTATAGTTTGGTACATATTCTTCAACTATACATACTATCGCTATCGACAGTTGGATCTCATGTGTTACATGCAACTAGTTTATATAAAAAAAATTATACATCTACTTGATACTCGATTTTTTAGACACAAAAATTTGTCAAAAAACACATAGGTATAGGTATAAAATACTTTATCCAACTGTCGATTTGTTCAGGAGAACTTTGTTCTCTTAACATATCGACAATGTATCAAGCCAGAATACGCGAGAATTGTATGGAGAGGTCTACTTTTTTCACGGCTTTTCCAACTTTGAAGTCAAAAAACACCAACTTAGAGGCTTCGCAGCATATATGTTCCATACACGGATTTACTCAGAATTCGGAGTAGAACATTTCGTGTGTCTGTGTGTGTGTGTGTCTGTGTGTGTGTGTGTCTGTGTGTGTGTCTGTGTGTCCGTCCCCCCCTTATAACTTTTGATCCGCTCAATAAACAGAGCCTAAAATTTCAGAATATATAAACAGTTACAGGCCTACAAAACTTTTATACTCGGAATTTTGAATTTTTGTTTCAGTCAGGGGTTATCAACTTTTGAATTTTTATTTTATTTTTCCATATATCTCAGAAACCATAAACGCTAGAACGCTGAAAATTGGTACAAACATAGACAAATACAAAATCTCAAATTAGTTTTTTCAAAAAAATTCCAGGGTTTCTCAAACATTTTTTATTAAGAAAAATATTTTTTTTATGATAAATTTATGAGTTTAACTGCCTATATTTCCAAAACTTTTACAATTATCGAAAAAAGCCGAAACACCCCAACTAGATAATTTAATTTTCTATAAAAAATATCAGCAATGTAGTAGAAGATCTCAATTTTTTTTTAACATTTTTTTAAAAATTGAATTTAGTGACGACATCGCTTCATACATTTTGTATGGCAGTCGCCTAATATACACAATATGTAAGAAGACTTAATAGTTTGATACTTCGACTCCAAACATACATACATACCATCATGCTATTTGCATATTCTGGGTAGGAAAAAGGATCTTCCTCCATACTATCCTATCTTGACATACATACCTACATATGTTGTATAGAAAACAAAATATCTGAAAATATTCAATAATTTGTATCTATGGGTTTATAGTTTGGTACATATTCTTCAACTATACATACTATCGCTATCGACAGTTGGATCTCATGTGTTACATGCAACTAGTTTCTAACCTTACATTACAGTATAAAAGGAAAGATTTTCGTTTTCATTCATACCATAACGGCATATCCCACAATATGATGGGGTAACCAGCGACAGGTGTGCGGGTATGTATTATCTTAAAGGCAACATTCAGAATGGGTGGTAAACCTCATTGCTGAACTATGTGAGATGTTATTTTGCCTCTTGTATTTTCGATTATCCGTCTCTCACGAGACACACGAAAACAATAATAATAATAGAAAAGTGTGGAAGCACTATTCTAAGAAGGTGCCTCAGCGCATAAGATTTTTGTTCGTGCATATTATAGTAACTTAACCATAAATAGATTATGCCATTTGATTTTCAGGCCCGGTTGCGTCAAAAAAGTTAAACGAAAGTTTATAGTTAAAGTTACAAAAAAGTTACTTTTTTGTCAAATTGAGTTGCATCGCATTTTTGTTAACTTAAACTTAACCGAAAAGTTACTAAAATTTAAACCCCCAGAAATGAGAGTTTAAGATTAAGTTAAAGTTAATTTTTGACATTTCTCTCAGAGAACACATGATTTATCTTTCGTTTCCCTATCGTAGAAAATACTTTTGACAATTGTTTATTTTGTAATGTTGTTTTTTTCGTGTTAATTGTTGAAATATAGTGATATATTTTTTTATGGGTATTCGGATTCATCTGATGACGAATTTAGTCATCATTAATACATATCATGTTAACTACGCGAAAGCCGAAATTATTCAGGCAAAGGACAAATTTTTGGTTATGGGATGATGATGAATTTATCGCCCGATTCAGAATGTCCAAAAACAGGGTTCATCAATTAGTGGAACTCATTAGAGAGGACATTGCACCACAATCTAACATTATTTCTTTTTTTCCTTCCACCAATGACAAAGGGATACTTCGTCGGCGGTAAAGTTTGCTGATCGATCTCTGAAAAAATCACTTCATAAAACCTTGCCAATAATATCGTTATGTAAATAAAATTTTAATTAATATATATTTTGAATTTGAATCCATGCCGATAATCAGACAGCAAATAAACAAATAATGATCGTAACGCGCACTGAGCGGTAACAAATAAAACGAGGTTATATTATGACAGACGCCAAAATCTAGCATGGACAAAATGGTATGGCAATATGACAAAAATAATTCCCGGTGTATTTCAGTTCATTATTACGGAATTTGATCTTTGTTGCGTTGGTATCCCCATTTACTATAACTTAACTTTTTTTTTGTCGGTGCAACTCATATTTCATTTAAACTCGACGTAACTTTTGTAAGACCCTAAACGGAGTTTAAAATTTTAACTATAAACTTTTTTTTGGTGCAACCGGGCCTTGCGTTTTATGAATGTAAATTAAAATTATAATAAGAAATTTATTTTATTTGAGATTTCTGAACGGTCCTGAAAGTAAAGCTAGATAGATCATCGCGATCAAAAGAAAAACAAACGATTCATTGTAAATATTGATTCAATAAAGCCTAATAAAAAATACATTTATAAGCTTCTTGCTACGAAAATCAGTTTTGGGAAAATATACTATCCAAAGTAGCTAATTCGACAATATTTTACTTTGCAAGTCATCTACTGATATAAAAAATATGTATATTAAGCATTTATTTTTATTTATAGTAGATTATTCTGTGTAGGGAAAAAGAATATGACTCTCAAATAGATGGATTTATAAACAATGAGTAGGATATGAATAATATAGATTATGCCTAAATCAATACATTTACCATATAATATTAACTTGAAACTTTCAAAATCAATTAAAATTTATTCATTTCGAGCATTAAATAACTGCTAATTTTAATTATAAAATTGGTGTTTTTGTATGAAAATTTTGCCTTGCCGCCTTTTGTGAACTTCAGTCACGTGGTCTTTCCATACAAATCATGTTTGCCGAAAACCTGCCAAGCAAAACGCCTTTGCACGCAGTCCATATATATATCAAGTCTATGTTCGCGACCGGTTATTGTGTCTGTGATGATGATAAATCAGAAAATTTTAGTATTTACAATATAGAGGATATCAGGGTTTGAGTTTTTGGAATCTTAACGCAATTGCTATCTAAGGAGATATTTAGTAATCGAAAAAGGTTTGTTTATTTATGTTATATATATTTAACTTTTGTTTCCTTGACAGACTTGCAACTTTACCAACATTAGAATTACAATAATCTACCATTTTAAACTACTTGTCACTCTTGTCTTGTCAGTTTTGAGTTTCACGTGTTTTTCATCGCGAATCGGTGCATGTTGAATTAATAACATGGGTAAAGTGAGTTCCGCGACAGGAGCCCCGCGGAAGCAGGGCTTCAACAAATCATGTCATTCCATGAACCCGGACAGGCCCACGGAGGGTCTGAAGGGTGTCGGAAAAGTTCGAACGAGATCTACAATTAAGAGGTTACAAATGTACCGGAACTTCAAAGCGAAAAGAGATAAAACCGGACATATTCTGACCCCAGCACCATTTCAAGGCCGTCTACCTTCGGGAACCAGAGCCCGCGTGGAACCAAACCAAAAGTGGTTCGGAAATTCAAGAGTTATTTCGCAAAACGCGCTTCAGAAATTTCAAACCGAATTGGGTACCGCCGTAAAGAACCCATATCAAGTGGTTATGAAACCCACTAAACTTCCCATAACTCTGTTGAACGAAACTGCCAAACATGCGAGGGTTCATCTACTAGACACGGAAAGTTTTGACAAAACATTTGGCCCCAAGAAAAACCGCAAAAGAGTCAACCTTAAGTTTACCGATTTAGATTTACTTTCTCAGGCAGCCAACGATAAGTCTGAAACATACGACAAAGATAAAGATCTTGATTTAGTTAAAGAAGATACGGGAGTTAGGGACGGACAAAGAGAATGGATTTTCGGAGCGGGACAGAGCAAAAGAATTTGGAATGAACTGTACAAAGTTGTTGATTCTTCCGACGTTCTACTTCAGGTGTTAGACGCCCGGGACCCTTTAGGCACCAGAAGCCCCCATCTGGAAAAATTCCTTCGAACAGAGAAACCCCACAAACATCTCATATTTATATTAAATAAAGTCGATCTCGTGCCAGCTTGGGTGACTCAACGTTGGGTCGCAATACTCAGTGCAGAATATCCCACTGTCGCCTTTCATGCGTCCCTCACGCATCCATTTGGCAAAGGATCTTTAATCAATCTACTCAGACAGTTTGGCAAGCTGCACATTGACAAGAAGCAAATTAGCGTAGGTTTTATTGGTTATCCCAACGTGGGCAAGTCTTCTGTCATCAACACACTCAGATCAAAGAAGGTTTGTAAAGTGGCTCCCATCGCTGGTGAAACCAAAGTATGGCAATACATTACTTTGATGAAGAGAATATTCTTAATAGATTGCCCCGGCGTTGTTTATCCGTCGGCTGAGACCGACACTGAAAAAGTATTGAAAGGAGTTGTGCGAATTGAGCTCATCAAAAACCCTGAAGATTATATTTCCTCTGTTTTGGAAAGGGTCAAAAAGGATTATCTGATAAAAACTTACAAAGTAACCGACTGGACGACGGCTGTTGAGTTTTTGGAGAAAGTGGCAATGAGGAGTGGCAAACTTTTGAAGAAAGGTGAACCTGACATAAGTACAGCGGCTAAAATGATACTGAATGACTGGCAGAGGGGTAAATTACCTTTTTACGTATTTCCTGTCGGATTTGAGACTCCGTTGAGTCGCATGGTACCCGAAGTTAAAGATCCAGAATCCATTTCGAAACTTATGTCAACAACATCAAATGAAGTACCTGAAGTTGAAATGAGTACCGCCGATGCAGATAGCCAATCTACAGTGAGTGCTGACTCAAAAGTTGAACAAGGAAAGTCATTTAAAGTTTTACAAGACTTTGCAAAAATACGTGTAGGATTGCAGTATGACAACGAAGAAGATGTTAAACCATTGCAAGAAATTGACATTCCTGAGGGAACTAATAATACAACAACGGAAGAGAGCATCAATGAAACTCAGACAACCGTCGCTGATGAAGATTCTTCCGACTTTAGTGATTATTATAGCCATAGTGACGCTGAGTGTAGTGATATCGAAGATAATTTAGCTGGATCTAGTGACAATGTTCTCAAAAAACAAAAATCAGCGAGTGGCGCATTCACAGTACAAGACTTGAACAATGCAGATGATAAAAAATTGCAGGAAATGTCAGAATCAGTTAAAATAACAAAGAAATTGACTAGCAAACAACGTAGGGCAATAGATAGGATGCAAAAGAGAAAGAAGATAGGAAGCAACTTCTACGAAGTATCGAATGTGAAAAACAGGAATAGGAACAAAAAGAAAAATATTATTAAATGAATATTGTTGTGTTAAATATGTATGTTTGTATAATTATAATTGCCTTGTATGTAAAATATAATACCTATTTTCAATCTACTTTACTTGTTATTTTAATTATTTATTTGGTGTATAATATAATATACCAATAATAAACATAATCATTGAATGTCATATATTATCTTATTCATTATTATATGTAACACAATCTTAACAACAAACATCTCTTGGTAATAATCTCTTATTTGTTCAAAATGGTTTATATGGGGCTAGAAAAAATCTATTTTACCTTACTATTTCAAATAGTTTCAATAATTATATATTAATAGCTGTCAATTCAATAGTTTGCAAGTAATTACATTACTCGCATATTTTATAATTATCTCTTAAAGGCTCTTCTTATTAATTAGGATAAAACTAGATTGAAATGAGATTTTTAACACAATGTCATAATTAGGTAGAATTATTATTGTTTTGTTTTTCTCTTATATTATCTAACAAGTTCATTCACAACTTATTCCCAAAATGATTTAATATGCTAAAAGACACAAGAAGTTTGCCAGCATCTGATTTTGGTTTCTCGAGAAATCTGAACTTCTGAAAAGAATTGCACTAGATATAGGTGCAGTAACTACCTCATTTTCACATTGGCACAATGCATTTGGAGTCAACCCTATCAGACATAACAACACATCTTAGAGGAGTAGAGCTTTTTTGCAAATGTTTCAACATGAAGCTTGAAGTTCTTGAACCCAAATATTTAACATACAGTAGAATTCGGATAAAACGACCTTCAAGGGTCCGGCGAAATTATGTCATACTAACCGGACGACATATAAAACGACCGGATAATTTAGCTTGGTTTTTTGTTACATACATACGTATTAATATTACTGTAATTCTTATAAAATAATATAGTGTAAGTACAATAGATTAACGGTGATAGCCCAGCGGTAAGGTCGTCGCCACACATGCGTGAGGTCGACAGTTCGAATCCGGGCGGGGCACGCACCTCTGGATTTTCAAAAAATGTATGTGCGGATTTATATCATTTATATCACTAGCTATGTGTAGCCATGATCCAATTTGTCTGGTTCCCCTTTCTAAGGGTTACGAAGGTCAGATGACAGTCGCTTCAAAGTTATAACCAGACTCGCCAATTCCAGGATCATGGTCAAAAGCATACCCCGATAGAAACGGGACAAAAGCGCTCAGGGAAAGAAGAAGTACAATAGATTAATATCTATAAAATAAAATAAATTTTTAATCATAATAATAATAAGTCATTTGTATAGCGCCGTTTAATGATTCAAGATCATACCAAGGACGCTGATAGTCTAATGTTGTGTTGCCCTTTGAAACAAAGCTGTTTTTAATCCTTCAGTGAAAGTGCTCTTGCTTTGAGCACTGCGGACATCTAGAGGCAGTGAATTCCACTTAATAGGACCACTCACACTAAAGCATCGGTCGTAGTAAGCCGCTTTGTTGACTCTGTCCAACTCCTTTAAGGAATTGTTACTCTGTGATCCAGATGACCTGAGTGTGAGATTCCTCCCAGAGAGATCTCTTCTCTGACACAGCTCTTGTATATATTTTGGTGCCAGGTTGTTCAGAGCATTATATACTGTCAAACAAATTTTGTAATCAATTCGCTCTGGACACTTCAACCAGTGTAATTCGTTTAGTAGTGGAGTTATGTGACATCGTTTTTCTGCACCGAAAATAAGTCTTGCCGCTGTGTTAAACACCATCTGTAGTCTATCGAGCTGATACTTCGGCAATCCAGCATAAATGCCGTTGCAGTAATCAAGCCGAGACACAACGAATGAATTTACAAGTGTTTTAGTCTCATTCTTAGGTAAATTTCGACGAATGTTTTTCAGTTGTCTGAGTTGAAAAAAACATGAACTGACCGTTTTTGAGATTTGAAGGTCAAGTGACAACTTATTGTCCAAGTGAATACCCAAGAATTTGACACTTGTAGCTGGCACGAGTGTTTCTCCGTTGATGTTGATAGGAGTACTCTCAATGAGGTGCTGTCGCCGTGGTGAAGCTACCCACATAAACTCTGTTTTAGTTGGGTTCAGTTTAAGCTTGTTGCTAGACATCCACGTGGCGACTTTTTCGATGCACTCAACAGTTTCTACTTCCAGACAATTTTTACATATGGGATTACAAAATTTGAAGAGCAAGCGGTCATCGGCATAAGCAAATGAATTAAATATATATGTTAAACTTTAATGATGATTAAACATATCTTATATATGTTAAACTTTAATGATAATTAAACATATATTAAAACTTTAATGATAACTTGTTACTTGTTGTTGAGTGGATGCCCTCACACATTTAGGTTTCAAAACATTGACATTAAACAGGGGTTCTATATTATGTTTATTTTTTATGGTGCATATTGTAGAATGAGGCACACCAAATTCCTTCCCAAGGGTTATGTTAGATCCACCAGCTTCTATACAATGTATTATGTCACATTTATCTTCAATTGAGAAACACTTTTGCTTCGCAGAACTCATTTTAGCGCGCGTTACGTGTCCACCTTATCGATAGTTGAATGTGATTTATGCGTGCCAATCCACATGCGTCGGAGAGAGGAGAAAGCCGGGACATGGGGCAGTGAGTCATTATTTGTGCGTAGTTAATGTAAACAAAACGATGTGCGTTGTTTTAACCGGACAATTTATTATAAAATAAGGTCGAAAAAAGCGGTTGGTCGCATAAACCGGAGTCGTACTATACGGATATGTTTTCATAGTGTGTCTGTACGAAACCTACCTAGTTGCGCCATTTACGTCGCTAAAAACGGTTGGACGTTATAAACGAAGTCATAATAAACGGATTCTACTGTATTTATTTTTCATTGGCATTTATAATGAATATTGAATCACTTTCTTCAATATTCATTACTCACTTTTATTTAATAAATAGTAAATTCTTAAAATAGGTTATATTATTTTCAATTCTTCTTCTTCTTCCTCTTTTTTTTTAGATCTATGATCTGTTTTTACAGGTTTTTATTTTCAACTAGCTTTTATGTCCTGCCGTTGGCCAAGAATTTAAAATTGTGGAGGAATAAGCAATCGTTTTTATAATATTGTCACCCAATCATTTTGCAAAATCGGACTATGAAAAGTGGTTTGAAATTTGATTGAGTTTAAGCATTGTAAAATGTTCAAGTGATGGCCACAACCCATTATTTTTTATATATTGCTATAAAGTGTGAATGAAGTAATATACAATTTCTGCACGCATGGACTATGCGAAATGGTTTTAAATATGACTGTTTATCAACGTTGTAAAGAGATTGGTTTGGCCACAATCCCCATTTTTAAATATAGTCATCGAAAACAAATTATAATATGTACCTTTTGAAAATTTAGTAATTTTGGATGTTGGAAAATGGTTAAAATTTGGTTAAACAAATGTACTGAAAAGATCTAGTGTTAGTCACATCCCATTCGCTTTTATATTTTTTCATCAAGTGTGCATTATATTTTTGCACAATTAGACTTAAAATTGACACAAAAGTCTACATTAACGAAGAAGAAGAATACTTAAACTATGGTAAATAGTTTTTAATTTGAATATAAACGTTGTGAAGAGTTCAGTAATGGCCACAACCCCCATTCTTTAAATATTGTCAACGAAATCAAATGTAGGTGTTGAAAATAATTCAAAATAGGATGATTTACATGGTTTAAATTTGATTAAACAAAAGTATTGAAAAGATTCTAGTGCAGGTTACATCGTCACATCCCACACCCCATTCGTTTTTACATATATTATGTATTTTCATCAAGTGTGCATATCGTTAATAATATTTCTGCACAATAGACTATTAGACTTAAAACTAACCCAAAAGTCTAAGTAAAAAAGAGAAGAATTCTTCCCTTCATTACATCCCGTCATTTCAGTCGGTTAAGAAAAGCTTAAATCCAGAAACCATCCTGGAAGACCCGCGAAGAGATGAAAAGACCTTCTTTTCCCAGGATACTCCACCTTCATAGGTAAAATGACTAAATACACAAGAAAAAGAAAAAAGTTTAAATCCAGAAACCATCCCGGGCATATGCTCGACAATTCACCAAAGTTTCATTGTAATCGGACAAACGGTTTAGGAGCACATAGCATACATTCATACATACATAAATAAATAAAATAATTTTCCGATAGGAAATCAGTCTATTGTTGATTTGTAAGTTAATAGCATTAGGTAGGTACCTACCTACAACAATGTTCTAAAGATATTTAAATTCGATTCATAACCAATAATATTCTATTTAAAAATCATCTACTATGTGTAACCATAGCAACCAATTGAATGTCAGTAAAATCAAATGGTTTGGATACATTTTTGGAATATGTAGGTTTGTTCAAAACCATAAAAACGACAATGTCAGAAAAATAAAATATTATAAGACAAACATAGAATAATAATAAAACTATAGAATACTCGTTCCCATACAATACCTCGATGAAAAAGTGAAGCCGTTTTATTGGCTGGCTCGTGTCAATATATGT
Organism: Molanna angustata; assembly: GCA_963576475.1. Taxonomy (NCBI): domain Eukaryota; kingdom Metazoa; phylum Arthropoda; class Insecta; order Trichoptera; family Molannidae; genus Molanna; species Molanna angustata. Next base: position 31,271,832 of record OY754972.1, read on the forward strand.
ATGATTCTGCTGGTAGACATTTTTCGTATAGTACTACTCGTTATGACTGCGTAAATAATTTTGCTAGCAGTTAAAAAATTCCATATTTGGAGAATGTATCACGCAGATGGCCAAATGATTACTGAATGCTCGTAGCAAAATGTTGACCAAATTAGTCAACATAAAGCAGTCACGTTTACTGCAGGCTAAAGAGTATTCTATACTATTATTATTCTATGAAGACAAATTATCATATTTTATTATGTTTATAACCAATGTTCCCTGTAAAATGTCTCCGCACACATGTTTTACCCTCCGCACAGTCAATATTATATAAGAAAGTTTCCATTGCCAGATTTTAGTTATTTTTTTTATTTATTTCAAAAATTATCTTTGTTAGTGTTGTTATTATATAAAATCACTGTGATTAATAAATACCCTAAAAATATACATTTTAATGAAAAATTGTATATGTGTTTATGAGGGGGGGGTGTAAATTTATCGCACCGCCACTGCACAGATGCGTCGAAGATCTGCACACACAATAGAAAAATTAGAGGGAACGTTGCTTATAACGTTTTTAATAATTAACAGATTTTTACAATATATATCTTAAAACTTGCTGTAATGTCTTGTGTTACATTTTATCATTTCATAATCACATTTATTTCAAAGGTATATTATTTTAAAGAATATATTCATTTGGTAGGAAAATGAAATATTTTATGAAAATATATTAAAATGGCGGGGTTATATGTACAAAACGCTTACTTTAAAAATAAGTTAAACATTATAATTACACAAAATAATCAACATGTTTTTCACTTAAACGCTAAGTTATACTTGAAAATATATTTTATTCGTGTAAATACGTACTTCTAACTTTTGAATTGAAAGATATTTGCGTGCAAAAAGTACACTTTTTTGACAGATTTGATTTGGAAAATTTTGTATGAAAAAATAATTATTTTAATAAATCAGCTTTTTTTTAGCGTGACACTGCGTCAGGTATACTGGTACATGCTTGCATATTAATTAGATTTTTAGATGCTCTTGGTTTTTCAGAAGGCATGAGACAAACACACACACACACACACACTAACATTATGATTGCTTTATTACTTTAGATTAACGAGCACAAATATTTTTCAAAACTTTAAAATGTTCATTTATAGCTAATGGATCTTCCATCAGACAGTGATGAGAGTGATGTTGACTTTGTACCCGAAGGAGGAGAGTCTGATGCAGAATCTGAAGCTGAAGCGGACAGAGAAACAGGTGAACTTTATGAGAAAGAATTGATAAATAAAAGGAAAATGAAAGAAGCCAATGCATCATCAGGAAAAAAAACTAGAAAGAAACTCAAAACAACAATCACAGATGAAGAAAAACCTTCTAAAAACTCTGATGTAGAAACTAAAGAGTTGGACCCTGATAAATTGAAAAAGTATGAAGATGATTTATGGGCTTCATTTTTAGACAAACCGGCTCAAAGCAATGCCACAAATAAACTAGAATCTGAATCAAATGCTTCTAATAAACTAGACAATGTGAAAGAGAATAAGGTAGAATCAAAGGCAATTGTTGAACCACCTAGTAAACCTGTTGTGTTAGATAAAAATCCTGATGATCTTGCAAGAAGTAAAGTCATATCGGGTTTCAAAGGTTTGTTAATTTTATCTCAAGTATATATTATTTTATTTATTAAATTTATGTGCAGTGAGCACACTTATTATATACACTGCTTTATTGCCACAAAGCAATCTCTTTCAACCAACCTGAGCATTTTTTACTTTTATTATTGAATAAGCAGGCAGCTATTGCTGATGGGCCTGTATCATATGCTTCTTTGTATAATATGTATCCAATCTATTCTTGAATTGGTTGAGTGTACCAGCAGACACAACTTCATCTGGTAGTTTAAGAGTTGTCAGGAAGTATTTCCTGGGATTCAGGGAAAAGTATGTCTTATTCACTTTTAGCTGATGTTCCCACAGTTGTGAATTGTGATTTATCATTAAAAAGTTATCAATATCACACACTTAATAATTTATACAGTTTAAATACAGAAAATATAATAATTCCCGGACAGTTGACAGTAGCGGATTGACTGTGGACAATTGACCGTACTTTTTACTGAATGGACAATAGACCGTGAGGACAATATATATTTACTGTGGATTATTCCTAATATTGTATTGAATCACATTTTCACTTTCTGTATATTTATCAATTTTTCCAGGCAAAATAACAATACCTCCATGCTTGCCTGGTCCTCGAAAGTCAGGCGGGGGTCTAGCTTCCGTTTTGAATAAGATTGGAAAGAAAGATAAAGTTAGTACCTTGGAAAAGACAAAGTCAGACTGGATGTCATTCAAGAGAGATGAGGGAATTGATGAGGAAATACAAACTCACAATAGAGGAAGAAATGGGTAAGATTCAACATATCATTTTAAATGAAATGATTCAATTCTCTCCATACTATAACAGTTCCCCCAATGTTGGCTATTACTCTGTCCTTAGCTAACTGTAACATCTCCTCGACTCTATGTATTCCGGTCCATATGTTGATGTTTCTCAGCCAAGACATTACCTTCTACCCACAATTTCTTTTTTCTTTCATGATGACGTGCAGTAGGCCGTATTTATCATATGCCTTTCTGATTTTCATGTTGGACTCATTCCCACGCCAGCTCTTTGCAACATTGCCGACCGCCGTGGCACAGTTGGTAAGCCGTTCGGATACTGTGCGATTCCCAGTAGAGGAGAAATTTATTTAAATTCATTTCTCATGCAAATATTGCTTCTCTGTGCTGGAAACACTGGTTAGTTGGAAGAAATTGCCATACGGCAATAAACTCGCCACTTGCGCAGGATGCAAGGAAGTGTTCATTATTATAACAATCCATGGGATTTGTAACATCCTGCTGATTAAATTATATAATCATTATTTTCTACATAGCTTGATTACTTTATCTAAGGAATACTTCTGGAAGAATGTTTCACTGGTTAATTTCCTAATTTAATAAAATTCTCAAGTATTAAGTATTAATAGTAATAATTTGGACCATTCTACTTCCAACAACATGGACAATATCATCGGTCACCTTTTCATATATTCTGTGGTCTCCATTACAGAACTCTGGATGCCTATCTGTCTAGAAACATTGCCATTTAAGTTTTGAACACAATATATGACATTGACAACTTTTGTTTAGTGTGTGATTTCCTTATTACTAATTCTGTCTCTTAGTCTTATTTATGCCTAGCATAAGGCATAAGCGTAAGAGAAGTTTAAGTCACTTTATCAACAAAAAAAATATGGAATGAAACTTTGTGAGTTTATTAATCCTTTTATATAGTTACGAAGATGTGTATTACTCATTTTTATATAAATTTTATGGTTTCACTTTTACAGCCTTTCAAAGTTTAGATGATTCAAAATTTACACCTACATTAATATCTCCTATATTTTTCTGACGATCTATTTATTTAACTTTTATCTAATGAAATGTGAGGATTTCCGAAATATACTCCAAAACATTCTAAGATTTGTCATAAAATTATAAATAAAGTTTTTTTCTAAGTAGAGGCGTTTAAATTGTGGAAACTCATTTAAAAAATATTAAAATAACTACTAATTTAACTTTATTTATTTTTATTCCACAACTAGTTGCAAGAACTACCTTTCTCTTCTTCAGGTGGGTTTAAACTAAAAGTTTTTTTAGTGGTATTGTCATTTTTTGAACATGTTGCATGAGTTTACATAAACTGAATGACCAAAAAAGGAACAGGGACAATGAAATATTCTTGTTACTCAATTTTATTCCAAATGTGTGTTCTATCATCTGAATGAAAAAAGTGCATGTTTTTTGGATTCCTTCCATAAAATATGTTTACCTTGATCTGATGTAAGAGATCAGAGAATATTTTACTGGCACGGATACATGTTCATGTGCCTTAAATTTTATTAAATTCAATCTACTATCAACAGTTTTTCAAACTTCATAGATTTTATAGTTTTTTAATAACATTTCTATCTATCCCATAATGTTGTGTTCTTTAAGAGGTATGCAGATAGAATAGTAAAAATGTGTGTGCTAACTTTTTCATTCAGATGATAGAACAAATCACACATCTTGAGAACAAAATTGAGTAACAAGAATACTTGATTGTCCCTGTCCTATTTTAAACATTCAGTTCTTGTATACTCATGGTACGTGTTTAAAAAATGAAAATACCCGCTTTAAAAAACTTTTTTTAAATTTTATGACAAATCTTTGAATGTTTTGATGTATATTTCTGAAATCCTCATATTTTATTTTATTTGATCAGTTGAAAAATATGGGAGATATTAATTTGTAACTATCAAAGTGTACATTTCACTTAAATCTTAGAATGAATAAAAATTTATTTCACCTAAACTTTGAGGGGCTGTAAAACCAAAACACATCTTCCTACCTATTATACACTAATTAAACTCACCAGGCTTCATTAAAATCTGAGTCAGTGGGTGCTATGGCCTGATTGAATTGACACCCAATATATTCAATTTAAATAAAGGATATATAAATGAAGTATCTCCAGACACAAATTATATGAGGCCATGAGGGAACTAAATATCCCACAAAAATTAAACTGGCTCACAAAGATAACCATGTCTAATACACAATGTCGAGTAAAAATTCAGAACTTTTTGCTATCTAGGCGCCATCGTAACCCATGAAAATAACTGTAGCACAAATTAGGCAAGACTAATTTGTAAATAAGTGCTACTATGTTCTGATAAAGTATATGAGGTCCAAAATGTTAACAAGGAAAACAAAATATCCTTGTATACAAAACTCTTCTCAGACCTGTCATGGTGAATGAAGCTGAATCCTGGGTCTTAACAAAAAGAGATGATAATAGCCTTAAGTAGTGTACTACTTGAAAATGTGCTTAACACGAAACCAGTTGTAGGTTGTAGTCTAAATAAATAGTGGAATTGATTTTAAACACCTTTATTATTTTAATTTGTTAAAAATTTTAATTAATTTTAAATGGAATTCCATCAAGAACTGACGATCAAAAAGTTAAATCTAATTATTCAATATAATATTATCTTTGAAATGTGTAAATATATATCCTTATACTTTTATTCATACTTTTCTTAAAATAAGTAAATACTTGATGTGTAAGTGAATGAAGTCAAATTTTTTTTCAATCTAAAAGCTTGATCTTTGACAAAAGTATATTTTGTTTTAGGTTCTTGGAGCGACAGGACTTCCTTCAGAGAACAGACGTTCGCCAATTTGAAATTGAAAAGAGCCTGAGACTAAATAAAAAAAGCAATAGATAAATAGTTGTCAGCATTTTATGATTATTTTTGACGTTAATCTGTTGTAATTGGTTCATACAACATGCGAAATTGAAACAATGCACTGATCAATTAGATATGCAAAATACATCATCAGTACTTCATTTTATAAGCCTATTTCTTCCATTTATAGATATGACAACCTTAAGACAATGAACAAAGAAGAATTGTCACTAATAACAAAATTTAGTTTGAATATCATATTCTATTACAACAGAATGTCCAATTCGTTAATCAGTATAATAATAATGTGATATTTTGTTTATATTTTAATAGTTTACTGAACAAGTAAGTAATGGCATATTATAGTTTATGGTGTGTATAGTACATAAATAATGAATAGCATTCTGGGTTTTAAAATAACCTGAATTTTCATTTGTTATGATTATTCAAAAGTTATTTATCACTATCTTTCTTATTTATAATGTTAGTTAAAGATAACACCCTCATGTTTATTTTATATTTTTTAAGACTGTCAGTGTTGAATAAATGATTCTGTTAATTTTATTTATGAAGTTTTACTATTTTATTCATATTATATCCTTCTTTTGAGAAAATCAATGACTGCTTTTTGATCAATTTTATTAGTAACTCAATTTGTTTTTGGTCATCCAACTGTCGATTTGTTCAAGAGAACTTTGTTTTCGAAACCACGATTGCCTTTCTCTTTTGTATCTTCATATATACATACATACATACACAGTCATACATACTTTCATTTAGGACACTTGGGTGCGAGCCCATTTGGCTGATCAATTTTATTGGTAGTCAAGATAAAATGTATTGGAGAGGTCAGTAACACAATGTATGTAGTTCTGGTTTTCCTAAAGGAGAATGTTGATATTGTAATGAATATTGAACTGGTATTGCAACAGACAGCATGACTGCATTACTAAAAATATATTAATGTGGGTGGCACATTTATATCACCCACTTCATAAGGTAAAGATAAACCCTATGCAATGCCAAGTTTGTTACAACTATATATTATATTATATAAGTAGGTATATTCAATAATACATCACATGACCACGATTGACTTTGGTATTATTTGTCATAAAAATATGTACATATGTGTATCAAACGAAAAAAATATTTCTTTATTTGATATACATATGTTTCTCATTTTGTGTGTATAAAAACAAAGATGGAAAATGTAAGTATATTGGAGTGCAAAAAACATACTAACAAATCAAATGCAAAATACTAAAATATGTCATTTATTAATCATATTGTTGTAATGGTAAAATAGTGAGATGGGCAGGCGGGGTGACAAATCTTGATAAAATTAGAAATGAGCTAGTAAGAGGAAGCTTTGAAGTAGCCCATATACCAGAAAAACTATGAGAACCAACTCAGATGGTATGGACATGTAATCAGAAGGTAAAATGGTCATGTGGTGCTGCTCTGCTCTAGCACTTCCAGAAAACAGGAAAAGAAAAGGATGAGTAAGTAGTATGAGTAAGCTCATGGATAAAGCCCAAATACTAGCCCCGTCAATACAAGACATCATCCTGGCTCCGAAGGATTAAAGTAGGACAAGGATAGGAAAAAGAAGATAGTTAAACATGTAGAAAATTGACATGGGTGGATGGTATGACTGTATGTGTGTGAGAACCGTCCCACTCCGTTCAAAATCACCACTCATAAAAAATCAATATTTAAGTCAATGCATAATCTTATTATTGATAGCTAAACAAATTATATTTTCAAAGTTCTTATTAGTCACAGTGTGGAATGCCATGCCATTATAAATTATTTATATTTCAAAGATTATTCAAAAAAATTAACAGTTTCACTTCCACTAAACTTTAACAAATTCATGTTGAAATGTTTTTTATACAGTTAACAACGTTGCTGAACTTGGACCACAGTCTAAAAACGCTTCAACATTAATTTATTAAAGTTTAGTATAATTAAACAACCACTAAACAACAAAAGTTAAAATTAAGTTGTTTAACTGTACAATTAAACAATTGTACATTTTTTGAATATTTAGTCAAATATAAATAAATTCAACTATTTATTTAATTTTACTTAGTAGACTGATCGAAATTTACAAAATAAAAAGCCTATCTGATGATGGATGTTTTGTATGTAGATATACCTATTGTATGATTTATAGTATGGTTAATCAAATGTATAAATTTTCCTGTTTAAATTTTTTTTTTGACAATAATGAGAACATGCCCACCAACCAATCCGAATTCATTCTAAGAAATATTCTTGCATAGGAGATATCGTTATCATTTATTTGATCTACGAAGTTGAATATGAAGCACTAGAAATAATTACCCTACACCCTTATTTCTTTAGTTTAACACAAGTTTCATCTTAAATTCAACAGCTGTGGCATAGTTGCAAATTACTTAAAAATAATTTATCTTGTAATTCTTGCTACTCTGGATTCAAAACACTGGTTATTTAAAAGTACTATTTGGCAATTAACTCACCTATAAAGAGTTCATTGTTTTATAAAGCTTTTATAATAAGTAAAGGAATAAGGTTGCAAGAGGTGGCAAATATAGTTACAACATCCAAAATGGGTTTGAAATAGAAATTCAATTATAAAGGTGTACTTAATTATTTTTATAGTGAATGAGAAAAGGGTTAAGTTTGGAAGTGAATGAAACATTAAAATGAACGTAGGTATTGATACATTTATTACAAATAAACCTGTTGTGGTTTCATTATCATAGTAAGGTGTAAGTTGCACTTGAGATATGTGTGGGTGTGAAATATACCTACTAAGCTGAGGCGATCAATATTCATTTAATATTCTGCCTAGTCACCAAATTCAACTACAACGGATTATCTTTAAATTAAAATAAAATAATGTTACAACATGAACAAATTCTTTTTTTACAAATCTTATTTAAGTATTTACAATTTGATTCCTCAATATATGTGAATGAATGAATAATATATTCCCAACAGTATAAATATTACAAAGGAACTAAATACAATTTAATTTATACCTAATTACAATATTTTTTTTTCTTTCACACATTTACCTACCTAGATTCAATAAGTTTTTTAATTTTTCACTAATGTAGACAGGTACAGATGCTGACAAACTTCTTGAGCCTTTTAGTCGAGGAGTGAAGCGGTTTGCGCATATACTAACCAAGAAAAAAACACAAATTTGCGCTCTGATAGGTTCAGGATCCAACCTTGCCTTAAGTGCTAACCTTGACGTTTGCAAGTGAAACCTGGACATGGCAGAAGTCGCACGAAAGTAGAATAAATGCCGTTGAAATGAGATCGCTAAGAAGAATCTGTAATAGAACGATGTATGACAGGGTCAGAAATGAGGACATAAGGAAAGAATGTAGGATAAAGAAAGATGTTATTAATATAATGAAAGTGAACACATTGAGATGGTAACGCCTGACGAAGAAAATATACATTGCGGACAGGAATGGAATGAGAGGTCGGGGCCGCCCAAGGAAGGGATGGCACGTCCATGTGAACGGTATTTTGAAAGACGGAAATGTTAGAAGCTTGAACAACAGACGAACATGTATAAGATGATGTATGAATGTTGACGAGGCGATGAATGTATATCAAGATAGAAGATTTTATTATATATATTTAGATGGGTCGATGGCAGAGCGGCTAGCGCGCTGGGTTAGTAATCCAGTGATCGCGAGTTCGAATCATGCCTCGACTGATTTCGTTCACCTATAACGTAGGAAGATGTATATGTACTTGTTTAACAAGGACATATTCATTTAAAAAAAAAAGTGGCGTTCGGTTCTCTCTGCCTACTCCGTAAGGGACATGACGTGATGGTATGTATGTATGTAGGTACATATTCCAACTGTCGATTTGTTCAGGAGAACTTTGTTCTCTTAACATATCGACAATGTATCAAGCCAGAATACGCGAGAATTGTATGGAGAGGTCTACTTTTTTCACGGCTTTTCCAACTTTGAAGTCAAAAAACACCAACTTAGAGGCTTCGCAGCATATATGTTCCATACACGGATTTATCCAACTGTCGATTTGTTCAGGAGAACTTTGTTCTCTTAACATATCGACAATGTATCAAGCCAGAATACGCGAGAATTGTATGGAGAGGTCTACTTTTTTCACGGCTTTTCCAACTTTGAAGTCAAAAAACACCAACTTAGAGGCTTCGCAGCATATATGTTCCATACACGGATTTACTCAGAATTCGGAGTAGAACATTTCGTGTGTCTGTGTGTCTGTGTGTGTGTCTGTGTGTCTGTGTGTGTGTGTGTCCGTCCCCCCCTTATAACTTTTGATCCGCTCAATTTACAGAGCCTAAAATTTCAGAATATATAAACAGTTACAGGCCTACAAAACTTTTATACTCGGAATTTTGAATTTTTGTTTCAGTCAGGGGTTATCAACTTTTGAATTTTTATTTTATTTTTCCATATATCTCAGAAACCATAAACGGTAGAACGCTGAAAATTGGTACAAACATAGACAAATACAAAATCTCAAATTAGTTTTTTCAAAAAAATTCCAGGGTTTCTCAAACATTTTTTATTAAGAAAAATATTTTTTTTATGATAAATTTATGAGTTTAACTGCCTATATTTCCAAAACTTTTACAATTATCGAAAAAAGCCGAAACACCCCAACTAGATAATTTAATTTTCTATAAAAAATATTAACATTGTAGTAGAAGATCTCAATTTTTTTTTAACAATTTTTTTAAAAATTGAATTTAGTGACGACATCGCTTCATACATTTTGTATGGCAGTCGCCTATACACAATATGTAAGAAGACTTAATAGTTTGTTACTTCATCTCCAAACATACATACATACCATCATGCAATTTGCATATTCTGGGTAGGAAAAAGGATCTTCTTCCATACTATCCTATCTTGACATACATACCTACATATGTTGTATAGAAAACAAAATATCTGAAAATATTCAATAATTTGTATTTATGGGTTTATAGTTTGGTACATATTCTTCAACTATACATACTATCGCTATCGACAGTTGGATCTCATGTGTTACATGCAACTAGTTATATCTATAGCAACTTCGAGGGCTTGAGTAATAATTAGATTTTCCAACTGTCGATTTGTTCAGGAGAACTTTGTTCTCTTAACATATCGACAATGTATCAAGCCAGAATACGCGAGAATTGTATGGAGAGGTCTACTTTTTTCACGGCTTTTCCAACTTTGAAGTCAAAAAACACCAACTTAGAGGCTTCGCAGCATATATGTTCCATACACGGATTTACTCAGAATTCGGAGTAGAACATTTCGTGTGTCTGTGTGTGTGTGTGTCTGTGTGTCTGTGTGTGTGTCTGTGTGTGTGTGTGTCCGTCCCCCCCTTATAACTTTTGATCCGCTCAGTTTACAGAGCCTAAAATTTCAGAATATATAAACAGTTACAGGCCTAAAAAACTTTTATACTCGGAATTTTGAATTTTTGTTTCAGTCAGGGGTTATCAACTTTTGAATTTTTATTTTATTTTTCCATATATCTCAGAAACCATAAATGCTAGAACGCTAAAAATTGGTACAAACATAGACAAATACAAAATCTCAAATTAGTTTTTTCAAAAAAATTCCAGGGTTTCTCAAACATTTTTTATTAAGAAAAATATTTTTTTTATGATAAATTTATGAGTTTAACTGCCTATATTTCCAAAACTTTTACAATTATCGAAAAAATCTGAAACACCCCAACTAGATAATTTAATTTTCTATAAAAAATTCAAACATTGTAGTAGAAGATCTCAATTTTTTTTTAACAATTTTTTTAAAAATTGAATTTAGTGACGACATCGCTTCATACATTTTGTATGGCAGTCGCCTATACACAATATGTTAGAAGACTTAATAGTTTGATACTTCATCTCCAAACATACATACATACCATCATGCTATTTGCATATTCTGGGTAGGAAAAAGGATCTTCCTCCATACTATCCTATCTTGACATACATACCTACATATGTTCTATAGAAAACAAAATATCTGAAAATATTCAATAATTTGTATCTATGGGTTTATAGTTTGGTACATATTCTTCAACAATACATACTATCGCTATCGACAGTTGGATCTCATGTGTTACATGCAACTAGTTTATAGGAATATACCTATGTATAATTTATTAAAAATCATTTCTACTTGTATTGTGGATAAATTAATTTTTAAAAATTAAAATTAAAAATTAAGTTGGTTTGTATGTTATATAAAATACAACTAATCAATGCTTCAGATAATAATTTTATACAAAATGTTTACTGACAAAATATCGATTAACACTATTTTCTCACTATGAAAAATATTACTGTGGTTTCCACCAAAATTCTTGAACCTTTTTGCCGTGGAGGGGGCGATTTGCACAAAACCAACCAAGCAAAAATACAAATTAATCCAACTGTCGATTTGTTCAGGAGAACTTTGTTCTCTTAACATATCGACAATGTATCAAGCCAGAATACGCGAGAATTGTATGGAGAGGTCTACTTTTTTCACGGCTTTTCCAACTTTGAAGTCAAAAAACACCAACTTAGAGGCTTCGCAGCATATATGTTCTATACACGGATTTACTCAGAATTTGGAGTAGAACATTTCGTGTGTCTGTGTGTGTGTCTGTGTGTGTGTGTGTGTGTGTGTGTGTGTGTATGTCTGTGTGTGTGTGTGTGTCCGTCCCCCCCTTATAACTTTTGATACGCTCAATTTACAGAGCCTAAAATTTCAGAATATATAAACAGTTACAGGCCTACAAAACTTTTATACTCGGAATTTTTTAATTTTTGTTTCAGTCAGGGGTTATCAACTTTTGAATTTTTATTTTATTTTTCCCTATATCTCAGAAACCATAAAAGCTAGAACGCTGAAAATTGGTATAAACATAGACAAATACAAAATCTCAAATTAGTTTTTTCAAAAAAATTCCAGGGTTTCTCAAACATTTTTTATTAAGAAAAGTATTTTTTTTATGATAAATTTATGAGTTTAACTGCCTATATTTCCATTTTTTTTAAAATATCGAAAAAAGCCGAAACATCCCAACTAGATAATTTAATTTTATATAAAAAATATTAACATTGTAGCAGTACATCTCAAATTTTTTTTAACAATTTTTATAAAAATTGAATTTAGTGACGACATCGCTTCATACAATTTGTATGGTAGTCACCTATACACAATATCAAAGAAGACTTAATAGTTTGATACTTCATCTCTAAACATACAATATACATATACCATCATGCTGTTTTCATATTCCGGGTAGGAAAAAAAGACTGACCTCCATACTATCCTATCTTGACTACCTAGGTACATGTGTTGTATAGAAAACTAAATATCATAAAATAATAAATAATTTGTATTTATGGGTTTGGTACTTATTCTTCAACTATACATACTATCGCTGTCGACAGTTAGATCTCATGTGTTACATGCAACTAGTTTGCAATCTGCGCACCCACGTGACTGGTTACGATAACACAATTTTGCTTTGGTATTGTTTTGTTAGGTATTCAATAATTTTGCCTATATTTCGATAGATGGCAGGAATGCGCAAGATTGTTTTGAAAATTGACAGAAAATGATTTCTATGGAATCAGTTTGTGAGTAACAGTGATACAGTATGGTTATGTCGCTCGGTTGCTCAGTATCACAATTTTAATATAATCTTTTAACCAATTGTTTTAAATGAATACAATAAATATCACAAGTGATTGTGTCTTTGAGATGATAAGTTAAACTATATCTGTTGTTTCGTGTGATTGTGTTGTGATTATACTACTTATAAGCAAACAGTCTAAAATGTTTGCTAAAAAGCATAGTTAAATTGTATTGCACATGTGAAATTGATTACTTGTTATAATTTGGCAGTCTTATTGGGATTTTTCGTAAGTTTTGGATAATCTCGGTGCTTTTCTGAAATGTCAATGCCTTTAATGAGAGAAACGGCCCTGCCAAAAACATCCCCGGTAAGTGAGCTTTACCCATATTGATTTTCAAGACGCTTTTTTATACTATATTATTATTATTAATTTGATAATATTGTTATCCTATAAATTGGGATTCCGAATTTAATTATTGAAAAACATTCTCATATAGTCACCTTAATAAAAAAAATGCATAGGATTTTCGATATAATAATATATATTTAGTATTATATATTTTTTAATTTGATAATGTCTAAAATATGTATTTAATTTATTTTTCAATTCGATATCTCAAGTGTTGAAATATTTCTTTCAATAATTATGTATTCAATAATTTGTGTATTTTCTTTCAATAATTATTATGTTAGGTATAAATGAAAACAATTTGTCTAAGTTTCACTATTATTTAAATAGTGGAACTTAAACAAAATAGTGTTTTCATGAATACCTAGTATAATAGAGTTTCACCACGAATTATCCGTCAAGAAAATAACAAGTTTTAATAATTATGTTGGCACCTACTTATAAATTTGGGTTCTAACCATTATTATATTTTTTTTTTATTTTCTAGTTATTTTACACAACATAATACATACCTAATATGAAATTATATTTGGATTTTCTTATACGTTAGTGTTATTATTTCTTATACATTCATATTTATAAAGAAATGGGCGTATCCAGTTGATATTTGAAGTATTAAAATTTGTAAACAAAACTAGTGGGTTGTGGCCAACGCTAAACTCATCATTGACAAGTCATTCTATAAAGTATTCAAATTTTGTATGGAAAATATTCAGCATTTTCTGGAAATGAGTTTTTTAAATTATTTTTTTATTTAAATATTTTATTATGAAAACTTGATAATTCTTCAATGCCATTTTATGATTGTGATGTGCCTTTTTACCTATTTGAAAATAAAACATTCAATTTTTAAGTTTCCTGAGCTTGGGGTCACTTTGAAATATTTGACAGTTAAATAAATAGAGAAGCACTTTTCAGATATTCATGAAAATCTAATGGGGTCTAAGTGAGTATCAGATTATACAAATTTGCAAAATTTGAAATGAATCGAATGAGTACTTTAGTCTATAATCGATAAAGTAAAATAAACACGCCGTACATAGCACACAGCACGCAGCACATACTATACAGCACACATACACACAGAGATACATTGTGATCAAACTTCCAGAATACTTACAATTTCAGCATGTACTAGTTCATAATCTGCAATAGAAAAATAGCCTTAAAAATTGCGAAATCATAACTCTGCACTTGGGTTAGTGAGGAGTAAAAAATATAGGTACTTACCTATATAATTGATTCCAAATGTTAATTTTTATTGAGAAAGGGATACAGTTAGTTAGTTTTCAATCCCCCGTTCGATTTTTACTTTATTTAAAATGAGCTGTCGTGTTTTTTAAGGTCTGGTGACCGATTGCAGATTTGGGGCGTAGAATTTGAGAGGAAAGACAAACGAACAAAAAATTGGGAAAAAGTACTCCTAATTTTGTGTATTTTGTGAGTTATGTCATGTTTTTTGATATTTTACAATGATGATACTAAGGTCCACGAGGTTATCAATTTCTCAACTGGTATCATGTAGAGAGTGCACACTGTGAGTTTCGTCATATGTGATGTGTTTGTGTGTATGGCGTACGGCGTACAGATTATCCTTTTTGTGTCCTCTCTACAGCCCAAACTATAAGTCCGATCGACTTCATATTAACATCATAATGTGTAAAGTGCATAAACCTAGAGCTGATTAGTTTTCCATGGATAACATTTCATTTCTTCTCTATGAATTCATTATTTACGTTATTTTTTTTTGTGTCCTCTCTGCAGTCCAAAATATAAGTCCGATTGACTTCATATTGATATCACATATGTAAAGTCCATAAACTTAGAGCTGATTAGTTTTCCATAGATATCCGTTAATTTCTTCTCTATGATTTCATCTGTCCAAATTTTCAAAATGCGCTCTCACGGTCAGGAAAATCGAGTTATTTTTATACTGTTTGAAAATTTGATACAACAAAATTACACTCATCAAAAATGCATTCAAGGATTGTCAAATTGAAAGAAAAAAAATCTATGATCTGTCATATCAATGTGAAATAAATTTCATATTTGTATGGAAAATGTATATAACAAAAGTAAAATAGCTTCTGTATGGTAAAATTGATATATTATGTGTCTCTATAGACAAGTGTATTTTTTACTCTCCACTTCTATCTTCCTCAAGGGGTAGGCAGTGAGAACCGAACATCGCATTCTTCTATCTTGACATATAGATCGCCTCATCAGCATTGATACACTGTCTCATACGTGCTCATCTTTCTAGTAATAATGCAATTTTTCTTAAAATTTCTCAACAGGTATCATGTAGAAAATGCATACTATGAGTTTCGTGACAATGTTTTTGTGTGTATGAAAACTTTTGTCCTCTGGGAATCTTATATTTGTTTAAGAATCTAATAGAAGTAGGTACTTCATAAAAATGCATTTAGAAATTGTCAACCTTTCAAGAAGAAAAAATGAACACTTACTATGGTGTGGAGAGTTTAGTGTTGGCTACAACCCACTCGTTTTTATTAGAAATAATACCACAGTATAATATATATACAAAATGACCTACCTAATTTATTTCATTTTGTGGTCGGTTGTCGTAAAATCAACAATAAACTTTAATCCCATTTAAGTATTTGGTCCTATGGTACCTACCTATACTTACTATATTATTATCTTTGTGATAAAAACAACTGACGTAGAGTTAGAGCCATGCTGTTTATTATGTTATTGACACTTAAATTTAAACTATATAAGTTGGTGTTGAGTTTACGACTTATAAATTTATATTACTACGGGGACAATGACCATCGCATGGAACACAAATGAAAAAATGATCATGTGGGTTATGGCTAACAGATACATACTAGTTGCATGTAATTCATGAGATCCAACTGTCAAAGGTGAAAGTAGATATATGTAGGTAGTTATATATAATAGACATGTTGTTTTCCTAAACAAAACATGTATGTCAGGATATAATAGTGTGGAGTTAGTCCTTTTTTCCTACTCCGAATATGTATTATAAAGTATACATCATGTATGAAGATATCAAACTATATGACTCCCCATAGATTTTGTTTATTCTGCCATACAAATTTTATGAAACGATATTTTTTTTATTTATTTATTGAATCATATAAATATACATTTTACAAGTAAAAAGATAGCTGCTTCACTAGAATTAACCTGTTCTGAAGCAGCTACCTGAACATTTTCTAAATAAATATCACTGAAAAACAATTTTAAAGATTATAACACAAATTCGTAACAGAAACTAAAATAATATTAATCAAGAAATTATTGTTGTGATATTGAATTCATTTTGAGTTCTACCCACATCAAGTAACCAACCACTTGGTACCACGGCCTTTGAGTTGTGTTAACCCTTTGAGATCCAGTGGCAGTTTATTAAAAATTCGAGGTGCAGTATATACAAAAAATCTTTACCCAAATTCATATTTTTTTTTGGCCCCAAGTAGTTACCCGACGTTTTGCTTCTTGTGTTCTTTGAGGTAGAGCAGTATTTAGGTTTTTTTTTAAATAAACTAATAATGTATCTAGTATAAAGTTGCCTTACATCAAGTACTTTAAGTTGCATAAAAATCTCTTCAGAAAAATATCTAAAATGGCTTGTTGTTGACTCTTAAAACACATTTTTGAGATTTGATTAGTGTATCCAATAATGAACGAGCAGCACCACCCCAGGCACTAATTGCATACCTGATAATTATAATTCATATTGTCACCAAATACAATTTTACAAAAAAGACCATCGAATGTAAGTATAGAAATCAAACCTTATATCATCAGAAAAGAGGTGATGAAAAACTGGCTACAAGGTGATAACTTTCCGAATATAACATATATCAGGGGGGCAAGTCTGGTCCACCCGGCGAAATCAAAACCCTAGTGATTACCCATATCATGGATATAATTATTATATGGAGTTATATAATATCTTTAGATATCATAGAAATCCATATGATAATTATATCCATGATATGGGTAATCAATAGGGTTTTGATTTCGCCGGTCGAACCAGACTTGCCCTCCAGATCTGCTGTTGTAGAGATAACGATTCCATATACATTTTTGTAGCTATGTTGATTCTTGCGGATCTCTTGGCGATGGCAAATAATTTTTCGTGTTTTGCAAAACATAACCTTTAATATACACACCTACTTACCACAGTGGATCTGAGTCTGTTGGTGACTAACGATTTTTGTTAATTAACAAAGTTTTTAGTGTACCCACGAATGGTATGCACAAAAAAAATCTAGATAAAAATGTAGGTACATAAGTTTTATGTATATATTTTTTAAATGTATTTGATTATGTTTCCCACAGACAGACTTCGCCTGGGATCCTTACATTTTCAATTATTGTCATAATATATTATATTTTTATGTACCTACTTAACTATGATTGTAAGTATGTCACATACAGGCACACACAAACGAAGTCAAAGTGAGGTTTTATTTTCGAAATATTATTGAAAGAAGTCAAAGTGAAGTTTTATTTTCGAAATATTATTGAAAGACGTCAAAGCCTTACTTTTAACAAGGGCATGGACTTAATATCAACTGGCTCTGAGGTCCAGATATATATTATAATATATATCATTCTTGGATCTCGACTTCTGAGTTGAACGGGTGTGCTCGCCACCAATTCAAGCAGAATTCGAAACACACAAGTCAAAAATCAATCAATCAGTCACAGAAAAATCAACAACAACAGACAGTTGTTAAACAACAGTCTCATGACTACAATTCCCGGATTACCCTAGAAAATAACCCTTCAACAGGAGGTGACTATACTTACTTACTCTCTTGTAGCCCATGTAAATTATTTAAGTACTCACCTTCACTAATACACACGGAATGTCACCGACGACGCGACGTTTCTCGCCCCGGAGATTATATTGATCATTCAGGACTAATGCCAGGTCCAAGTCCAACCACCTGCTGTGAACAAACATCTCTCCAGTTAACAATTAACCATCAAAAACTAAATCGAATCCCCGTTTCAAAAGTGCATATGTCTTAATGTTATCGTGTATTCATTTATAACTCCATAATCCTTCCCCTGTTTCGAAGTCTCTTTGTTTTCTCTATCTGTTTTGACGGGACGTATCCTTTAGGTTTCCTGCATTCTAGATTATTCTATCTGTAAATTACGGCGAGGGCGCCACTGCCGCCACTTGAAACTAAAGTGGTCTTCGATGTTCTCGTCGCTATCTCGTGGTTAAGAGTCAATAATGTCTGAAATGTCTCTTTAATTTGTTTAGATTGCATCTTTCTCACGTATTTATGTACGATGGTGTTTTCGAGATGTTTGTGTGTCGTGAATTTACATATCTATTTATTCGAGCTCATTCTGGTTGTATGCTCAAATGAATAAACTTTACTGCCTTTTGTGAAGGGCTACTGGTTTTTTATTTACAATTGAATGTAAATATGATGTTGAGCCTAGTCAATCGTGCTAATCGGGAAGGAGTAGAGATAGCTAATATTTATACATAATATGTGTTTCAAATACATTAAATTAAATAATAAAAAAAAAATATTTCACGTCAAACCATTGATTGTTTTCCTTAGAATATGAAAGAGAGGGGAAACCTAACTTTAATATATCCGCGGAGTACTTATATGTAAGCTACTGTGACCAAAATATTCAAATAACCGAGGTAGTCACACTACATTAGTCATATTTACGTACCCTTCTCATGGTCGTTGTTTACGTTTAAACCGTCAATCTTAGATTATATACATTATAATTCTATGCCGTCAATGTTGAAATTCAAATTTCAGAACATGTGAAAGAAAAGTACATATCTGAATACCCACTGTGAAACAATATAATAGTATTTTTATGAGATGGATGGTGGCAGAGCGAATAGCGCGCTGGGTTAGTAATCCAGTGGTCGCGAGTTCGAATCCTGCCACGGCCGATTCCGTTCGCTTATAGCACAAGCATTACTGCTTAATTTAGGGAATATATGAGGATGTATATGTACTTGTTAGAATGACATATTCATTCTAAAAAAAATTCTATTTTAAATTGGTATTTATGAAATGAATTTTAAAAGGACCAGTTGATAAGGGTCAGCCGAAACGGTCGTCCTAGTAGAAGAATAAATATAGGTATGTAAAAACATTTCGTATTCGTTTGATTTAAAAATACCTAGTATATATAATAAATACACGTAGTCAATCATTGGCTGCCATACTAAAAAAAAAATCATAGTCAATGCACCAAACAGAAAAAGAAAACAGCATGAAGCGTTAATCATCAAGTAGTTACTTATTCAGTTAAACTCACACTTGAATATATATTATTTATTACTGGGTTTGTAAAAGTTCTGACGACCTGTCTGAATTAAATGGCTAACACTTCGCGTACATCAAATCCGTCGTCGGCCGAAGTATTCTCGGACGACGTCGTGTCGGTCGAACGAACCAAACGTTAGAGGATGTTTGTATTGTAAATGTATAATGTGATGTACTGTGATGGGGTGCACAGTACTATCTCCTCAATTGAATATTGGGGATGGTCTTCTTCAATAAATAACTCAGTAGTTATCTCTGTAATCAATCTCTGTATTGTCTCAGTACGGGCCCTATGGCAGAATGCCCCCTACTCATTCATACCAAGCCTATATAGGCACAACATCCGTCTCTTTCACACACGATATAAGAGTAGTAATGATGAATGTCGTTCAATATTAAGAATCGTTTAATCTGAATCATTAACATCATCATTAATAAATTATAGACCTTGAGTGTACATGGTGTGTATATGAATGTTTGTTTTTTTTTATTAAGGTACAGCCACATATAGAGAATGTTTGTATTGTAAATGTATATATGAGTGTGTACGTCTCTATGTATTTATAATATGTGTACATATTGGTGTGTATTTACGTGTATAGATGCATAATGCAAATTATACTTCATTATTTTGTATATAATTAATATCCTTTTATTTATATAATTATAGAAATATCTTAGTTTTTTCCAACTGCATAATTATAAAATTTTACACTTGTCTTATATCCAATTAATTCTCCACACTATTAATGAGATATTAATATGGAATTGTTTATTTGTCTTCTTAATTTCGAAATGAACGTGCTTATTTCTGTGAAAAAAAAACTATTAAATTAATTATTGAACGAATATTTTTGGTTCAAATTATTTAAATCGTTCATTTGAACGAATCGCTAAAATCTGCATCACTAAAACGTATTTAAAAAAAGTGCGTACACTGCAACAGCCGAAATCATTCGTTGATGCCCGATAATTACCGATCAGCTGACAAACCCGAACTTGTTCGGATTTCTTGCCGGTTTCTCGGCCGTTCCTGGCCATCATTGCAAACTACTACTTGTTCTATCGTGTCGGCAGCGTCCTAAACTTCCTTTCCAGTTAGGAGTGAGATAGTCCTCCCAGTTTATTCCTCCCACAACTTATCCTCAGTGACTTATTGCACTAATACAAGTTTATTTCAACATAAAAAATAATTTAAAATAAATAATTAGTTGTGTTTATTTATAAGCCACACATTGTATCAATTATCATAACTTGTTTTATGACTCGTTATTATGTTTGGCGAAAAAATAGTCAAGAACGGCGGCTGTGTCTGCAGATGGACGTTCGAGACAGTCGTCCGAATACTTCAGACTCTAAATCGGCCGATGGATCGGATGCAGTAGACTCACGGTGCCAGTAGATTTCTACCCGTTCAACTCGAGTAAGTGGTCAAGTATAATAAATGCATTCATACCATAGTTGGTCTGCGCAACCTGGTAAATTATTGAGAATGCAATGAAACATTATTTGTCTTTTTACTTTTTTATCATCTCTCTCACTCGGTTTTTTCACATCTGACCTTTTATTCTCTGACATACGTAAAAGTTTTCAATAGTTGAAAATTTACAGTTCGCACCGCACAGACATGAAGAGCGTGCTTTTTGAGACCCTTGTTGATGGGATGTACACAAATATGCACACGTATTGCCTTTTGATGTTAATTTATAGTAATTTTATAATAAAAAATGTAAATTTTTTTATTTTATAAATTTTGTTTTTATTTTTTGCTAATTCTATGTTTCATTTTTTTTGTTATGTATGTATGTATTTTGAGCGGTGATAGCCAAGGGGTAAAGTCGTCGCCTTACATGCGTGAGGTCGACGCCGACGGTTCGAATCCGGGCGGGGCACGCACCTCTGGATTTTTAAAAAATCTATGCGCGGATTTATATCACTAGCTATTTGTAGCCATGATCCAATTTGTCTGGTTCCCCTTTCTAAGTGTTACGAAAGTCATATGGCAGTCGCTTCAATGTAATAACCAGACTCGCCAATTCCAGGATCATGGTCAAAGCGGACCCCGATAAAAACGGGACAAAAGCGCTAAGGAGAAAGAAGAATGTATGCATGTATTTTATTTCGTGGATCATAAGTCAATGTATTAATTTTATAATTATTAAATAAATATTTGAAAAAAAATATTGCATTTCACCAAATCTGTGACGTACAATATTTTTTCAAATCTGTGACGAGTTATTTTTAATAGGAAAAAAGTAAAACAAAAATAAAAAAACAAAAAACCTGACATACTTAATAGGTTTTTATATTATCTTTCGTTTAAAGTAAAAATCTACTTTTATATATATTTTTTAATTATTTATAATAAACAATTAAAAAACAGTTTTAGTGAAACTAATTTTAACTAATTTAATTCAAAGACGTTTTTTATGGTACTAGGAAAAAAAATTCAAAATTTATTATTTTGCCTAAACTCGTAAGCAAAATTATCTAAGTAATCGTCAAATGTACGACAGTGATTTTTGATTAATGCGATGGAGTGAGACAGGCAGACAGCTATATTTCGTTTTCCAATAATTACATATTATTGAGTAGGTACTTACCTCAATAATAAAATATAGTTTCTAAGTTACGGGAGAGCAGATTATCTTTGTATATTACGACGAAAAATGTCAATAAAACACGAATTAAAATAATATTCAAGTATTTTACTTCTGTGATTATTTCACAGGTTGTATCTCCTCATTTTGTATTCAGAAATTCTTTCGATTTGAAGGTATAACATATTTTATGAATTGAGTAATCGAGATGAGGCAAGTGGTAATTTTAGTGTAGAAATAAGTTTAATAATATAAGCATTCAGTGGTTACATTATTTTGTAAATGTGTGAGGTATTTGTTTAATCAATAACATGTTATTGTTTTAAATCTAATCAGTGATAAGGGATTAATTGATAATTATTAGTAGTGATGAACAAATGCAATACCGAGTTGGAGGTGTGGTCGTGGTATTAATATTGATATTGCATACTTGGTTTTGTCTATCGTTATCAAGTGTACTACCAATACTAGGCATGCAAAGTCAAGAGTTTTTTAAAACACAAATGAAAGAGACCAGCGGTCACTTACAAAATTCATAAACACATTTATTTATAAAGAAAATTAGGCATCTACCATCGAAATTTAACTATTAATTGACGTGTTTTTCATGTTAATAGTAATTACCATTGATTGTAACTATTAAAAATCATTTTTTTTGTGTAAAAGTTTCAAGACTTGTAAGATCAAGAAAAGAGTTAACCGAGTATGTAAGACCATGACCACACTTATGAATGCAAGACCGAGACCACTCCGATATTGGTCTTGCATTTGCTCATCACTGACGTCTATAGATAACCAATAATTTGTAAAATTCACTTATATAACAATATATTCTTATCAGATCATACCAACTTAATAAATATTGATAGCAAGAATTATTTTATAGCGTGTTGTAGATTAAATTTATTTACTCTATTCGAGTATCATCGTTGTCGGGTGTCCTGCAAGAGCCAGGTACCTTATCGATAATACAACAGGCACAACAACATCTCACATAGTTCAGCAATGAGGTTCACCACCCATTCTAAATTTATTGCCTTTTTAGGTGAGATGTGGGGACACGTGTGTGTCGTGCTGTAGCTGGTTACATCACACGGTGGAATATGCTGTGATGGTTGATTTACACTGACTAAATTTATTTTTTAATTCCCCTAGATGTCGCATTTATTAGAAACCTAAAAATAATAAATTTTCCTAAAAATACCACTTTTTAATGTATAACTGGGATTCGGTTGCAATAGGATTGTTGAAAAATTTACCGTGTAACGATCGAACTTAAATGAGTTGTGTTAAATTAGTTACTGTACCCGAAAATTATCCAGTCCGATTATTATTTTTGTTCCTGTTTTAAGTCAGAATGAAGGGTAATTAAGTTTATCGAAGTCGATAAATTTTTAAAATTAAATACCAATCAATTTATTATTTATTCTACTTCATATTTTTATACCTGGATGATATTCCTTTGAGCGGTATTTTAATAGCTTTTATTGTCATGTGTTAACTTCAAGTTCAGGTGTAGGAAACTGGTGGAACATAAAAGTATTGTTGAAAAAAAGTCATGGTTATTTTATAATTGTGAATTTAATTAATCAAGTTAGATATTATACAAGAGTGATATTTGCGATCATTTTTACCTACTTTTTTACCTGTACCTACCTTGTTCGGTTCTCTATGCCTACCCCGTGAGCGATATGGCATGATTGTATATATATATATATATATATATATATATATATATATATATATATATATATATATATATATATATATATATATATATATATATATATATATATATATATATATATATATATATATATATATATATATATATATATATATATATATATATATGTGTGTGTATGTACCTACCTATTATAAAAAAATATGTCCGAAACTGCAAATTAATATTTTTTTGACTGTTATATTTTTCATAATGTTTATTACAAACCATGTGGTAAATATGAACATTTTCTGTTTATATTATAAGACTGTATTTGTCCCTTAAATAAATAAATAATAAAAAATGGTATTTCATAAAGCCAAAAAACACCCCAACTAGATAATTTAATTTTCTATAAAAAATATGATATTTTATTATTAGAGCACAATTAATCAACACTCCATCCAATGAAACTTATATTTATAGGGCACAATAATATTTGTTATTTCATACTCGTTGCATGTAACACGTGAGATCCAACCGTCGATAGCGATAGTATGTATAGTCGAAGAATTCGTACCAAACTATGAAACCTTTAAATCCAAATTATTTATATATTTTAAGATAATTTGTTTTCTATACAAAACATGCATGTTAGGATAGGACAGTGTGGAGAACCGTCCTTTTTTCCTACCACGAAAATATGTCAACTGTAATGACATCAAATAAAACATTTAACGACCTCTTCTTCTAAATATTCAAATGTTGGTACTAATAGACAAATTACACATTATACAAAAGGATTATCAATAATTCATTATTGGTTATAGTATGAGCGGCTGCTGTATAGGTACCTACCTAATAGGGCTTGCAACTCGAATATTCAAATATTTTTAAAACATATTTTGATTGACGTATCGACGCATTATTTTTATGTGGACTCACTATTTTTTTTTTTAATTAACAAAATGAATATATCCTTGTTTAACAAGTACATATACATCTTCCTACATTCCCTAAACTAAGCAAAAGTGCTTGTGCTATGGGTGAACGAAATCGGTCGAGGCAGGATTCGAACTCGCGACCACTGGATTTCTAGCCCAGCGCGCTAACCGCTCTGCCATCGACCCATCTCTTGATATGTGATGGCAATGACAACAAAACGAGAAATAGTTGTATGATTTATTTTATTATCTGTTGATTCTGTGATTTAAAATAACCAAAATTATGCTAAGTTTATATTTTTTTTCAATCATTTTAAGGGTTAATTTTTGATGTAACTGATATCATTAGACTGGTTCTGTTCATGTTAGTGTCATTGTCATAACAAAAATTGTCATATTTTATTTTCGCAATTTTATTATCTCTAACATTTCGTGTTATCTCATTGTTTTTATTAACATTTATTGCAAATAAACATGATTGATCTCATAACTTATAATTAGTCTATTTTTTTCGAATATTTATTTCGAAAAATATTCGATTATTACTGGCAACAAATTCGAATATTTTATTTTGTTGTTTACTTCCAAGCCCTAATATCTACCTACAATGTAAAGTAACCTCTTGTGAACAAATGGAGGATCAGACATGTTCAGAGTGTAATGGTATCTTGGATATGATATTAATATTAATATATAATGAATGATAGATAGTCAAGTTACACCTTAGGACCTCTCCCCTGCAATGGACCATAATATTATTATTATTACCTCTATACTTTGTATGGAGGTAATTATATTATTACCTCTATAATTTGTATGGAAATTCAACTACCACTATTGATGCTGGGTGCAAATCTCTCGAGGAATTTAATACAATATGCTAATTTCACATATTCTTATATTGCTGAAAACAATAAAAAATTATAAAGAATATCTGTGAAAAATAAATCCATTGCTCCTAATGTTACGGAGAGAATTCTTAGCTCCACAAAAAAATAAATCCATTGCTCCTAATGTTACGGAGAGAATTCTTAGCTCCACAAAAAAATAAATCCATTGCTCCTAATGTTACGGAGAGAATTCTTAGCTCCACAAAAAAATAAATCCATTGCTCCTAATGTTACGGAGAGAATTCTTAGCTCCACAAAAAAATAAATCCATTGCTCCTAATGTTACGGAGAGAATTCTTAGCTCCACAAAAAAATAAATCCATTGCTCCTAATGTTACGGAGAGAATTCTTAGCTACACAAAAAAATAAATCCATTGCTCCTAATGTTACGGAGAGAATTGTTAGCTCCACAAAATAATGTATATATACTTGTATACAGTAAGTACCTATTGTATTGAATATCTAGTAATTTTTGTTTTATTTTTGTGAATATTTCGCAGGTTGCAACTATATAACATTATTTGAGTCTTTATATCTTGAACCTTCACATTTCATTCCTTTCATTATTTATTTTTCAATTTCATATCAAAATTTGCGGTTGATGTAATTTTTATTATGTATTTTTTTTCGAGCTGCTATTTTTTTCTTGTTTGTGAGTTTGCTTCTTTATTTTGATTTGATATTAATTTGTTTCCTGATAAATAAATATACTAACATCATAAAAAGTGTTATTTATTTTTTAGATAAGATAAAAATATTAATAAAATAAAATACGTCTGTGAACTCGTGTCCGATAAGAACCTTACTTTAATTAATTTGAAATAAAATACATATTTAATATCGATAACCCGTTGCAATTTTTTATTTAATATTTATTATACTTAACAAGAAATAATATTTATATCTTTTCTTCTTTAGTTAGTTAGTTAGTTAACACTATTTACAATACATACTTAGTATAATAATCTTTACGTAAGTATATATCATATAACCATATTTTAGAAATACATAACTGCAGTTAATTTGAAAAATTATTGATTTGATCAGAAGTAGTTGATTTAGAATATACAATGAAATATTAAAATTGTTTAAATTGAATATAAGATTATACTAGGGGAAAAATATTTAAAATGACGATATTTTAAAGTAAATTATGGTTTTCAAATCATTATTTTTATTACATGTCTAAGGTAAAGTAAATATTTGGCTTAAAAAATGAATAAAATACATTTTTTTTCTACAAATTCAATTTATTATGATATCGATTAATTATTACATATTTTGAATTAGTTATTTTTTTTAAAAGAATGTCTTGGTTAAAAAAGTACATATACTTAAATTCCCTAATTCATATATTCCCTAAATTAAGCATAAATGCTTGCGCTATAAGTGAACGAAATCGGTCGAGGCAAGATTCGAACTCGCGACTACTGGATTACTAGCCCAGCGCGCTAACCCAGCTTTCAATTGGATTTCTACTTTGTTGACACAAATTCTTTAGTATTATTACGTATATATATACTAATTATTTTTGCCGCATATTTTTTAGTTGAGTTATGTACGTTTATTTATGTGTATAAAATCCAGTTAATTAATTTTAAAAAATAAGCAATAATTAAAAAAAATGCTAGCTTTCTCTCACGTATCAGTTTTTTGTAGTTTGAACAATTCCTTATTAATTGTTATTGCAGAAGTTTCAACACTTGGTATTACGTGCTATAAAGGCAGTTTTGATTTTGTGAAATGTCAGCTTCGACGTAACTAATATTAACACTTACCTAATACCGGCAAAACTCACTTTCGTGATGAAAATGTATAAAATTCGTGCCTGTGGAAATATAGGAAAACATAAAGGGATGTCAGCTAATGCAGTATTATTGCTAAGTATATAATAATGTTATGTTTATACATTTAACGATTTAACAGCCGTTTTGCATGTACACCATTTATATGTATTTATTTGAAAATTCATACTTAACTCGTGAAGTAATATGAAATATTGAGCCTTGATTTACCAGTTTCTCTTGTACCTAAACTTTCTTCTGCGTCTCTGTTGAGATCTACTCATCCGAAACTATAGAGCTCATTATGTCTATCAGTAAAGTAAAATATAGAAAACATTGGTGTTGTTTTTATAAATCTAATTGCCTCAACTAAGAATTATTGTTTCCTAGATTTGTATCTTCACATCGACTTCCGTATCGAAGTCAAACGACTTATACTTCTATTCTACTTACTACTCGAAATTTGGCTCTTTTACGGAAATATGTCATACCATTATTTTAGTTTATTATTTTCGTGTGTATTTTGTTTTATGTTGAGTCCCATTTACTTGTGTTCGATTCTCATAGTCCTCGTCATCCAAGTCCTGTCCTCCGCGTCCTCCGAACGAAGCCTTGCCTCCTTAAGATCTCTGGTTATTGTAGACATCTTAATGCTCAATGGTCTACCCGGTCTTCTGGGCTTCACCTCTATGTTCATCATTGTAAACAAGATATTCTTATAACTACAGATATATCTAACTAATAAATGGTTAATAGTTAGGATCGGATGAAATCACAATTAATTAACGATGATTTTTGAGAAATACGCCTAATGTCTTTGAGTTTAGAGCAATATAAACACTAATCGCAGAAAGGTTTGCATACGAATTCCTACCAAAATAACAAATATTTTTCTTAAAAATATTATTCTGAATCTTACTCGTTGCTTTGATATTGTTTCAACACAAATAACATATCACGTAGATCAAGAATATAAAAAATAAACATTGTAATGTTATAGAAGCCTGCACGATTTTATCAATTAATTTGTATTACGTAACCCAGATTCCATTCTATCTTCATAATTATTTTATTGGTAGGAAAGTATGTATATTTAAATTGATCGGTTCTGTTGTTCTTCAGTGACCTAATAGCAAATTCGTAATAATAGGTTGATGCAAATTCATTGATGCTGTCACGATTCTCTACAACTGAGATGAAATATTGTTTTCAACTGAGTACCTACCTAAGTAGTTACCACTTCATTAGCGTGTCAATTGTTAATAATAATGGACTGTGTGTATGGATGTTTGAACCAATTGCACAATGTTTTACTAATATGTACGTGATTGTAGTTTGTCAAATTATACAAATCATGATGGTGAGTCATTTATTTATAACATTTTGTATTCATAATATTATGTACACTGAAAAAATCTAAAGTTAGCAAAGTACCTTTTTGGCTCGGTTAAAGTCATATTGGTAGTTATTAACCAATATATGATTAAAAATAACAAAGTTGCACTTGGCTATTATCTAACAATTGAATACTGTTAACGTGTAGTTGGTTACCAATAGCAATGTAAAAAGTCATGTTGGTAGTTATTGACCTATACATGATTAAAAATAACAAAGTTGCACTTGGTTATTATTTGCGAATATAATACTGTTAGAATGAAGTTGCTTACCAATAGCAATGTACTTGTTTAAATTTTACCGAGTAACAGGTACCTATACGGACATTTTGTATTTGGCATCTGTCAAATTTGACATTTTATACATAAAAATATTAATATTTCTCAAATTTGACACGATATATTAAAAAAAATATTATATAAAGTATAATTCTCGCCAAATATGATATGTCACATTAAAAAATGATTAAGTAAAGTATAATACTCGTCAAATTAGACATGTGACACTGAAAAATAATTGAATTAAGTTGAATTAAGATGAGATATTCGTCAAAGATTATCATTATTATTCACAAATATCTTGTGTTAATTTGCTAATATTTACATTTGAGATGTAATGTAAAGATGTTTATACTATTTTGATGTTAAAGCTGGATGAATAATAAGAGACCATAATGGGGCAATTAATGAATGTAAAGAATGTATTATGTCCAATTATGTCAAGATCATTGATTTGTCAAGATTGGTTTTGTGGTGTTTGGTTTTCTCTGCCCCAATATGGTTATTGTGTTTAGGTATGTATGTATTAGTTAATATAACTAATATAAATAACTCATAACTTCAATATTAGTTAATGTCAGTTTATAACATTCACAAATAATAAAATAAATATCTACATAAATATGTAACATTAACATACACCCATTTGAAAAGTGTGAGTCAATCGTTTGATATTGGATTGTTGTTTAATATTCATGTTGATGCCATGCTGGGGAAAGCATACACCATAGAAAGTGCTTGAAACAGTCGGGGTTGGCTGTTTCAAACTGTTGCAGCACGGATGTTTGCAGTTCCAGTGCAAAATTCTTGTTTACAAAACACTAACCGCTTGAGCAGTCGTAGCCAAAATGAGCAGTCGGATTGCAGTCGAATTTCGCCGTGTAGCTAAATTCTTAGATTAGTTGTGACAGCAATACACAACTTCTTCAATCTGACCACTACAATTGCTAGACTTTCTTTAGGAGAAATACTTTTTCTTATAACGGTGTCCGTTTCCTAATTTTTATTTCATTTTTTATTTCATAAATAAATAAAATATGAAATAATATTTTTAAAAAAATAAAAAGAACAAAATAAATAAAATTAAATATGAGTCAGTTCTTCATTGACATCAGTTAAAAAGATTTTGTTGTATTTTTCTGTAATGGATACAAAAGTGTGAAATATTCAGTATTTTCAATGTTGGATGTGCCCATGTAGGTCAGTTATTTTATAGTAGAATAAATAATGTTTCCTCCTCGAAATCCATATTGCAACTGAATTAACGTTGACAGCGATTGTGTTGCAGTTGAGCACTGCTTCATACTAAGGCAACATACTTTCTGAGTTAAGCAAGTTAGACAGCAAATTTTTTTGCAGATGTATACCTATTATTATTTTGATATGCTTGAACTTAATATTCATGATTTTTTCTTTCATTTGTCATTTTAATATTAAAAAAACTATCACACTGGCTAACTTGAAAAAATGCGTTTCATTAATTTTAAAACATATTAATTTTGTTGTATTTGGAGCCTGTCACAGGAATGACTTGTATAGTATACTGATAATGATAAAACGATCCTAAAAGAACTACACTTTCATATTACAAAATTGTTTTTAAGAAAAAACCTCGGGAACGTAAAACTGTTATAGAAAATTAGGATCAATTTCTTAACATCATTTCTTGAATTAACACACTGAAAAATAAACAATTTCATTCAATAATAATGTTGACGAATATTGTATTTAGTAAATTTTAAGGTTAGATTCTACGTTCTATTTGTGTATAAAGCGACATGTCAAATATTTACGTTTCGGTGGTTGATATTGGTGGAATGACCATATATAAAAATGGTATTTCGTTTTAATATCTACTTATTCTCATGATGGAATACATTAACTACTTTATTTATTAAAATAATTGTTATTTCTTATTTTTTTACATATGTTGCGTTTATTAAAAATATTCAGATGAATTTATTTACTGGAAAGAACTGAAATGATGTTGAATTTTTTTTTGTTCTGGCAATAATATGTATTACGCGCAACCGTTTCGCTTTGGTCTTCTGTCAAAACTCAAAACGACGTGTTTTCTTGTTCAAATATTTTTGTGTCTTGCTGTTTTGTTTTAAATTGTGTGGTGTAATGGTGTTATTTTTATTATTTAAAAATACCACATCAATGTTGTCAATGTTATCAAATGCCACATCAATGTTCTTGTGGTTCAACTGAATTAACGACAATATTGGAAAAATATAAATGGACAGCCAGAAGAACCAATGTGTCAATTCTAGACGAGCTAAGGATCGAGGATCGTCTATCGACGATATGTTACAGACGTATCCTTCAATTCTTTGGACACATTGCCAGAAGGGAACCAGACTGCCTCGAGAAGCTTGTTGTGATGGGCAGCGTGGAGGGACGGGGTCTTCGGTGACTGGTGCTCTGCGTTCAGCCAAAAATAGATTGGCATGGAGGCGGGCCATACGTGTGGCGACAGACTACAGCCGCTATCCTCAGTCATGAGGAAAAGGACGAATGATGAAATGGTAAGTTGTACAGTGTGATATCATGCTATTAAATGAATTCAAAGTTGTAAGAAAATAACAGATTAACGCTCGCTCTACATTTGTTTTTACAGAACTCATTTATGTGTCAACATCAATGGATACCGTCTCATCCCAGATAATACCCGCTAACGATTGTCCACTCAAGTTCACCACTCTTTCCACATCCATCATAAGTAAGTTAAATAAAATATTTAATTGCAATAAATGTACCTATAGCAAACACTTGATGTATTACTTGCAAATACTTGATTTGTGGCAGGATAAGAAATGAGGACATTAGGAAATAATGTAAGATGAAGAAAGATATCAATAATAGAATGAAAGTGAACACATTGAGATGGTTTGTCCACATGGGAAGAATGAATGAGGAACGCCTGACGAAGAAAATAAACATTGCGGAGAGGAATGGAATGAAAGGTCGGGGCCGCCCAATAAAGGGATGGCATGACCATGTGAACGATATTCTGAAAGACAGAAATGTTAGAAGTGTGAACAATAGACGAACATGTATGAGAATATGCATGAATGTTGACGAGGCGATGAATGTATGCCAAGATAGAAAAATGTGGCTTTCGGTTCTCTTTTCTGCCTATCCCGCAAGGGACCTGGCGTGATGGTATATTGTTGATGTATTAACTACTTAATGAACTGTGTATGTTTTCAGTTCCTGAACCTCGCTCGACGTTTGTCGCCCTATGTATCTACATTTCCATGTAATCCACAGGACGTTCCTCGAAAAGTAAGTTAAACAAAGTTTATGTTTTATTTATTTATTTAAATATTGATTATAAAGGTGTAACACTATGGAATAGTGGAGAGTCATGATTTCACAATTTTTAAGCATATTTTTTACATCAATTACTCAACGGATATCATGTAGAGAGTGCACACTGAGTTTTTCATCATGATGTGTTTGTATGTATGGCGTAGGTACGGTGTATGGATACGGATATTCATATACCATACTTACAAGATACTGTAGATCTTCCATACTTACTGCTAACAGAACTTTATCGTCTGCATACATCAAATCTCGCACTATAACAGTACTCAATTTTAACAAACTTATGGCTCTATAGTTTTTGCAGTCGAGCTTTGAGCCTTTACTTTAATACAAAGGTACCACGACTGCATTTCTCCATGATGGTCTGATAGAAATTAAATGCATCATTGTTATTAAACATTTCTTGTTTCATTATAGAAGGAGGCAAGATGAAAAAACAACATGCAGCCAGAATTCAGTGGAGAGTCTTAAAGAGAGTCTTCCCCCGGGCCACAACGTGGAGTGGCGTACGTGGAAGACACTAAACAGACTGAGGACGGGCGTTGGGAGAACATTGGATAACCTGTCTACATGGGGCTTCCTGCAACAGGGAATACCAACGACATGTGACTGTGGACAACAACAGACCACCGCACATCTGTGCAGCTGCCCCTCGTTTACATGGTCGTGCCATCCTTTTCTAGGGCGCCCGCGACCTCTTATTCCGTTCCTGTCAGATTTGTATATTTTCTTCGTCAGGCGTTCTTCGTTCACTCGCAAGAAAACAAATAATTGTTTGCGGAAACATATATCTTTAAAAAGACGTGTCCTGGTATTGAAAAAATGTTTAAAAAAGGGTGAATGGTCATATCTGAATGAGCTGCCTCTAGTTGTAAAATATTTTCTTGAAAACCAAGAGCAGAATATTAGACATAATAAATTTCATTGAAAATATTCTGAAGAAGATAAGATGTTTGCATTATCTGTACAAAATAGGTATAGAAATCAAGTGGCGATAGCTCTGGGGATTGTGCGGGCCACGGAATGGGGCCTAGACTTCCAATCCGGGAATTGGCATACTATTGCATAGTGAACCGGACACAACAAGTTGTTTTGAAGGAAATCCATGTAATTTATACCATTAAGGTTGTCCAGCTAGTAGTATGGTCCCACGATGATATTGCCTATCACTCCTGCCCAAACATTGACTCTAAATTTTCTCTGAAAGTACACTAAACGGGCCACGCAGGATTCTCATTAGACCACATGCATATAAATTGTGAAGGTTTATAATCCCCTCGCTAGTAAATTTTGACTCGTTTATCCACAAAATTCTTTTTGAAAGGGTTGTATCGTCAATTTCAGCAATTTTTAGAAAAGGTAACTATCGCATGTACCTACATGAAAAGAGTTCATACCTAATTTAAATTATCTGAAACCCAGAATTTGTTGTTTTTTTGGCATTTTCAGAACCAACCTAACTTGCATGAAATAAAAATTATGTACTCTTGAGAATTAAAAGATGTTTTTTTAATATTTATTATGTTTAATATGTCTCTATGTATTAGAAATATAATATTTTTTTAATACAATAAATCACATTCCTGTGCAATAAATGAAATTTTGAATGAAACCTGTATTTTATTTCACTCCAAATATCCTACCTGTGTAAATTAGCAGAATACTGAGTAAGTAGATTGAAAATAGCCAAGTAGCTTTGCTGTGGCTACAGAATAAATTAATTCAGAATACTGAGTGAGTTGATTAAATCTAACCAAGTTGTTTGCTGTGGATACTGAATGAATTAGTTCACATTACTGAGTAGTAGATTGAATTTAACCAAGTTGTTTGCTGTGGATACTGAATGAATTAGTTCACATTACTGAGTAGTAGATTGAATTTAACCAAGTTGTTTGCTGTGGATACTGAATGAATTAGTTCAGATTACTGAGTAGTTAATTAAATCTAACCAAGTTGTTTGCTGTGGATACTAAATGAATTAGTTCAGATTACCGATTAGTAGATTGAAATTAGCCAAGTTGTTTGTTGTGGATACTGAATGAATTAGTTCAGATTACCGAGTAAGTTGATAGAAATTAGCCAACTAGGTTGGTTGAATTTGACAGTTACTTTGCTGATATTACAAAGTTAGTAGGTTAAGTTTTGACAGGTTACTTGGCTGATTATACAAAGTTGTCCGTGGTTAACCAAGTTACTAGATTAATTTTGACAGATTGTTAACAAAGCTACTCGGTTAAAATTAGCAGACCATTTACTTGGCAATTTTTAGCAACGAACTTTGCAGGTACTATATTAACAAAGTTGCTTGGTTATTATTAGCAGCAAATCATTTATTTTTAACAACTACATTTTTTGAGTGTACATTTCATTTTATCCTTAGATAGTCTTGGATAGTCTCATCTCATATTTAGAGATGAGACTATCCAAGACTATCAAACATTATAGCTTATCGTAGGTACTTAGTCTTGATTATAAGTGTGTCATTTTTCATCAACATCCATAAAATGCTCATATTTTGCTAGGCGGTTATTCTCATCAGCAGTTTTATTTTGAACTGTAGGTAGTTATAATATATCTACTTCTTTTTCTTCTTTCTGGTCCTCTTCCAACTTATCGCCTAGGCCGGCTGTTAAATTCGGCTCCTTTCGTCCTCATGATGTATCTCTCTCGGGCCTAAATATCGCCTACCTGAAGCCCGATTCTCTACAGGATCATTCTACATTGCATCCACCTTCGTTCTTCGATCTTCCTCTGGATGACTGTCTACTATGTAGTGTTTGTAGTAAAACACGTGAATTTGATTATATTTTTTACTAGCTTTTATGTCCCGCCGTTGGCCAAGAATGTAAAATTATGAAAGAAAAAGCAATCGTTTTTATAATATTGTCACCCAATTATTTTGCAATATCAGACTATGAAAAGTGGTTTGAAATTTGATTGAGTTTAAGTATTGTAAAATGTTCAAGTGATGGCCACAACCCATTCTTTTTTATATATTGCTATAAAGTGTGAATGAAGTATAATATTTATACAATTTCTGCTCGCATGGACTATGCGTAATGGTTTTAAATATGACTGTTTATCAACGTTGTAAAGAGATTGGTTTGGCCACAACCCCCATTTTTAAATATTATCATCGAAAACAAATTGTAATGTGTACCTATTGAAAATTTAGTAATTTTGGATGTTGGGATGTGGTTAAAATTTGATTAAACAAACGTAGGTACTGAAAAGATCTAGTATTGGTCACATCCCATTCGTTTTTATATTTTTTCATCAAGTGTGCATTATATTTTTGCTCAATTTGACTGAAAGTCTTCATTAACGAAGAAGAAGAAGACTTGAACTATAGTAAATAGTTTTTAATTTGAATATAAATGTTGTGAAGAGTTCAGTAATGGCCACAACCCCCATTCTTTAAATATTAGGTGTTGAAAATTATTCAAAATAGGATGATATAAATGGTTTAAATTTAATTAAACAAAAGTATTGAAAAGATTCTAGTGCAGGTTATATCGTCACATCCCATATCCCATTCATTTCATATGTATTTTCATCAAGTGTGCATATCGTTATTAATATTTCTGCACAATAGACTATTAGACTTAAAACTAACCCAAAAGACTAAATAAAAAAGAGAAAAATAAGTATAAGACTATAAGAAATAGTTTGTATAAAAAACTATTCCAATGGTCTACATAAAATAAGTAAAAATACATATACCTAATAGAAGAATTAGACTATTGGAAATAGATTGTATAAAAGCTCACCCAAAGGTCTACAAAAAAGAAGAAGAAGAATATTTAGACTATTGGAAATAGTTTGTATAAATACTGACCAAAAGGTCTACATAAAAGAAAATGAATAAGACTATTGGAAATAGTTTGTATTAAAACTCTCCCAAAAGTCTACGTACTTAAATGAAGAAGAATAATAATTAGACTAAAGGAAATAATTTTTATAAAAAAATGACCCAAATGTATACATAAAAGAAATAGTTTGTATAAAAACTGCCCTAAAGGTCTACATAAAATTAAGAAGAAAAAGAATTAGACTCCAGGACCCGCCGCTTCAGGCCCTTCAGTACCTCCCGTCCCTTTAATCCCTCATTACGTCCCTTCCCATCAGGCCCTTCAGTACCTTCCGTCCCTTCAGGCAGTTTTATACCTCCCGTCCCTTCAGGCCCTTTAGTGCCTCCCTTCCCTTCATTACATCCCGTCCCATCAGTCGGTTAAGAAAAGTTTAAATCCAGAAACCATCCTGGAAGAACCGCGAAGAGATGAAAGAACCTTCTTTTCCCAGGATGCTCTACTTAATAGGTAAAATGACTAAATACACGAAGAAGAAGAAAAAAGTTTAAACCCAGATACCTGCGAAGAGATGGAAGGACAGTTGGACCTTCTTCTCCCAGGATTCTCCAACTTCATAGGTAAAATGAGCAAAAATACACGATGAAGAAGAAGAAGAAGAAATAAGTTAAAATCCAGATACCTGCGAAGAGATGGAAGGAAAATTGGACATTCTTCTCCCAGGTTAGTCCACCTTCAAAGGTAAAATGACCAAATAGACGATGAAGAAGAAGAAGAAAAAAGTTTAAATCCAGAAACCTGCGAAGAGATGGAAGGAAAATTGGACCTTCATCTCCCAGGATAGTTCATCTTCATAGGTAAGATGACCAAGTACACGTTGAAGAAAAAGAAGAAAAAAGTTTATATGCAGAACCCGTCCTGGAAGACCTGTGAAGAGATGGAGGGACAGTCGGACCTTCTTTTCCCAGGATACTCCCCCTTCATAGGTAAAACGACCAAATACACGAAGAAGAAGAAGAATAAGAAAAAAGTTTAAATCCAAAAACCATCCTGGGCATACGCTCGACAATTCACCAAAGTTTCATTATAATCGGACAAACGGTTGATAAATAAATAAATAAAATAATTTTCCTATAGGAAATCAGTATAGGTATATTATTGTTGATTTGTAAGTAAATAGTATTAGGTAGGTACCTACCTACAACAAACTTCTAAATAAATTCGATTCCTAACAAATTTTATTTGAATATCACATTCTTTCTGTAGCCATGGAAACGATTCGAACACATAAGTAATATCGAATGGTTCGGATACATTTTTTGAATATGTAGGTACCTACATTGGTTTGTTCGATGCCATAAAAATGAAAATTGTCAGAAAAATCAAATATTATTTACAAATTATGCAATTTTATTATGCCTATATCTTTACTAATAAATAACACATTTTTACAATATATGTCTTAAAACTTGCCGTAATGTC
Source organism: Molanna angustata (assembly GCA_963576475.1). Classification (NCBI taxonomy): domain Eukaryota; kingdom Metazoa; phylum Arthropoda; class Insecta; order Trichoptera; family Molannidae; genus Molanna; species Molanna angustata. The sequence goes on from OY754972.1 coordinate 31,309,667, forward strand.
TTGTGTTTCATTTTATTATTTCATAATTACATTTATTTCAAAGGTTTATTATTTTCAAGAACATATTCATTCGGTGGGAAAATGAAATATTGTATGAAAAGATATTAAAATGGCGGCGTTTATGTACAAAAGGCTTACTTTAAAAATAAGTTAAACATTATAATTATACCAAATATTCACCATGTTTTTCACTTAAACGCTAAGTTATACTTCAAAATATATTTTTTTTGTGTAAATACCTACTTCTAACTTTTAAACTAACAGATATTTGCGTGCAAAATGTACACTTTTTTGACAGATATGACTTGGAAAATTTTGTATGAAAAAAATAATTATTTAAATATTTTTAAAATTCAGCATTTTTATCGCATTCTTTTTAGCGTGACACTGCATCAGGTATACTGGTACATGTTCGCACTTAAATTAGATTTTTAGATGCTCTTGGTTTTTCAGAAGGCGTGAGACAAACACACACACACACACATACACACACACATACACTAACATTTTGATTGCTTTATTACTTTAGATTTGTCACTCACTATGTCCTATTCTGATTCGTTTCAGTGTACGAAAACGTCTATCACCAACGGGCGACCGTGGATAAAATGATTTTATCCGCGCGGTTTGACGTAATGAGTCCCGTATAAATGCAGTCAACTTTTTGACATTTCTCATATATTAAAATTCAGACGGACAAATTTAGACGAATCAGAATATGACATATTATCTGTTAAACCGATAAACTACATTAAATCCCATATTTCTATCTCGTATTCATAACATTTTCATTTGTATATTTGTACATCTGGGTACCTACTCTAATTTTACATTTCACCAACTTGAAAAGTATTTCGATTGATTGTCTCGATTATTAAAATTTGAATTTGAGAGACGCGACGTTTGACCATTGGCCATGACTGCTTGCCTTACCTACAATTTGATAACGAGACTAGATACAATCTTTGGTCACCTTGAAATGCACCGACTTCCCCATATAAGGAGAAAGACATATTATTTCTATATACCTACTTACATAGTACGAATACTACTACTTTTCGATTGTGTAATATTCTTGTATCTACCATTTATTAATCCGTACAACCAGGCCGTGAATAAAATGTTGGTACATATTGTCAATGGTAAAAAAAATACTTAAGTATATAATAGCGTAATCATGTAGCGTAGAAAGTTGTCGTGTTTATTTAAAAAACAAACAAAAATGTTTAAAAACTCAGAAGTGTAATATGATACCACGGATACAACTTAATCGTGTTTTTGTGATTAAATTACCGATGAATGAGCTTGCTTGAATGTTCATGCATTTATCGACTAAAGTTAGAACACCAATTTCAATATTCATGAGGAATGTTTTATATAATTTCTTTACAATCTTCACAAATCTTTAATCCAAGTTTTCTCAAGAAAAAATACTCGCGTGTTTTTGATTAATTTGATGGTTCGATGATGAATCGGATGGGCATTCAACACAATTGTTTGATTGACGTGAACTTTCAAACAAACAATAAAATTGTTACTAAATGGAGTAAAATAGTGTCTAACATGTTTATTATAATCTATGGGATATACAATTTTGATTATAATATTACCTATGTACTATTTTTTGTGTGTCGTCTAATGATTAAGATCATTTTAAAGTAGACGATCGATTATTGGTGTATTGCTGTACAATTTAAAGTTGCTTTAATTGATTACAGATCTTTGACATTAGGTTAGGTATATCGCAGATCTCTGTAAAAATTGTTTTCAAATCAAAACTTACTGATAAAGAGCAACAATGACGAAGTTGTTTGAATGCCTCCAACGAACTCGTATAGTCACTAGAAAGTCAATTTATTTTGAACCGAGATGCAATCTTACTGATTGACATAACACATTATTGATCGCTCTCACGACACAGACAGTGTCATGTTTTACTTTATTTCGGTGTCGGTCTTTAGTGTCGCCACTGAGGTTGATATTTTTTAATTAAAATCGATGAGGAGAACATGCATGACATTTATTTACAGCGCACGCGATGCGTGTTTCGGATATTTGATTAGGTTTTGCGTGATGTGTCCAGTACCCACATATAGTTGTAATTGTACCTTATTGTTGCCATATCCAGAATATATTTTAAGTACAATCGATTAAGAATTACTTATATACGGAGGGGTACCCAATATCACAAGAAAATAAAACAAAGCATTCTTACTTTTTCAGACAAAATCTGGAATGTTAGTTTGAAAATATGAAATGTAAGAATCAAAATAATAGAGTAAGAAAATGAATTATATTTATAAGTAGGTACATTTTTATTCCACGAGTCCAGTTAAGTACCTTGATGAATTCTTAAACCTCTTTATTCTCTCACTTCTCTGATCGGAAATTCATTCTTCAAGGTTCCGTGACCCCTGGATTAGAAATAAACCAAAGTACCTATTCAATGAGTGTTTTCCATATTCAAAACTTACCTATTTATGTTTTGTATGGTCTGCTCATACTTTCATCGCTCGCCTAACATCACTATCCCGAATTGGCTTCTTCTCAAATTTGGTCAGTTTTTATTGTGGTTATGTATATTTTTACTTACCTACATATAAATATTCTTTAAAATTGTATATGCATCCTGTTTGCGTTATTATAATATACGAGTCAATAATATTCGTTCTGAACGTTATAAATAACGTCACCTGTATATTAAAACATGCTGCCACGAAGCTGTTAATGCACGATTATATGGATGTTGAGCTACCAAAGACATTGCATGTTGAACTAGATACGTTGTGATTGGTTTGAACTTAGATCTTATAAATCTTTTGATACTTTAATTTATCTACTCTGCATTTCTTGATATTGATAATATAATATAATCATTTCTTAGAACATAAATTTTCTAGATCCCTCTGCATTCTTCCATGAAACACTTTCAGGGTATCCAGGTCAGATAGATGATTTAACTAAGTATTTCATGCTTAGTATTCATATTATTGTTAAATTCTAGATATGTTCATGTTAAAGAAAACGACATGAATACCTTGAACATGTGATACGTTATGTTACTCAATACAATTACTTTTAAAATAGCTTAATTACCAACCATATTCATTAATTATTTGCAGTTTAAGCTATTGAGTGCCAAAGGTACCTACCTATTTCTACGTAACATTTGAAACATCTCATTCCTCGGGGAAAAATATAATAATATGAAGAAAAGATGTATGTATGAAATACCCTATTAAAGTTTTCCTTTTTTGATAAAAAAAATATAATTTGACAGAAGATGATCGCAGAGATTGATACTTCGGAAGATAACATAGTATTGGTTCCCAAGCCCTGAAACTATAGTTTATTGAGTTCTTAGGTCTCGAGTCTCATAAGCTTCCTGCTTCATCGTCAATTCTGTTACAGCAGGAAGCCATCGGCGCCGTAATTCCTGAGAATTATCTTTAAACACAACGTTTATTGGCATTTCATGTAGGTACAATAAACATAAAACACCTATCTATAATATACGCAATAATTCTCTGCCATAAAGTAAAAAGTAATAATTACTCGAGTATTAATTACCTATTATTACAGTTCAAAGAAACCCGTTGCTTTTAATTTTCCTGTTCCATTTGTGACTTGCATTGAACAAAAATTAAATATGTTATTTAATTTTCACAGTTATCAATTGAATCGATTTATGTTTTAACGCGTTGTAGTCATTGGCAATGTTTGTATCAGTCGAGAGCAAGTGCAAGCTCCTTAAAAGTGTCAACTTGCATGACGGAAATTAGACTATTTTTTCTTAATGCCAATTCACTTTAATATGTTTGCAAAAACAAGTGTTCCGATTTAATTACTAGGTACAATAGTTTTAAATAACAAGTCCTGGTGTTTTCATTCGTCTGGTTTTAAACGACCGGTTATATAAATGATATTCAGTTTCCATTGGATCATCTCACCGATGGGACATTAATATACTTCGCTTGACCGATACAATCGCTCCAGGCAGTATTGAGAGTGGGACGTCCTTGTGAACTATCAAGGTCGTCTTCCCATGGGATTGAATGAGCCAATCCAGCGGCAGTGTAATCAGTTGGAAACTATTCGCAAAGTTGCCTTTCATTACACCCCGTCGGTGGAATTGCTTCGATCATTTTTTTCCCTTTTCAGATGCGGATGTGTGACTCTACCTATTTATTCATTTGGGATCGACAATACAGTTGCTGATCCTACATCGATGTATTCATTTGAAACATTATCAAAAGGATGCCCTTTGTATTTCATATTATTATTTAAATAGATTTTATCGTTTCCACCTTTTGCTGTTGTGACTGCGTGTCGCGTCCTTTTTGTGTTAGTTTGACAATCCTATTTTAGTCCCTATATTATATTTCTTTGGAATATTATCGCAAGGATATCTTTCATCGTAAGCGTTGTAGAGAGAATCGTTCTCGTAAATTTACCTTTTTTTGTAATGCCCATAATTAGTTCCTACCTGTTTATGCAGGATCGAGGAGGTTGTTTACAGGTGTATTTAACTGGAAATTCCTGATAGGGGTCGATCTTAATCATCCCCAAAGTTGATCGTATTAGTTTTGTGAGTATTAACTTTTATTTATTCTCCATTACATAATTCTCACATCTGGTGTTTGGAAGTTTGCGTACGAATTTGAGCCTGTAGGCATGAAACTAGATTTACTTAAGTTTTCTTATCTATGTTCATATTTTTCCGGTTGATTTTATGTATCTTTTAAAAGAATATCCAGTCTGGGGGCCTAGACAACGTGTCATTTAAGCTAAGCGTTATATCGCTAAGCGATAGTAAATGTATGAAATTGGTCGCTATGACAACACGTGACAGCCACAAATTTCATACATTTCTATCGCTTAGCGATATAACGCTTAGCTTTAATGGCATGTTGTCTAGGGGGGCTGGTCATAGAGATTTATTTTTGGAAAATATTTCGTTTATTTGAATCTGCTGGTTTCAAAATATAGTCGTCTATAAATGAAAAAAAAATAGCGCAAAATAGGGACTAATGAGAGTCATGATGGTCAAATTATATCAACGTAGTTAGCTGAAAATGTAGTAGAATCAGAATCAATTAATAATAATAAAAATAATGAACACTTCCTTGCACCCTGCGCAAGTGGCAAGTTTATTGCCGTATGGCTATTTCTTCCGACTAACCAGTGTTAATTAATTTGAATAGTCTCAATTGATTCAACTTTTGGAAAAAAGACTAAAGCTGTTATACCTGTCAAATAACCCCTTCCCTATCCTCTCTCACATCCCACAACCTCTCCCTGATTTCTTTGTTGCTGTGATTTTACATTTAATAATGTGTACGTGTTTACTTTCTGTTTGTTTTTTGTTATAAATTGAATGTACCTACCATTACACTATTTATGGCCTCACATTGCTTTGGTTGGTTGGAAGAAATTGGATTATGGCACTAAACCCGCTAATGTACAATACATCAAAATAAGTTACATTTATAAATACCGTTTATATTATTATACAGGGGGGCAAGTCTGGTCCGACCAGCGAAATCAAAACCCTCGTGATTACCCATATCATGGATATAATTATCATATGGAGTTCTATGACATCTGTCTTTAGATATCATAGAACGCCATAGAATAATTATATCCATGATATGGTATGGGTAATCGTGAGGATTTGATTTCGCCGGTTGGACCGGACTTGCCCCCCTGATTTGTATTTTTCATTAATTTGTTCTGAAATTTGAATCTAAACTAATGCGTCGTAAGTCGTAAGTACCACATTGGCAGTTTAAACATAAAAAATGATCATGAAAGAGAGGGGGTACGTAAATATGACTACAGCAGTGTGACTACCTCGGTTATTTATATTTTGGTCACAGTAGCTTACATATACTACGCGGATATATTAAAGTTAGGTTTCCCCTCTCTTTCATATTCTAAGGAAAACAATCAATGGTTTGATGTGAAATATTTTTTATTGGATTTAATGTATTTGTAACACATATTAAGTATACATTTTAGTTTTATGCACTCCTCTTCCATATAAACTTTAACTATTCCAAATCTCAAACTCTTCCGTGCGCGTAGTTTGCTTAAAAAGGAATCCGAAGTTTTCGCTTCGCGTATTAAGTAATAGGTAGGTATGTAGATTCTTAATAGAGTTATTTTTATGAAATTGTTGTTTATGTGCATCCTGTACCACGCCCATTTCTCTCTCTCGCTGTCTGTCCTTGTCTTTTATTTATTTTGTCAGAAATATCTTCGCAACTTGGCGAGTTCCAGAATGTTCGCAGTCAGGAAGCGTGCATTACTTTTTTTTTCAACTTGGCGTAACATTTAATTTCTTCGAATGTCTTTATTGCCAACGGTTACACATTATTAATTCCTTTTACGCTGTTATACCAAACCTTCGAAATTAAACATCATGTAGTTTTTATTATTTAGAAATACAAACATAAGATGTGAATACATGACTGAAAAAGATTTCTTATGTAGGTACATATACGGATATGAATGTGCTGATTTTTTTTTTATATCGCAGAAATGATATCATTCGATCTAAGAAAGACGAGTTTCACTAGCAATGATGATAACAAAATGCCTAATTTATGGGCTGCAGTAAATTATTTCTTTGATAACTTTGGTAATGATTCATAATAAATATAATTTTATTCTGTGGTTTCACTTTTGGGCATCTTACGTCTTCTTGTCGTGTCGGTATAGACATATGTCTGGTTGGTTGGAAGAAATTGCCATTAGGCAATAAGCCCGCTAGTGTACTAATTATATGTACAAGAAGATTCAAATAAATATGTGCCCATCCGATCCCAGAAGGCCACAAACTTCTTTGCGCCGTCCTCTGGGTGGGCTCTCGTTCATTAAGAATTTCCCAATCACACTGGTCAAGAGCCATTGGATATGCTAGAAAGTGCTCGCTTTCCTGCGTTTGTCCATAGTCGCACATCGTTTCTTCAGCCATTCCCCATCTCTGGAGGATTTTCATTGTACGACATATCCTCTATTTTTTTAATTTGATATTTCATCATTACAAGTAATCGAATCATTCCGAAAACAAATATCTTAGATACCTATTTTGGATATTACTTACTTCCAATGGCCGACCGGTGGAGCTTAGACCTCCTGAATATTGGATTTCCAAGCCTTCCTGTCAGCAGCAGCGGACTCCCAGTCATCACAAGCATTGAGCAAATTCAGATCTCGGGTGACATTATTTTGTAGAAGAATAAATACAGAACGTAATTGAATAATTAAAAAATACTATTATTTATTAATATCCAAACTATCTAGGCTATTTCTTTTTCAAAATTATTCGATTAATAGTAATTGAGCAAAATTGAGCGATAAATACAATATTGACTATTATTCCAGTTTACAAATTATTGTAACGGAAATTCCCAATACAACATATACTTGTGATTTTTTTTCAGAAATCGGTACCTACTACCGCGTGTGTACTATAATAATATGAAACGTATGATAACTTTAAACATCGTAGGTATTTTTAAGTTCAAAAATTGTTATTAAGAGGGTGACTGCTGCCAACGTACCTATTTTTTTAATTTGATATACCATCATTATTACTAAACGAATCATTTTGAAAAAAATAACCTAGTTATAACTATAGTTTGGATATTAATAAAGAGAAATATACCTTAACTTTTTGATTATGTTCTGTATATATTCTTGTAGGAAAATAATAAGCATACCCCGATTTTAGATATTTATCTTAAATTTCTAAAAAAATATAAGGTATAGAGCAATATTTTTTTTATAAATTAAAGAAGAACAAAATATCTGGAAAAATATGATATGACGTTGCATTAACGCATCAGGTTAAGTAAATAAACCAAATAACTTTTATTACGCAATGGCGCTGAAAAACGCAATGGCAATGGAAAATAAATGTTTTTTAGGTTTATTTACTAAACCTGAAGCATTAATGCAACGTCACATCATATTTTTCTAGGTATTTTTGTCTTCTTTAATTTAAAAAATATATATTACTCTACGCATTATAGTTTATTAAAAATATATGATAAACGTTGAAAATCGGGGTATGCCATTATTTTTCTACAAGAATTTATACAGAACATTATCAAAAAGTTAAGTTATATTTTTGTTTATTAAATTATTTTTTTCAAAACGATTTGATAAGAAATAATGATGGTATATCAAATTGAAAAATAGGTACGTTGGCAGCAGTCCCCCCCTTAATAAGAAAGTGAATACGAAATAAAATATGGTCATAATTATTATCGCCATATTCTGATGTGAATATTAATAGAAAATTAAAATTACATTATAAATCTGTAGATAAATTTTGTACTACAATCCAAGTATAGAATATAGATAACTACAGAACAATGGGTTCTGTACTTTAAAAATAATAACATTAATGTTATTGCCGTTTGAATAACACAAAACACAACAAAAATGTAATTAAGTTATAAATAATATTGTGTAGGTATTGTGTTAACTAACGTGAAGCAGTGTTTTCCATTTCTTAAAAACAATTTTTTTGCTTTTACTTTATATCCCTGTGTGGGATTGGTTTGAAAGCAGATAAATTGACCGCCTCGTCCATCTTATTTCCCGTTGTCACTTAGTTGGATCTATTTCCGAAACTCTCGAGTAAATTTGTCAGATTTAAGGAAACATTCATCCTGTGGATGGCTCCAACTACATCTATTTTATTATTTCAAGTTGTGTTTTATGACAGTTTTTAATTATATAATTTTTGTTTTTCCTTAATTTACATTATTATCCCAAATGAATAATTTAATGAGGCTATATCACGGCAGAGTACTCGTATATGTAAGTTATTACTTAATCGATATTTACCTTACACACTCTTATTTCTTCATTGTTAATTCGATCTTCATCGTTTCATAACACATCATTATAAGTCACTGCAGTTTGGCTTCATTTGATTTAGTTGGGTCATATATTAGAGGGGTTAATGGGTTCACTTTGTTTCGTGCTATAACTTTTCTTTCTTTGATTTTGTGTGGTCTTCCATACCTTTGAAATAAATCTTTATAATACAAATATTCAACATATATTTTTATAGTTATTCATTATTCACACCTATCCTAACTGTTTTTTTTACGTTTGTCTATTACCTACTAATATTTTATCTACAAAGCGTGTTTGCTATTTCTGTGGCCACATTACAATAGATTTTTTAAGGAATCTAGATTAATCAATACTTATGTATTTCCGATAAATCAGTTTAGTGTGTTTATTGAAATAATAATTGATTTTTCAGTCGAACATGACCTTGGAGTTCGCGAATCTGTGTAAGTATGTATCGCGAATCTGTGAATCTTCAAAGTTTTAGTGAATGGATATCTAGAAATAATTTGCAATTGTATTCTTTTGTTTTAAGAAACTGGGCTGTTAAAATTTTCTAAGAAATCTTTTGTAATATGCATTACCTAGAAGCCTTTATCTGTTTTTTGTTTATATAAAATGTTTTCATCAGATATCATGACGCTTGCTCCGATTTGAAATCATCCTAATGGATTTTTACAATTTATAGATGATTGCCTTTTAACAATAAGTTGAATTGCACATAGTGCAGCGTGACACACTTGCTTAACTATAAAGCAAATGTTTATTATCAGATAGCAGATATAGTTAATAGTAGGTAGGTATATGTATGTATGTATGTATGTATGTATGTATGTACTACCCACCCATATTACCGGGTCAAATGGACCGTGTACTTCGTGGAGATCAGAAACCAGTTAAGACTTTACTATAAAAGGGCTGAGGAAAAACTGCAGTAGTATTGTTGTTACGATGCCTGAGTCACCAACGTGTTTTCGAAATTGCTATTCTTATAATTGTACTCGATTCGAAACCGGTGCAGTTTAGGTTATTTTTAATACTATCGTTTAGTAGGTACATTTGTATATTGTGACAGTTTTGATTAACAACCTATTGTGTTGTCATCTTAGATTTCTGATATTACCAGTCGACATTACTGTTTGAATATAGTATTTATTTAACCAATGAATTATACATAAAAATATTAATGTTCTTTGTTAATAAAAAAACTAAATTTAAAATTTTTAAAATTTCATACGAAGGTAATAGTAAAGCGTTCGAGGAGAAAAAAAGAGGAACGTTGAATAGATTTCAAATCACCCTAAACCTTCTCTTGTAAATAAATAACTTTTGTGCAAACAATTTTTCAATTTTATACTATAGCTGCCTAGAAAGTCCATAAATTATTATATTTTTCATAGATTCTTCTAGTTCATTTCACCATCATGTAATAAATTGGAAAAAAAAATATCTCATGTGTAGCGTTAAATATGTTTGAATTTTTCCTTGAAATACGTTGGGAAGATCCGCGATGGACAGGTCTATTGTTGATTGTTGTTCTTCTAAATGCGGTGTTGGCATAAAAACATGTTCTGAACAGTTTAAACGAGAATTTCTTCTTTTGCATGCATCTCGGTTTGCTTGCTATCTTTGGTATTGGTCGAGAGAGGAGTAGAGAGGTATGTTATATCGGAGGTGCCTGAATACCATTTATGGACGATTCTCCAAGAGGTGACCTTATTTGGTGCCGAGACCTCTGTTGCCCTGGATCGGTATGCAGCAGGACGATTGTTTGAAGCTTTTTTTTGCAGAAGTCTGTAGACTAGACATGGATTCTGTAAGGGTCCTTATTAGTAGATGGAAGCGGACATTCCAGAGTCCTCGTTCACTTTTTTGCCGACAGCGTAATCACTCGGTTTACAATTTGATTGTACTGTTGGTTTCGTTTCAATATCGTGTCAGTTACTGATGTCCAATGGCCAATATTTATTGTAGGTAATCGTAGTTTATCGACGGCAATAATAGGTATATTCTTTTGTTAAACGCATATGATTTGGTATTGAGTGAAATATATTTATTTTTAAACATCCTCAAAAAACTATTAATTATCTATTTGATTCGCCATTTACGAGGAATCACGGGTCATTTTTAACCGACTTACAAAAACGGATAGGTTATCATTTTTTATGTATGTTCAGCGATTTCTTTTTATCGTGTTGTCCGATTTCGATGATTCTTATTAGATAAGCTGATCATGGAATCCATGAGAAAATCATCAAACTCTTCAATTTTACTTCAGTGCACTTCTTTGCCATATTAAACGAATGAAGATTTTCTATATTATTAATAGGAAGGGAGTGCTTCAGAGGTGATCACACATATAAGTTTCATAGGACTCATGAGAAAAATAGCACCGTTTTCGTGAGAGCTCATCTCGAGGGCCTCACATCGCATCTATAGGTACTAAGTAGATCGAATATTTTATAGTACGTCATACACATAAAAACAAACTCATATTATGCTTTCTCTATATTATATCTGTTGCAAAACTGATGTTAAAAAAATTAAAATACCGAATTAAAAATTGTTATATCGTGACTCTTCACTATTCAGCAGGGTTAATAATACCGACAATGAAACATTGCCAAATGTCGAATGTAAAGCACTTTCAACATATAATTGCTTGAATCGTTAGTAAAATTGCTAAATACATAGACAGTGCAATCAACGAAAGTAATAAATTTATTTAAACCCGATATAGCCAGACTAAGAGTCTCTGAAAATACTGAAGTAATACTTATCATAATTAAAGGAGGCAAAATTGTGTGCAGACATGATGTGATACTTTCTAAAGTTCGTAGGTATGTACATACATATGTATGTAGATAGCTGGGGTATTGAAACTAATGGCACTTATTTCAAACTGAACTAATGTTTTGTTTAATTTAACAAATCGTTTGATTTTTTTATTGTTTTGGTGCAAGAGGTTTGAAAACATGAATAGGCCTCCCTTCTCTTACTTCACTTCTATCATTCATGTGTGATTTCCATCCTCTGGGGTCCAACGAATCTTTTAATGTCGTCCATCTATCTATAAGGTGATTTTCATCGCCTCTCCAATCAGCAGTCTTTTCATCCATCTATAATGTTACATTCTTGCAATGTGTTCTGCCCATCTCGGCTTTTGCATTGCTATCCTGCTTTATATAATATATAGATACCTAAATTTATTTGCAGTATTATTGTATATGTATATACGCAAAATCATCGAAGATTTATAAATGATTACATAACAACATAACCTATTTGTATGATCGTTAATAAGTGTCCCTTTTCATTTAATACCATTTGCTGGTAGTTTATATTTAATTGTATGTCATTCAAGTGGATCTTACATCGCGTATCTTGTTGGATCTAATTTAATCAGTTCCGTTTGATGCTTCTATGTATTAGATAAATTATTATTGTATATTCATGATAGGACTCGTCGAATCAGTTTACCGCTTAAATACATCGCTTGTTAAATCTCATTTATGTAATTGGATCTTGCTTGTCGTTAAATGATTGATTTCATTTATCGAATTGTCTCGGGGAAGGCATTAAACATACATTCATCAAATCTTTGATAATTTTAGAAAATATAACGACTGTTTAGTTAGACAATTAAGTGGAAAGACAGCGAGCCCTTCCGATGGAGTAAACGTGGAAAAATAATAATTGGTCTCTCAGTAGCTTCGGACTTATGAAAGACTGAGGACTGAACCATCGGGAGGAGTTTTTTCGGGTCGGGGAGGCAAAGGAAACATATTTTCAACTTTCAACTCCAAAATACATACATACCTACATCCTTTTTAGGGTAGGCAGAGAGAACCGACATATTTGCCTCATTTACATCCATGCATCGCGTCATGTATGCTCTCCTATTATTCTGACTTAATATGCTACTATCTTAATATGCACAGCGATCCATGGAGAGGCAAATGTTAGGCATAAGTCTGAGAAATAAAATAAGAAATGAAGAGATCAGACGCCAGACCAAGGTTGTCGACATTATGGACCATGTAGCAAGATTAAAGTGGCAATGGGCAGGTCACGTTGCTAGACAGGGAACAGAGAGATGGGCACCCAGAGTTATGAGGTGGAGACCATGGGGAAATAAACGGGGAATAGGTCGACCGATGAAAAGATGGGCGGACGATATTGTCCCTGTTGCGGGTAGAAACTGGCCGAGACGAGCCATGGACCGAAATAAATGGAAGGATTTTGAAGAGGCCTACATCCAGCAGTGGAGAGACGGCTAAAGAAGAAGAAGAAGAAGATGCTACTATCTTACAAAATCTCATTTATATGATCATGCCAATTCTTTCTCGGCCGGCCCCTACATCACATACCACTCTTTTCAGCCTTGTATACTTTCTTTTTCATTCGTTCATCGTTCATTCTCTCTACATATCCGAACTGTCACAAACCATTTATCTACTCGCAATATATTTTTCAAAATAATAATTCAAATATATAGGTATTTTGTTATTGACATTTGGTTTATTGAATCATCGTTTATTATTTACATAATTTACTGCATTAGGTTCAACAACTAGTATTGTTGTGTTAATATATGTAGACTGCATTTCAATGTACCTAGGTATGTTTTATAAATGGTAAACAACAGGCAGGTCGATGAAATCACTCGGGACTGGTGACTGGTGACTGGTGCATCATCATCGTTTAAATATTTCCGTGCAAATAACATAAAAAGAGGAATTGCAAATTATTAGCAAACATTCTACGCACACACACCTGTTTTATTATTTGATAGCACAGTTCGCTCGAATTTCCACAAATGTCTAACACCGTTAATTTGGTATGCGCAAACACTTATCTAAATATTTTCTAAACATTTTAATTCAATGACGTAAGTATCTCAAAGTATATTTTAAGACGTATTGTTTTCTACGACCCGTTGTGCTCATTTTGAAAAGACCAAGAATAGGCAGAGTAGTTTTTATTAATTTATTTATATTCATTAATTTATTATCTTTACTGTTGAAAAAAAAATCAAAGTTGGAAGATTACACTTGCTATGCTTTCTTTAAAATGGTCGGATTTATTATTTGATACTTTTTCCATTAATTGATTTTTATTATTATCTTGATTTTTATTATTCAAATAAAAAAATAAAGTACTTTGCAATATGAAATGCATTTCTTCAATAGAGAACACACTATACTGTCTTCTGTCTTTGTATTGAAATATTTATGGTTTTCATTTTTAAGCATTCATAAAACACACACTTAGCATTGCGCGTTTCCCCGAATCGGGTATCATAATGTATTTGAGAATTTCTCGGTATTCACGTCCACGAGGACCAAAAGCGGTGTCAACTTACCATTCTAAGGTCGCAGCATCCCTTCATCGTGAATTATCGGACTCGTGGCAATGACCTTTTCATCCGAATCGCTGAACATCATTATGTTTAACCGCACGAATGCACTCATTTCATTTCACAAATCGTCCGTTTGTCTGTCTGCAAATAACCGATTGCATTGTCCAGACGTAAATAAAACTAATTTTGCAATTTATTTGTCTACATCAAAGCTTGCCGAGGGTTTGCCATTGTGAAGAGTATTATGTGACCGGCAGTGGAGTTTCGCTCACATCATACGTAATACAACAACAAATCTACATAACAATGATGAAATGCGATTCAAAACACTACATCGATAATGCATCACAATCTGCTCAGATTGTAGTTAGTTATATGGTCTATAAGTTCTTTAATGATCTCTGATTGCTGTGTCACAGTGATCAGTCAATAATTATTATGGAATGATACAAATTTCTTTATAATAAATTGGAAAGGGTTGTTTCATACTTTGCGTGGTATATGACTTGTATACATATCTAATCCATATTTTATCTGTTTGACAAATTCTGCGTTCACTCCTCTATTCGTATTTACAACAGTATTGTAGTTCATTATTACCTAGTTTTTTGAGAATTTCTTGTCTGTCTCTTTTGTATAATTTACCGAGTGAATGCAATTTGTTTGTATTGAATTGAAATATTTGAATAATATTTGTATGGGATTAGTTATGGTGCCACGGTGATCTTTAGTATCGGTGATTGATGAAGGTCGCCAAGTTTCAGACATGACTGTTGCAAATGATAATATGCTGTGTTCCGCTTTGTATACCTGTCAATTTTAAGTATCCAGTGCAATAGATGTATTTACGTATGTTCAAACTAAAGTTGGTACCATATGCTTAAAATATTTTACATTTATCAATCAAAGATGGTGTCCCATGCGTAGTCCGGTGAAAAGAAAAATGAAATCCAAACTGGGATAAGATCATAGTTCGACATAATATTATTTTTTCAATTTTCTCATTGTATTTTCAATATTTAAGTAGGTATTTATTAAGAATTATATACTTTTAACTTTAAAATTTACACCGAAATGATGAAAATATAAAATAAATGTTAAATATATATGAGAAAAAATATAAAAAAAAACAAAAATCCTACAAACACCAACAAGTAGAAACACACAAACAAGTAGAAATACACAGTTATACCTACCTATATGTATTTGAATTATACTATAATTTCATATAGATTTATTGAGGGATCGTAGAGAAATAGTTTTGAACGCACTTAACGAAATTGCAGATCATTAAAAATGAAATTTTATATTGCCATAGAAGTGTATGTTGGATAGTTTATGAATTTTTAATATGAAATAAGTTAGCCAATTACGTGGGGTGCCAGGAAATGTTTATTTTAATGAAAATGAGTATAAATTGATAACAATATTTATTATTTCGTTGAGAAGAGGGTAAGGCTGCGAAACGAACATAAATAAAAACTCGATGAAGACAGTTTTGTTTTTTTTTTTAATTCAGAGGTCAAAGATTCGAATCCCAGGTTCGATGTGTAACCAATAATTCATTGTGCGTGTCTGTATCATTATGTGCAGAGTTTTCAGTTGAATGATGATAATTACCAATGTTGTTCAGAGGCGTGAATCAATTTGGAAGGCAAGACGTTGGCGCCACGATATTATAGGCTTTTATCGGTAGGTACCAAAGATCCACTAGCCTTGGGACCCAGTCTCTTTATTTACATGACACTCGGGGAGGCACCGCACCGTGAACGTTAATACCAATTATTTGCCTTATTGACTGCTGGTACAACAAATCCTCACCATACGCCCATATAAGGAATGATATCAATTCTCACGATAAATCTATCAATACCTACATAATATATGCAAATGTACCTGCATATGCTTAACAACATGCTAATATTTGTTGAGGTTAGCATTGAGAACAGAACGCCACACATTATTTTACTGACGTACAATTTTTGAT